>ML685903.1:4887132-4974640 GCA_007922175.1 Pelusios castaneus
TGCTGTTCCCCAGTGCTTTGAATCCTAACACCTATTTTGATTTGCTGTTACAGCCTGACCTGATGCTATGTCATACACTCCCCTGCATTTAATTTCCTCCCACTCTGTAACTTTCCTATCTTCAAAGCGTCTGACGAAGTGGGATTTTCTCCCACGAAAGCTCATGCGATTAATAAATCTGTTAGTCTTTAAAAGTGCCACAAGACTCTGTTGTCTTTCTACAATAGACTAACACGGCTACCCCTTTGGAATTTGACTACATTAAGGCTATGTTTACACTTGTCAAAATAAGTTGACTTTGTTAAGTCGACTTAGCATGTATATACTATCAAATGAAATCGACTTAAAGTGGACCTTGCCAAATCGACTTAGAGCATCCACACTGGTGGACCTGGGAGTGGTCCATGGTGGCAGGGGGGGCACCCCTTCCAAAGTGCCAGGGGGCTCAGCATTTGCCCCATTGTACCCTAGTCTATTACTAGATGGAAAAAGCAGAATTATCAATAGTAATTCAGAAATTGCAGAAGTGTTCTGTGAAGATTTCTGTTCTGTATTTGGGGAAAACCAGATGATGTACTCTCATAGTATCTCAGAAGGATATTTTGTAGCACCTGTGTCTCTAGTGGGCGGTCCCAGAAAGTTCTTAACCCTATGTTATTCTGCATTTTTGCTAATTACTGAGATGAAAACAAAAGTATCGCTGACGAAATTTCCTGGTGACACAAAAATCATGGGGATGGTAAATAGTGAAGGGGACAGGTCTCTGCTTCACAATGGCTGCCTCTCCACTGGTTAATTAAGTCGACTTAAGCTTGCTTAAGTCGACTTAATTTACCCTGCGTCTACACTACACTTTGCTTAAGTCGACTTAAGGAAAATAAAGTTGACTTAATGAATATTAAGTCGACTTTATTAAACATGCTTTTAACTCGATCAAAGGCTTAACTCAACTTCTTAAAGTCGAATTAAGCCAGTGTAGACGTGGGGTAGCCCTAAGTTGACTTAGGGCTACCCCAGGACTACACCAATGCCCTCCCTGCCGTTGAGGGGGCACAGGGGGAAGCCTGGCCTGCCCCCCAAAGGGCAGGGCAGAGCCTGTGTGATACTGTCTGGATTTAGGGAAGCATTTATGATATTATTTTCTATTCATATATCCTAAATGCTCTATAATCCATAGGAGCTATGCCATGTTTGGTATCAATAGAAAGGTAGCAATTTTCTGGGAATGATTATATAGTTTATGTCTAGGAATTGTATTTCAATTAGAAGTTAGTTTTAGGAATTTGGTGTTCTATCTATACTTTAACTTGTGTGTTTTTATAGAAATCTCTGAGAGAGGCGTCTGTGTCAAACCATTGTCTCCTTAACGTTAAGGAATGTGCCAGGTGATATGGGCCCAGGGAGTGACCTGATGAGCCATTAGGGACATAAGGAATATAACCATTGTGTCCTTAATGGCTCATCAGGTCACTCCCTGGGCCCATTGTAGCTGGAAAATTCCTAAACATTAAGGACACAATGGTTTGACACACCCGCCTCTCTCAGACATTTCCATAAAATCACACAAGTTAAAGTATAGATAGAACACCAAATTCCTAACTAAACTAACTTCTAATCCAAATAGAATTCCTGGATATAAACTATATAATCATTCCCAGCAAATTACTACCTTTCTATTGATACCAAACATGACATAGTTCCTATGGATTATAGCATTTATGAGATATCCATAGAAAATAATATCATAAATGCTTCCCTAAATCCAGACAGCGTCACATCCTGCACACATGCCCTTCCAGGGTTCCTGTCCCCCTTTTCCCCATTGCACACAAGGGGTGCCCCCACCTGCCACCGTGGACCTGCCCAAGGTCCCCCTATCCCCTAGAAGTTGACCTAGACTGTCCAGTGTGGATGCTCTAAGTCGACTTTGTAAGTTCCCCTTTAAGTCGACTTTAATTTTAAGTGTAGACACACTAAGTTGACTTAGTTAAAGTCGACTTAAAAGTGCAAGTGTAGACATAGCCAATGATCTGAATTACTTGTTAAGCTTGGGAACAAGCAAGTATAGTTTAATATAAATATATACATGGAAGAAAGAATGCAGGCCATACTTACATGATGGAATACTCATTTCTGGAAGCAATCAGTCAGAAAAAAAAAAATTGGAATTTGTGGTAGATAATCAACTGAACATGAGCTCAAGTGTGATAATGTGACCAAAAAGGCTAATGCAACCATTGGATGCATAAACAGGACAATCTCAAGTAGGAGTAGAGTTTATTTTACCTCTGTATTTGACAGGGGTGCAACCACTGTCGGAATATTGTATCCAGTTCTGGTGTCTGCAAGTCAAATAAGATGCTGACTGAATTGGAGATGTTTCACAGAAGAGCCATGCAAATAATTAAAGGATAGGAAAATATACCTTACTGTGATTAAAGTGCTCCATCTGTTTAGCTTAACGGAGAGAAACCTAAGGTGACCTGATTATGTTCTATAGGTATATACATGAGGAACAAATATTTGATAATGAGGTCTTCAATCTAGCAGAGAAATGCATACCATGTTACAATAGGTAGACTTGAAGCTAAAGAAATTGAGCCTGGAAATAATCTGTAAAGTTTTAACAGTGACATTAACCATTGCAACAATTTGCCAGGGGTTGTGGTAGATTCTCAGTCATTTGCACTTTTAAATTCGTGAGTAAATGGTGTAACAAAAAGATATACTCCAGAAATTATTTTGGGGAAATTATACAGTCTATGTTATAAAGAAGTTCAGATCAGTGCTTTAAAAAGAAGAAGAAAAAAAAGTGCCGGTACTCATATCTTGACAGTAAATTTGTAAAATGCCTCTCCCACCCTTCTTCTTCCAGCAGTGTGCTCCTTTCTCCTGCTGATCCCATCCCCCAACTGAGCAGCAGGGCTGGCAGGGGACAGGAGCAGCGCACCTCCTTTCCTTGCTCACCCTACCCCCAGAGCTGGGCAGCAGCACTGGCAAGAAAGGTTCTGGTACTCCGTATCCCTATGTACCAGCACAAAAAAAGCACTGGGTTCAGAATAAATGATTGACAGTTCTGGCATTGGCATCTCTCACCTCGGGGAGGGCATGCCATTCATAAGGGCAATGTGAAAGGAAGTGTGGGGATGGATATGAAAGATGTCAATGAGGCTGCCATCACTTGTGTAACTGATGGATCTAGTGTTGTAGTTGGAGGGGAATGAGAGATGTCTCAAAAACAAGGACAAGGACCTTGCACTAGATGCTGTGGGAAAAAAGGGAACCAGTGAAGGAATTAAAAGAGGGGCTGACATGAACTGATCAAAGGGATGAAGATAAACTTAGTAGCTGCATTTTGTGTGGACTGGAGGCTCAATATGTCACAACATTCATGGAATAAAGGATGCTGTTCTAAACATGTAACTGTTCAGGCATTCTCCAACAAGATTTCAGTGCAGTTAGCAAGTCACACTTTTTAACTAATGTCTGTTCCAGAAATTTCTTCTGTTAGACTTTGAATTTCAATGTTCTTACCAAACTATATGAAGATGATTGTTCACTTTCCAAGGATTCCAAAACACAACACTAATGAAAGAAGAAATAAGGACTCTTTTATCTATGTACGGAGAATGGCTGTATTAGGAACATTAAGTACAGCTTGTCCTGAGGCAGATTTCGTACCTTGTTATGTGAAGCCAAATAGTGAAATGAAGGCAATTGCCTGTTTATTGCTGAATATGGATGTAGGTCTTTGATCTTCATTAGGATGTGCAGAGTTACGCTTTGCAAATGAAACAGAAGACTGTCTGTCCATCTTTGCATTCTGTACTGAGGTTGCAGTTAAGCCAGTACTCACATAGGCTGCGGTGCAGAGACATTCTTTTCATTCGATAGGACCCAATCAACATTACCTATCTAAGGCTATGTCTACACTATCTAAAATTAGTTCAAATTAGTTAGTTCGAACTAACTAATTCGAACTAATTTTAGTCAGTTCAAATTAGCGATCCCCATTCATTTCAATGGCCGGTTAGTTCGAACTAAGAAATTAGTTCGAATTAACATGGCCACATTGGCTAATTCGAACTAGTTAGTTTGAATTAAAACCTTACTTCTGAAGCCCTATTTGAACTTATTAGTTTGAATTAAGGAAACCCTTAATTTGAACTAACTAAAGCCTAGTATAGCCATGGCTTTAGTTAGTTCGAATTAAACCTCCTTAATTCGAACTAACTTGCCAGTGTGGACATAGCCTAAAATCCTGCTACCAATCCACTGAAGTCAATGGGATTAGGTAGTCTCAAAATACCCAGTGTTGACAGTTGGTTTTGGAACTTCCATTACACAGAATAGTGTGAAGCATCTTAAATTAAGCCAAAAAAAAAAAATAGAGCTATCTTAATGTGACCTTTGTAAGTTTACCAATGGTATTAAAAAAGAATTTTTTTCATGGGAAAAAAGAACTCAAGTAGAAAAAATAAGTTAATAATTATTGAAAATAAATATTCAGCACTAACAAAGCTTAAAATATTTTTTCTTGATTTTTGACAATATAAATGACTGATTTTTTTCCTTATCAATTATTCAACTGTGTAGACCACCTAGAAAACACATAGTAGCTGTTTCCAATAATAGAGGATATTTGCTTTCTATATGGAGTATGGTCATATTAATAGAATAGTCCTTTCTATCCTTTTTTGCAGTATTGTTTGCAATCACCTGAAGGAGAGCTCAGTGACACTCAAATGCTTGTCTCTGCTTGTCTCCTTCATCAATAGATGTTGGGCCAATAAAAGATATCACTCATACACCTTGTCTCTTTCTAACCTTATTATTTCAACATGGACTTTTGAAAATGCCTACAGAATAATAGTGATTGTTTGCCCAGAATAAACAACTTCTGAAATTGCATTATGTGTTAGAGGTTTTATAGTCTTTATTTCTTAAAACAGTTCAACACAGCCAAGAATGAAGTGGCCAGATGGAGGACTAGATGGATGTTTTTAAATGTGTATATGCATGTGTATTCTGGTCATGAACCACAGTAAAATCACTTATAGTGGAAGATTTATTGGTCCTAGTTCTGCCTATTTACTTTAATTAGATAAAGTACCAAACTGTATAGAGAGTGTGTATTTGTGTGTGTATGAGTGTGTGGTCTGCAAAATGCTTGCTTTTTGTCTGTGTAAATGATTATATATATATATAATCACTCTTTGTACTCTTATTAACTTGTGGTATTAGGTGCAGCTTACATATTACAACTTGAATAATATTGGAGGTTTATTTAGCCTGATATGTGTTTCTTTGTTCACATCATGAAAAGTGAATATTGAAAATGAAGCCAGGAGCTACTTTATTTGCTGAATGAACAAGAAGTCTTGTGGTACTTTTAAAGACTAACAAATTAATTTATATTATACTATATTATATTAAGTTAGTAGTTTATCTGCTGTGTCCACGCAGAAAACCAACATATGTAAAAGAGAATGTAATTCTTACTGGCTACTCAGTACTGGTTACTTTGTTCAAATGCTTTAATAGAAGCTGTGATCTATTGAAATCCTGGCCCTTGTTGTGGGTGCTGAACTCAGTGGCTTTAACAGCAAGGTACATGTAGTAGAGCAGTAATTTTAATTGACAAATCAGCTAAAGAGTGCAATCTCATCAAAATGTTAAAGGTTTTTATACATAGCAGTGGTTTTCCATCTTTCTCTTCTTCCATGACTAGAGTTTCCACCTTTAATTAACCCATGGTACCATCAGAGATTCTCCCTTCATATGAGTATTTTTAATTTTAGGTGGCATAGGTATTCTGTACCAGATCCTGTACTAGATCATGTTTCTGTGACTTATCTATGGGGTGAAATTTGAGTTAAATCATCAAGATGAACAGGATTTTCATTGGGCACAGAATGAATGGAAAGAGTGGCCTCATTCAGTGGAGAACAATATAAGGATAGTACTCTGGTAGGATGACTCATTTTAAAACTCCTGCCAGGACCATGTAACAGGAGACTATGTGCGCTGTGAAGTGGGAAAGGGGAGGGGGGAAGAGAACTACTCCCCCCAGCCCTTTTCTCATTAAAATGGGCTCAGTGATGCCTTTTTGCCAGTCAGACTATGGTCAAATTTCAAAATAATTTAAATTGAAGTGCTTGTGTGCAAGGAATCCTGGGAAACTCCATATTTCCCATGTCTAGCTCACGTTCATTTCTATCCTCCATCAGGATGTCAAATTGACTTAGCAGATCTACTGATCTTTTCAATAAAATCCACCTCGATGAGTCTTCAAACTATGATGGCTTATATAACAGCTCTAGAACTGCTAAACAAGTGCTCTCAATTTTTCAACTGATATACAGTAAAACTTTAGTGATCTCCCCCTCCTATTTATTTAAATATATATATTCTTAAATAGTGCTGTGTCAGGTTGGAAAAAGAAGTGGTACAGCCAAAAAAGATAAATGAGGTTGTACATCACATTTAGGGTGTTCAGTTTTTGGCAGCACCATCAACAAAAAGAGGCCAAGAGGAAAAAAAAACCGCTGCAGCAGGCACTTTTCAGCATTTTTATTGAATTCCATTAAACAAAGTTTTCTGATCTCTTTTGTTGTAATTTAATTTCCAGGAGGTATTCTTGCTGTTCTGAGTCTCCACTGCTGTACATCAGTTTCATGCAGCTTCCTGGGGAGAAACTAACAGAGAACAGTGAAAAAAAGATTCAGAGAAAGGGACATAGCAGCAAATGAGCCTTTCCCCTTAATTGAAGGAAAGGGAGAAAGGGAAAAGAGATGAGAGATGTAGTTTAATCCTATGTTCACAGTTTTAGTCAGTTCATAGACTCATAGGCTATGTCTACACTCTTGCAATTAGAATGACTTTGCTAAGTTAAATTAACAAAGTCGAGTTTGAATCAAACTTGTTAATTCAATTTAGTGCATCTACACTATAAATTTAGGTCGACTTAAAGTCGACCTTGCTAAATCAACTTAGAGCATCTACACTAGATGCTTAAGTCGACTGGCAGGGGCTAGGTGGACCTAGGAGTGGTGCATGGTGGGAAGGGTAGCATGTGGCACCCGAGAGGTGCCCCCCTTCCCCAGCCACCCCTTTAAAAGAGGAAGGGAGCTAAGCACCTTCCCCATTGTGCTTTGCTACATGGGGGCTGAGCAGGTCATGGACAGGAGCAGGATCAATGTGCAGGAGCGGGGTGGGCAGGGCTGTGTTCTGCCCTGTGGGTGGGCATGCCAGGCTCCTGCTGTGCCAGGAACCCTGGGAGGGAGATCAGTGGTGGTGGTCTGGAGGCCATTTAAATCAATTTAGGGCTAATCCACGTCTACACTGGCTTAATTTGACTTAATAAAGTCAAATTAAGTGTTAGTTCAAAGTAAAACGAGTTTTTACTAAATCAAACTGACTTTTCCTTAATTTGATTTAAGCAATATCTTAAGTTGAATTAAGGAAAACCCAGTGTAGACGCAGAGTAAATTAAGTCGACTTAAACCTGCTTAAATCGATTTAATTTACAAGTGTAGATGCACCCATAGACTCCAAGGTCAGAAGGGACCAATATGATCATTTAGTCTGACCTCCTGCACAATGCAGGCCACAAAACATCACCCACCCATCTCTGTAATAAACCTCTAACCTATGACTGAGTTATTAAAGTCCTCAAATCATGGTATGAAGACTTTAAGGTACAGAGAATCTACTGGCAAATAAGCTGTGCCCCATGTTACAGACGAAGGTAAAAAACTCCAAAAGCCCTTGCCAATCTGCTGTGGAGGGAAATTCCTTCCTGACCCCAAATATGGTGATCAGTTAATCCCTGAGCATGTGAGCAAGACTCACCAGGCAGACACCCAAGAAATAATTCTTTGTAATTACTCAGAACCTACCCCGTCTAACATCCCCTCTCAGGTCATTGGCATATCCACCACCAGTGGTCCAAAATCAGTCAATTGCCAAAGTAGGCCATCCCATCATACCGTCCCCTCCATAAATTTATCAAGCTCATTTTTGAAGCTAGCTAGGCTTTTTGCCCTTGGAAGGCTATTCCAGAACTTTACTCTTCTGATGGTTAGAAACCTGCGTCTAATTTCAAGTCTAAATTTCCTGATGGACAGTTTATGTCCATTTGATCTTGTGTCCACATTGGCACTGTACTCAAATAATTCCTCTCCCTCTCAGTTATTTATCCCTCTGATGTATTTATAGAGAGCATTCATGTCTCCCCTCAACCTTCTTTTGGTTAGGCTAAACAAGCCAAGCTCTTTAGGTCTCGTCTCATAAGGCAGATTCTCCATTTTGCGGATCATCCTTATAGCCCTTCTTTGCACTTGTTCCAGTTTGAATTAATTTTTCTTAAACATGGGGGACCAGAACTGCACACAAGATTTCAGATGAGGTCTCACCAGCACCTGGTACAATGATATTAACACTTCCCTATCACTACTGGAAATACTTCTTCTGATGCAACATAGGATCACATTAGCTTTTTTCACAGCCACAATTGCATTGGCAGCCATATAAGTATTCCCAGATCCTTCTCCTCCTCTGTCACTTCCTGATGCATCTCCAACTTATAGGGAAAAATATATATATTATTAGTCCCTGAATACATGACCTTACACTTTCTACTATTAAATTTCATCCTATTCCTAATACTCCAATTTACAAGGTCATCCAGATATCCCTATGTGATACCTGATCCTTCTCTGTATTGGGAACACCTCCCAACTTGGTGTATACTGTTGTGTATACATTTATTTTTCCATATATACCATCATGTGCAGTCCTCTGCTTCCTCTCACCAACTGTTATAGCTTGCAACCTATCCCCACACATTTCTATATTCCCACTCCATGTTTACCTAGAACAGGGTTTTTCAAATTGTAGGGCATGCCTTCTTTGGAGGGCAAAAAACAATTTTCAGGGCTGTGAACAGCCATGCCAGAAGCATGAGGCATCAGCCACTCTGTGGCAGGGCTCAGATAGGGAACACCACCTACACTCTCTGACTCGCCATAGCATGCTACTTAGCCTATCTATGTTGTGGTGAGCACAATAAAAAATTATAACTCAAAGGGGGTACTCAGCTCAAAATATTTGAGAACCACTGCTCTAGGACTCCTTAAAACTTCCTTCTGGTTTAATTACTTTGACCTCTTACCACCCACTCCCATTAACCTGCATATACAGTCTCGTTTGCCCTTACCCCAGAGGAGCTTACCCAGGAGAAGCAAAGACTGCAAGCTTTAATTTACAATTTTTTTTCTGAAAAAAAAAAAAAAAAGAAAAAAGAAAATTGTATATTGGATGAACATGGATCCACCACAGAAGGACCAGGGGCTCTAGCTCATTAACCTATCATTCTCAGAGGATTCACAAGCAGATGGTGCATTCACACAGATGTCTCTTACTTCTGTTTAATATAACCTTAAAATGCCAGTGTTGTTAAAGTACACAGTAATTTCAGTCCTCTACAAAGACTTTATTTATTCTTAATTACCTAGGCACTTTATTAGCCTAAATTTTAAAACATCTGATGGTTTGCCAGTTCTCTGCTTCTACCTACCTCTTTAAAAGTTAATTGTTCTCTCATGAGGCTCAGGTAGACCTAATTGGATCTCCTAGGACCCAATTAGGTATTCATCAATTATATGAACTACTGACAGTTTTAATCCATTTTAAACAGTTAAACAATATTCTCCAATAATTGTTGTTAGAGTTTTTAGTTTGTTTGTTTATCTTCCTGTCTGTTTTTAAGAAATTCTTCAGATCAAGTAGCTGTTGTTAAATTTAAAACAAAAAATAAAAAAACCTCTAAAGCTAGTGATAAGACATAAAAACTCCTTGTCAAAATGCATATTCATTTCTCAGAATAAATACTTCCCCTTCCTTTTTTCCAATTATTAAATAAAGCATTCTGATCCCTTTAAATTTCCCTAGTGCTTTAAACATTTCCAATACCATTAACTATGTTATGAAATGTACTTTTATACATATAATGATTCAATATTTCCGTTTGCTACAATTTTGAAAATACTGTACAAAATCATCACCATTGTACTTTGAAGGAATCAAGGTGATTATCATTCCACTTACGAGGCAGAAGAGAATGAGGCCTGGTCAACACTACAGAGCTAGGTCAACGTAAGGAAGATTATGTTGATTTAATTATGTCATTGTCCACACTACAGCCAAGGAGATTGGCAGGTATCAGTGATCCTTGCCTCATGAGAAAAGACAACATTTCCTACCCCCTTTGGGTTATACCATTTCATCCACATGTCTTTCAGTCTACACAGGGCTACAGCAACCTTCCAGTGGTTCATGAATCAGGTATTACAACCTCACCAACAATATACCACTGTCTAACTAGATGATATAGTGGTGTACAGTCCCACCAGGGGAGGACAACTCTGTCATCTTACCGTCATGATGCAAGCCCTTTCAGAAGCTGGGTGTACAGCCAACCCACTGAAATATCATCTTAGGCAACAGAAAGTTACTTACATGGGATATATGATGAGGTCGGGGACACCACAGGCCTTGACACAAGGCACAAGCCCTGAAAAAACGCTTGAAACCAAAGAAAAATAAATAACTACTTCAGTTTCTAGATCTGGCAGGCTATTATCACTGCTTTGTGATATACTTTCCAACCCTGACCACCTCCTTGACTGATCTAACCAATCTGCTGAAGGTCCAATGATCAGAGGAGTATGAGAAGCCTTTCAGGATCTCAAGGACCAATTGACCAAGGAACTTGCCCTATTCCAACCCAATTTCACCAATGCCTTCATCCTGCAGACATACATGTCAAACATGGGTATAGGGTAGTGTTGTCCCAAGAGGTTGATAGAGGGGCGCAACAGGTACCTCTCCTTAAGCAGGAAGTTGTTCCTCCACAAATAGAAGTACTCAACTATAGCAAAAGAGGTTCTTGGTGTAAAATGGATTGTTATAACCATAATCTGAGATATTAGCTGTTGGGGAACCTCCTCCAGTTGATCACTGATCACAAACCCCTCAGATGGCTCCACAGAATGAAAGAGACCAACACCTGGATGACACCAGGGCATCTCTCCCCACAATCCGATACCTTCCAACTTGCTCATCAACCAGCTAATGACAACATGAATGCAGACTTCTTTTTCTTGGTGGGGAATATGATGGAGAAGGGTAACCACAATCAGACACCCTCTTGAGAGGGAGGGCATGTGACAGTGAAGGCTTGTCCCACACTGGTTCTCCAAGGGTTAACGCTATACTGTGGGCCAAGAAGGCCATGCCCCCTTGAGTCTGCTGGGTATGCTCCCACTGGAATAAGAGGGATTCAAGCAGTTCAATTGGGGCTGACTACTGAAGGGAGAGGGTGAAGACTACCAGTTCTCTCCCAGTAGCTGCAACAAGCTCCAAATCTAGAACGAAGTCACACAAAGCCCCAGGAAGACTCCATGCTGTTGGACAAATCCAGAGGAGGGACTAATCTGTGAGGAGCTGCACTGGTTGAGGCCCACAGAGGCCCTGGGTCATCATGGACCATCTCCACAAAAGAAAAGTTAGGAAGTAGCCCAGGAAACTTAAACATTCCTATTGAGAGAGAACTGGGGAATCAGTCAGCATGTTTCGGGAGCATCCTCAGTGGTGAGTACTTTTGCCACTGCTGTGCTGGGGCTCAGAGGATAAGGGAGAGTCTGAGTCCCTCTACCAGAAGTACCTCACACCCCTAGGAGGGACTCCACTACCCCAACCTGCCAATAGGCCACATTATCCCAGAGGTGGGTGATTTTATTGACTCCACCTAATAGGCCACACTGCTCTGCCTAGTCTACCACCATCATTATGTACTGGCATCCAGACCAATTTTTTTCTATGGCTCCTACCACATCTAGGCCACTAGAGAGGCATTTGGTATTGTCTTTTCACTAGTGCTCTGGCACTCTAAGCTGAATATGGAAAAGTTCTGTACCTCTTAGTGGATGCCGGTTCTTTGGGCCTCCTTGAATAGGGTTTTCTCCTTGCCTACATTCATTGTCCAGGTTATGAAGTGGACTAGCCACAGCAGTACCTTCTGGTAAGTCCGGAGGACCAATAGCTACCAGAGTTCTTAGAATCATAGAATCATAGAATAATAGGGTTGGAAGGGACCTCACGAGGTCATCTAGTCCAACCCCCTGCTAAAAAGCAGGACCTCTCCCCCTAAATCACCCCAGCCAGGGTTTTGTCTAACCGAGCCTTAAAAATCTCCAAAGATGGAGATTCTACCACCTCCCTAGATAGCTCATTCCAATGCTTCACCACCCTCCTAGTGAGAAAGTTTTTCCTAATATCCAACCTTGACCTCCCCAGCTGTAATTTGAAACCATTGCTCCTTGTTCTGTCCTCTATTACCCTCGAGAACAGCCTAGCTCCCTCCTCTTTGGAGCAACCCTTCAAGTAGTTGAAGGTTGCTATCAAATCTCCCCTCAGTCTTCTCTTCTGTAGACTAAATAAGCCTAGTTCCTTCAGTCTTTCCTCATAAGTCATGTGCCCCAGCTCCCTAATCATTTTTGTTGCCCTCCGCTGGACTCTTTCTAATTTGTCCACATCCTTTCTGTAGTGGGGAGCCCAAAACTGGACACAGTATTCCAGATGCGGCCTGACCAGTGTCGCATAGAGGGGAATTATCACATCCCTCGATCTGCTGGCAATACTCCTACTGATGCAGCCTAATAGGCCATTGGCCTTTTTGGCAACAAAGGCACACTGTTGGCTCATATTCATCTTCCCGTCCACCATAACCCCCAGGTCCTTTTCTACAGCGCTGCTACTTAGCCGATCGGTCCCCAGCCTGTAGCAGTGCATGGGATTTTTCTGTCCTAAGTGCAGGACTTTGCACTTGTCTTTGTTGAACCTCATGAGGTTTCTTTTGGCCCAGTGTTCCAATTTGTCCAAGTCTCCCTGGATCCTGTCCCTGCCCTCCAGAGTATCTACCATTCCCCCCAACTTGGTGTCATCCGCAAACTTACTAAGCACGCAGTCTATTCCATCATCAAGATCATTAATGAAGATGTTGAATAGAACCGGCCTCAGGACCGACCCCTGGGGCACTCCACTCGTTACCGGTTGCCAACCAGACATCGAACCATTGATTCCTAGCCGCTGAGCCCGTTGATCTAACCATTTTTTTTTATCCACCTTACGGTCCACTCGTCCAACCCATACTTCCTTAACTTGCCAATGAGAATGCTATGGGAAACCATATCAAAAGCCTTGCTAAAGTCAAGGTATACCACGTCAACGGCTCTTCCTGCATCCACAAATCCAGTCATCTCATCATAGAAGGAAATCAGGTTGGTCAGGCATGATTTGCCCTTGGTGAATCCATGTTGACTGTTCCTGATCACTCTATTTTCCTCCAAGTGTTTCAGGATGGATTCCTTGAGGACCTGCTCCATGATTTTCCCAGGGATTGTGGTGAGGCTGACCGGTCTGTAGTTCCCCGGATCCTCCTTTTTCCCTTTCTTAAAGATAGGTACTATATTTGCCTTTTTCCAATCCTCCTGGGTATGGGGTTCCCATGCAGTATAACCAGTTGTCAAATATCTCAAACCAGGCACCCTGAAGGGTTCTTTGCTCTCTACCATCCTCTGGATCAGGCATTACCATCTGCTCCCAAACCTGGTCCAGAAGTCCATTTCTCCCACTGGAGCAATTTGTAAATCCCCTGCGCTACTTCCTGCTCTGAATTCTGTGCTGATGATCTACAATTCCCCTGGTCTCTGAGATCCTAAGCTGGTGAAATGCCCGGTAGCTTGGTCTCTTTTGTGGGTTTGTCTGACAATTTGGAATCTCCCTGGGGCTTTGTATGCTTTAACTCTGAATTCAGAACCTCTCACAGCTCCTGGGAGAGATCCATCTGTCTGCATCCTCCAACTTCAGCAGCCAGCCCTGACTTAGCTCTTGGTTCCCTATTATTCCAGAAGGTTTCCAAAAGGAGCATGCACAGCAGGGTCAATTGAAAATGGCCTCGTTGGCTAATACAGTAAAGTTAACCTTTGGAGAACCACTGTGGAGCACATCCTATCACACAACCTCATTCAAGTTGAATAATAACTTACTTTCTTAAGTAATCTTAAAGTTCTCAATGGCTATGTCTACACTTGCTACAATTAGTTCAAATTAGTTAGTTCGAACTAACTAATTCGAACTAATTTTAGTTAGTTCAAATTAGCGATCCCCATTCATTTCAACGGCCGGTTAGTTCGAACTAAGAAATTAGTTTGAATTAACATGGCTACATTGGTGAATTAGAACTAGTCAGTTCATATTAACCCTTTAGTTCAAATACCCTATTCGAACGTATTAGTTCAAATTAAGGAAGCCCTTAATTCAAACTAACTAAAGCCTAGTGTAGCCAGGGTTTTAATTAGTTCGAATTAAACCTCCTTAATTCGAACTAACTTGCCACTGTAGACATAGCCAATGGTATTACTTCATGCATTGTGACTAAGGAGATCAGAATGAGGTCCATTATATATATCCAAAAATTTGAAAAGAAAAATATTTATCTTGTATGAATATAAACTTCCTTTAGCAGTGTTTCCCAAAGTGTGGGATACAATATCATAAAGGGATGCAAAAGGTTGGCTAGGGGGAAACAGAAAGGCCTTTCAAATGTTCTTGTCTTAGCTTTCATGTTAGTAATGCCAGGCCTACACTAGAAACTTTTGCCAGTATATCAATGTCATGTAGGAGGATTATTTCTTTAATGGCATTTTTGTACCTGCAAAAGATCTAATGTAAATGCAGTTAAACCAGCAAAGAATATTTTAGAAAATACAGCACAGAATCAGCACAGAGTACTTTGAAGTAATGAAGGGGATTATCATTACACTTATGAGTCAGCAGAATTGAGGCCTGGTCAACCCTACAGAATTAGGTCGATGTAAAACATGATACATTTCGTGGAGCTGAGAAATAAATATTTTTTAGATAACCTGGCATATGCTTTTATCTGTAATTTATAATATTTAACACTGATCCTTCATCTCTAAAGGCTTTTTATTGAAATCCAAGTTCTTCCGAAGAAAAAGGAACTCCATTATTCTCACTAATGATCCCAAATGTCCTTGAGTCTTTTTCTGTGTAGTTAGTGCAGCATGGCTTTCAAATGTACTTGTTCTCTGAGAACAAAATACTACGTTTATAACTTGGAACTCCAAAATTATGGGAAGAAGAGAACTGCTGACATTTTCCAGGACAGCCGAATGAAAATGGTTCTTTGAATAGGAGAAACATAAGGCCTTGCCTGGTGCAGGCTGTGCAATGATGGCTGGAGGAAGCAGCTGATTCCCCAGCTTTGTGCTTTCTTGGTTTTGAATTATAATCCTGTACAACTATGGTATGAGAAAAGGGATGGAATGATGATCCCTCTAGCCTCTTTCTCCACTAGCACAGGTGAATTGTAAAAGAGCAGGCTGTCAGTTGGTACATCTTCAATGGGGCCTGGATGCTATAGCATACAATGTTTATATTGAAAATAAAGGAAGCTCATATATTTTGGGACAATAGAACCAACTGCTTTTTGGGGGAGAGTTGTGAAACCTTTAGAAAAATTTTTGCAAGAGAGAATACATTTAAAAATATCATCTAACAAAGTGGCTTTGAAGAAAGGTTTAAAGGCCTCTGGGTAAATAAAATAAACATTTTAAAAGTACAACAATCTTGTTAAAATCAGGACTTGAAACTCAAGAGTTTCTGGTTCAGTTGTAAAACTAGAACTCTCAGTCATCAAGTGGGATTTCAGTTTGTCAAAATGTGGTCAAAGATGGCTTTGCGGACACTTACAACATGAACCTTCACTTAAAATCATATTTGCTTGAAAAATTCCAAGACTTCTGCTCTGTACAAGTACTCACAAAGTTCTTAAAAGAAATATCTCTGGAAAATGATTAAAAATGGTCATGAAACCATCAAAATTGTGGGTTTTGTCAACATAAATGTCTATAAATAATTTTTTTCCAGTCATGTTTTTACAATGCCTAGTCACAGAGGCCCTTTGTCTGATTGGGATTTTGGGTGTTACTGGGGAAAAAAATCAATAACAACGTGTAAGCAAGCAAGAGTTTACAATAGCCTAACAGTGGAAGCACGATTGTAACTCACTGTGAAGGAGAGAGAAACTGAGAGAAGGTCTCAGCAGTATAAGAGGAGTACTAAAGGTAAATTTTAATTTTTAAACATAAAGAAACCAAAGATCTCTTAATGAGGTTCAGAAGTCTGTTGATTCTAATCCAGCATCTACTATATCACTTCATGTTCTTAAATATGCAGAGTCTTTTCTTGTTATTTGAAAATGAGTCACAAAATACTCTTCTCACTTAATGATGAAAATAATAACTTTCTCCTTTATGACACAAGAAGCATGTTAGAAACCTTTATACCAGTTATAAATACTGTAAAGTATATCAGACAAAGAAAAGCTAAGAAAATGTGAAGTCTGAAAACTCTGGATTTGAGCCAGCTCCACACACCAACAAGTGCTCATTTTAACAGGCTGGAAAAAACACTTCTTTCACAGTGGAGCAATCTGTTATTACTTCCCCTGCCTTTTTCCCTTAAAATTCCCGAACACATCATTTTCACTTGCTGTTTCAAATTTGTGTTACACCATGATGGATGCTGAGAAGCCCGTATCAACTTTTTGATTTAAAACCTGCTATTTGTCAGCCCCGTTACCCTGCCACGGTTCAACATTCATTTGAAATGCTTTTGACAAATGGCTGGGACAAAGGGCTAATTAGTGCATCATATTAGTGCATTAGTGCACGATAAGCACAGTATAAATGAAGTGCAATTCTCACTCAAAAAAAAAAATCAAAATAATTACAAATCTGTGAACTAGATGAAAGCACTTTAAGAGCTGAGGGCGCATCCATGCATAAAACCAACAATGTTTTCTTTTGTCCTTCAAGTTGAGTTCTGGTCAGTTGTACATTTTGAAAAGTAACTTTAACAAAGCATTAGAAGCTAATCAAATCCCAGCAATATAATCAGTAGTTCTCATAGGTTCCAAAGAACACCTGAGGCATCACTGTGCTCAATGCAGTACAAACACATAATAGATCCATCCCTTGCTCTGAAGAACTTATAGTTGAATGCACATATCCATTTGTGTGTCTGCTTAACTGGACAATATTACACCAGCCTGCAATCATCAGACTGCAAACATTATTGCCGTCGAGTTCCTGACTTTTTTCAACCTTTACTCGCATGGTGAAGGATTTTCTCATTCCTACTTTAGTGGTCCCATGGATAATAGGATTACAAATGCTACTTATAAAACTGGGCTCAGAATAAGTAATTTTCTTACCTGAATAAAACACACACCAATCAATCTCTCTCTCTTTCTTTCTGCCCAAATGGCAATCCAGATAGCTGTTAGGGTAGCATAAGCCCCAGGTATCCCTTCCTCTTGGATCTGTGAGGGGCAGGAATTCTTCCTATCATCACCCCTGAATTCCTGTATACGTGGCCTCCCCTGCTCAGAGAAGAGTGCTGTGTGGTTGTGTAAGTATTACATAGCTGCTGCCAGTAGTGATATGTACCATTTCAGGTGTTGGCAAATCTACGGCCCAGCTATTTGTGGAACTGCTGAAAGATCTATGCTACTACATGGAAGCGGGCAGGAGGGAGAAACTATATTAAGGCTGCAAAGTCAAGTCAACAATAGAACCAGGTTGCCCATGCAACCTGACTGTCTGTCTGTGTTATGACACAATCTCAAACTACATGCTCACATATTATTTCCGCCCCCCCCTCCCCTCCCGAACCCATATCTCATTCAGTACACAGGAATGATGATACTTAGTGAATTTGTTCAATGTTTCTTTTTATCATCATCATTCAGGATAAATGCCCTAGGCCTTATTTACCAGATATCATCCACTAAATACAGAATTATTATTTTATTTATATGCTTTTGTATGAGCTCATCACCAGAGTATTTGAGTGGTTCACAAATAGTAATGAATTTATCTTCATAACATGGCTGTGATATATAATGATATTATCCCCATTTTATGGACAGGAATCTGATATATTAAGGCTAAATTTTCAAGTGCCTGCTAATTTGGATGCCAAACCTGAGATCCCTCAGTCTGAGGTTTTCACCATATTTAACATATAGCCCATCATGTATTCAAAGCATAGTTCCAATGGCTTTTTGAAATTCACCTGCTCACTTTGGCTGCAGTTCCTCTCTTCTTGGCTCCTGTCCCCATTCCCCTTCTCCTGTAGCTCCTATTCAACTTCTTATCCCGCTGCACTTGAATCAGGCCTTCTGTTCCATGCTGCTTGGACATTTTTTGGCTTACTGAAAGCACAGGTGAGGCAGTCTCTGGTCTCATTTTTTGGTGCCCGGTGCCAGAATAGCCCCTGGAAGGAGGAATAATTGCAGGGAAAGTCCCACGAAGCTCCAGGATGGAGCATGCTCAGTCACTCGGTGGAGATGGTGCTGCTCAGCATGTTGGAGCTGTGAGGAGACAGAGCATACTCAGGGTGGCTATGTCTACACTAGGAAAAGTTAAGTCGACTTTGTTAAGTCATCGACTTAAAGCCAACCTTGTTAAGTCGACTTAACAAAGTGGTACCACTTTAAGTTGACCTTATTAAGTGGACTTAACATGTCCACACTAGCATTAAGTCGACTTAATAAAGTTGACTTAAGGGCTACTCCAGGTACACACTGGCCTTAAGTTGACTTAAGGAGTCAATTTAAGGCTTAAGTTGACCTAAAGAGGGGAAGTTATTAAGTCGACTTAAGCTTTTATTAAGTCAATTTAAGGAATTTCTTAAGTCGACCTAATGAAAGTCCAGTGTGGATGTGGAGTAATTTATGTCGACTTAAGCATACTTGAGTCGACCTAAATTGCTAGTGTAGACATATCCCCTGGGTCTACACTAGAACTGCTATGTCAGCACAGCTGTATGTTCCCATCAGCATAATCATTCCATCTCTCTGAGAGACAGAAGCTATGTTGGAGGCGGTGCTCTTCCATTGTTGTAATACTGGTGTGGACATCACGTTTTAACTTGCCTCACTTACTAGGGTGGGTTTTTTCATGCTACAGAGTGGTGTAAGTTAGATTGACTTAAGCAGTAGTGTAGAACTGTGCTCTGTGCTGACAGACTGTCCAGGGGATACTGCTGCAGGACACTAACATGCCTATGCTGAGTTGTGTGAACTGTAATTTTAAGAGGTTTATAACTTGGACAAAATTGGGTGATTTTCATGGAAATAGCAAAAAGAACATCCTCTATACCAGGGTGATTCCAATGCCAAATTTCACATCTGTGCCCCACAGAAATGCAACTTTAGAGATTCTCAGTAACATGCTTGTAAGAGTTTCTTAGCCTAGCCCAAACAATTTATTTTCCCCTAAACTTGTTCAAAGCAATAGCTGAACAATTTTGATAATTATTTTTTAAATATTCTGAGGCTGATATTCAGCATAGAAAAATCTCAGCCCGAATGATTTAAGTTTGACAACCCTATAACAAGCTGAAAATAGGGTCTTATAGTGGAGAGTTTTAGGCAAACTTAACTATTGATGTCCCCAGCTGCATTGCCTATAACAGTTTATACTTGAGCCTGGATTTGTCCTAATATGTATTTTGTACAAATCAAAATTACAGCACTTTTAAATCCATTTTCCCTTACTTTGTGCAGATGTAAATATAATTAATTAAGGAGAATTGCACCCAAGAATCAGGCTCATGACCTTGGATTTTAACCTCTTTGGAGAAGGATTGCATTTTCCTGTATTTTTGGAGGATTATTAGTTTATTAAAGGGGTGTGATGGGACGTACCAGCCTTTCCCACCAGCTTCCTCAGGGGACAGACAGGCCCCTTCCGGACACACATGCTGCGCATACCCTGGCAGGAGGTCAGATTAAAAGCCCAGCAATGGCTACAGAGTGGGGCTGGACAAAAGTGGGGAGAGACTCACTGCCAGAGCCCATGAAAAGTAATGCAGCCCTGCCATGGCTAGAGAGGCTTCAGGCCTGCTGTACTGCTCAGCATTGCTGTTTGTTGAGTCCTGCTGCATCCAGAGGGGCTTCAGTCCCACCACATCAGGGAAACTCTGAGATAGTGGTGTTATAGGCAGCCAGAGGCAAAGCACAACATTTTGGAGCTGCACAGGACAGGAGTTGGATCAACAAACATCCCATTTCAGGGGAGCCCTTGGCACTGTCTGTCACCAGGAACTAATGAAATACAAATACATTCATAATAAGTAATAATACATATACAAATATTAAGATAAAATATACAAAATATTGTTCTGAATGGGCATGTTACCACCATAGGCTCATGTTGTCTTTTTCACTATAATATTATGTTAAATCTTTCAGAAATTATGTGTCTTCTCTCCACATGGCACTTTCTAGCTCCTTGTATTAATCTGTCACACTGAAAAAAATTAAAATTGGGCTTGAATGATGAGATATATTGGTGACTCTTGAATGCAATATCATGAGATCAGAGGTTTATTTGAAACAAAGGGCAGATATGAAAATGGAGAAAAGTTCATAAATAGAATGTTTTGTTGCAGTGTTACTTCTTTATTAAAATGGTAAAGAAAATGATCATATCATTCTGTGCCTTTGTTTCAAGACTGGCTGTAGATTTTTTAGAGCTGTATTCTAAATTGCTTACCTATCATTTTCAAGTAAGAAGAAGGAAAAGGACAAAGAGAGCTTTATGTGTCAAGTTTCTCCACATTTGTATAAATCTCACACAGGTCATGTAAAGCACCTGAAATGCACAGTCAAATGGAACATGTTATTAAAAGAAGAAAGATAATTCAACAAATATTGGGGGAAAAGAATTGTTGGGATGTAACTGAAAATTGTTGCTTAACTGATTTATTCACTAATGAAGAGATTACAATTTTGATCCAGAATGTCTTTTGTGACGACATTTGCTTGGAACAAAGGGATGGGGAAAAGTGCTTAAGCAACTGGTTAAACACCCTCTATAAGGTATATCTGGTCTAGCTCCAGCCCAGATATAAGTTAGAGCTGCCTAGGAGCAGTTCTATCTTTCAGCAGCTGGCCATCCTCTTCTAAGACACCATATGTGCAGGTGCAGATTGACAGTATATAGTATTGGATGCGTCTATACTTACAAATTAAGTCGACTTAAGCTTGCTTAAGTCGACTTAATTTACTCTCTGTCTACACTACAGCTGCTTAAGTCGACTTAAGGAAAAATTAACTTGACTTTATAAAACCTAGTTTTAAGTCGACTTGCTGTTTAAGTTGACTTTCTAAAGTTGACTTAAGCCAGTGTAGACGTGGAGTACCCCTAAGTCGACTTTAAGTTGACTTAGGGGGCTCCAGGGTTTCCCCACTGCCCTCCCTGCCAGGGTGGCTGGCACAGAGCCCTGGCCACCCTGCCCCTATGCCCTGCCAGGGTCCCTGTCCCCATTGCCCCATTGTACCTTGGTACTATGGGGCAAAGGCTGAGCCTCCTGGCACTTGGCAAGGGGTGCCCCCCAGCCACCGTGGACCTGTCCCATGTCCACCTAGCCTCTAGAAGTTGACCTAGGCGTCCAGTGTGGACGGTCTAGGTAGATTTTGTAGGGTCCCCTCTAAGTCGACTTAAAATTTAAGTGTGGACATGCTAAGTCAACTTAACAAAGTTGACTTAAATTAACAAGTGTAGACATAGCCATTCTGATTCTCTCTTTGCTAACCTCGACAACAGACCTTCCAACTCCAGAAAAGCTACCTTCACTGGTGCAGGAAACTGCGTAGGATTGAGCCATACCAGCATTACACTAGCAGCAAAGTCTGTCATCTGGCTGAACTCTGGCCCCTTGTGCAACATGAACAGTCTTTTGACTAAGTACGATATAATATCAAAATTCAGATTAAGCATTGTGTTTGAACAAACAGTGCTTAGTGCAATGGGAGCTCCATTTATGACTGGAGAGTTATCCCACTACACATGCCAAATAAATAAATAAATACATAAGTATTCATACAATTTTTCCTAAATATATCCCTATTTTTACCACATTTATCATTGTTTTGTGTTTAAGTTAAATGATTCCCTTATTCGCAGTGTCAAAAAGGAAAACAGAAAATTAGTTAGAATAAATGAGCACAGATGGATATTTTAACATCTCAGACACCCACATGAAAAAAGGCATCTGATAATGTTAGTTGGATTAGAGCTGGTCATATAATATCTTTGAACATGCTCTTTTTTTGATTTTGTTATAGCTAAGAAAATATTCAAATATTCATTTTTTTACATTGTTAGATCAGCTTTAATACTATTATACAGACAATTTATTTAATTAATATAATCAAAAGTTGTCATGTGCTTATTCAATAAATAGTTGCTTGGAACTATCAAATGATTTCTGGTTTGAGTCCTGTGTATTTTAGAGATTACATCTCCCTTCATATTCCAATCTGGCAGTTGAAATCACATGGGACATTTAAAATAACTGTCCCTAGATTTGAAGGTCTAGGCCCTAGAGACAGGCTGTTAATTAATGGAGTGTCTTTGGCTCTGTATCTAATAAAGCACTCAGCTGTTGTCTTTCACAATATACTGCAAGGCATGTCTACTCACCCATGCTTTTCCAAAGAGGTTGACTTGAGAGCAGGGGGGTGGGTGAGTGGGTGTCTTGCCTTTTTTTTTTTGCAATAGAAAAAAAAACTTTTTAATGTTATTGACATTGTGATGGATGATTATTCTCTGTCTTCATGGAGCTGGTCTTATAGAGACAGAAATAATAGCTACATATTTGTGGATATATTGTACTGGTCTCTTCAGACGTGGCTGTCTAGGAAGCATGCTGAGTGTCAAATAAGAGTTTGTGGAAAGATGGGTGGCATCATGATCCAGGGGACAAACAGGTATTACAGCCAGTATGCTAGCAAAGCTGGCAGAGGAAATGGAAATATGTGATTTAAAAAAAATATATGTTTGTGCACTTGGAAAATATGATAGGCATATTGTTCTAAAAATATGGTCATTTTAATATGTTACTGACAGCTATGATAAAGGCATGGTATGCAGCCTGCTGGAGCATATAACAGCTTTTTCTGTAATTATGTTACCTGTAGCTTTCCCTTACCTCCACCCCTCCCCCAAGAAAACAACTTTTGTGCAGCAACCTTTATGAGATCTGTGAGATGGAATCCTCCCTACAGTTTGTAGGCATGGTGTCTCTATAATTCCTCAGGGACTGTTCTTCCAGCAACTTGGCTAGCATACAGGCTTTGATACTTGTTTCTCCCATATGTCCTGATACTAGTCTTCCTATCACAAGCTCTGAATTAACCTTCAGCATGCTTCCTAGACAGACACATGTCTGAAGAGACCACTACAACATAACCAGAAATGGGTAGATAAGACTCCTATGCCTCCTTTATTAAGGCCAGCTCCATTAAGTAGCTGATTTAAGTCAGTCTCTTAAGGGGACACTTAGACCAGATTTCACTAATTTCAAAGTTTAATACTATAATTTTCAATTAATGTGTACATTTACTTCTTGTTAACAGTCTCAACAGAGAGATTAAAAACTGAACAGACAAGGAGAATGAAATATTTTCTCAGCTTTAATGGTAGTTTCTCCAGAAGAAAACAGAAACACAATTGTAAGGTAAAGTGGGGGCTATATACTGTGGTTTGCTACTAATATTATATCTCTCCCAAACTTTTCCCTCATTCCAAAGACTAGTGGAGCTCCCTGGGACCTATGTCCTTGTACTGTGTTTTATTTCTCCCTAAGGTAGGATAAGGCCCTCAAAGCCGAGGAGATACAAGTATGAAATCCAGATTGTGTCGGTTGTATTCATGAAGAAGATATAGGGATAACAGTAAAAAATTTCCAGATGTTTATATACAAATGAGTCATGACTTTCCTATCTCTGAAAATTTACCCTGACCCTCTCTACCTGTGTGGGTGGTACAGGTGACCAGATGTCCCAATTATATAGGGAGAGTCCTGATATTTGGAGCTTTTTCTAATATGAATGCCTATTATCTCCCCTCCCCCCATCCCATCCTGATTTTTCATACTTGTTATCTGGTCATCCTAGATTGTCATTAGGAAGATAGAGTGGGTGAAAGAAGGGTAAATCCTTAGCCCATGCATAACGGGTGAGAGAATCTTGGATTTTCAGTACTAGATTTTCAAATTCAGCAATGTGTAGTTGTGTAGATCCCTCTTTTGGGCACAAGGTCTGCATGTACAAACATGAATTAAAAGGAGAGTTTCAAAAGCACAAAAGGTAATTTAGGTACCTAACTCTCAATGAAAGTAAAAAAGGAATGAAGAACCTGAACTGTCATATATATCTTTGAAAATCTCCCTATTTGATAGAAGTGGTCATAGTTTAAGCTCTTGCAATTGGTCATGTACACCTGAATCTGATAATCTATCTCATATTTTCTAGTGAATTGGGAACTTTTCTCAAGCACGGGAAACTTACTTAAAAAAAAATAAATAAAGCCAACAGAAAGAATAAATAATAATTGATAAAATATGCAGCAAAGAAAATTAACATAAGAGGCTGACAAAAGGAACATTGTTCTCTTTAGAAGGTTGGAAGAGTAAATAAAAGCATCATTATTGTGTGAAACATGAGTGGTTCTCATAAAATATGGATTTTAACAACACTACTTAGCAGGGTATATTATCATAAAGAACTATAGAGATCTTGCTTTGTGAGAGTCCAGCATCACAAAATAAATGTCTTTTTAATATGTCAGCACATCACAGAATGAGTTATCCAATTTGCACAAGGATTTCTTTTCTAGATAATTTTATGTACAAAACAATTTGAGTTTCAGGGGAAGAATTTTGTTTATTTATTTTATTGTTTTACAATTTAGAGGTTGATTTTGCACCCACTGAAGTCACTGTCAGGTTTGCCTTTTAGCTTAATGGGAACAGGAGCAGACTTTAATAATTAATAATTGTATATTTGCTTTTATTTTATTTTTTGTACTTTCATATACAATATTTTCATTTCTCTTAACTATGCAAAAAGTTTGCAGTGCAACCCTAAACCACAGATAACTTACTTAGTTTTGGATTTATTATTTTTTTAAAAACAAATTAGGGCTCCTATTTTACAAACAGTGTGAACTTAACTTGATAATTCATGTGTAGTCCTTTTAAAGTCAGTGGAACTACTTATATGCATGGAGTTAATTACATGCTTCTGCCTTTTTTTTAAAACAGGATGATGTCTGTAGGGTCTGATATTGCTCAAGATGAATATTTCGTTAGCTTCCCTAAGAGGATGGCTGGCCCCGTTGAAAATGAGCACAACTTTATTAACTGTAGGGTGCAACACTCTACAAATGATAGGATTATGAACCAGCAAAGTAAAAGCTTTCAAGAAAGAAAACACTTCAACTGTATCTTCAGACATTGACTAGTAGAAATGTGGATTTGGAAAAGAACATGATTCCAACCTAATTTATCTACATTTTATACTGATGTATCTCTATTTTATCCCAGCTGAGTTATTCTTGATTTGATTTTATACTGGGACATGTCACAACAAAATCAAGCCCTCAAACTTTGCAGATGTTGGTGCTGTTGAAGGAGAATTTGTCTCAGATATTTAGGTTGTCCAACTTTGACCCAAATCCCTCTTCACAAGGCACACCGGACCATTCCCTTTAACATGGGTCTGAAGACTCTTTTTCATCTTAGAAGTCTTCTGAAAGAACCTATAACTTCCTTTTTGTGTTCTCTGAATTTTGCTTAGATAATAAGTAGTGTTAAAGGCCTCATGGAGGCATCTCAGGCCATAAAAGAAATATAGCAGTGGCAACAATGAATCAAAATTTTACTCTACTTCTGCTGCGGCAGGATGAACCAACAGTTATGTTTCCATCTGCCAAAAGACCTTCCTTGAAAGCTGGAGAGAAGTAGCCAATTATCTACCCAACAAGAGATTATGACTTTGCAGATGAACTGCACATCCTAAACAACACAAGAAGCATAAAGTAAGAAATCCAACCTGTCCAAGTAGACATTGACAGGGACAGGAGGAAAAAAAATAAAATCCAATAGTATCTCCTCAAAATACTCTGAAGAATGTAAGGACCTTTGGTGGGAGGAGTTAGCAGTACTCCAGAATGGATACATTAGGCTGATAGTCAATTTCTGATATTCAGGGATCTGAATATTTCCTTTATATCAGGACTTACAAATCCACATGTCATGCAAATCTGTATATCAATCTCTCTATTTTCAAAAGCGCTGAATACTCAGCCATACAATTTGAGGTCCTTGAGAGATGCTGGATACTCAGTGTCATTCTCTCTGAAGTATTTCACAACAGTGAATGTCAACCTCAGGGCAGACAGTGAAAAATCAGGTCAGAGATCCCAAATTGGTTGTATGTTGTGTAAGTAGATGTCAGCAACCCAGTAACTACTGAGAATTCCTAAAGCACCATAACAGTCTTGTCATGAAGTCACAGACAGTCCCCTTGGACATTCCAGTCTATCTTGCCACCTGGTGATAAATGGTTGTTATACACCAAAGTGCACAATTGTCAGCTCTCCAGCTGTTTAGGGAAGCCCCAGGGCCTCCCCAAACAGCCGGAGTACCGTCAATTGCCATCATGGCTGCGCTCCAGCTCCTGGGAAGCCTCAGGAGGCTTTCCAGGAGCTGGAGCTCAGTTCCGGCTAGGAGGGAGTGCAGGGCTCCTTCCTAGCCAGGACCAAGCGGTCGTGGCCAGGAGGGAGCATGGGGATCCCTTCTCCCCGAGAGCTGGGGAAAAGGAAGCCCCACGCTCCAGCTGCCGGATGTCGAGCAGCCGGCAGCTGGAGCGTGGGTCCTGGGGAGAAGAAAGCACATGGCTTCCTTCTTGCCTGGATGGAAGGGAGCCCCATGGTCCTTTCTTGCCGGGACCTGAGTGGTCCCGGCGAGAAGAGACCCGTGCCCTAAGTCAACTAAGTTGACTTAGGGTGTCCACACTGCTTACGTCGACTTAAAAAATCGACTTAAGCTTCAAAGTTGACTTTATATGAAGTGTTATAAAGTCGACTTTGAATTTCCTTCAGTCGACCACCCGCGTTCGCCACGAGTTCTCAAAGATAATGGCCAGCGGCTCTGCAATCACTTCCCCCAACTCCCTCAGCACCCTCGGTTGCAGTTCATCCGGCCCCATGGTCTTGTGCACATCCAATTTCTTTAAGTAGTCCCTAACCTGACTTTCCATCACCGAGGGCTGCTCTTCTCTCCATTCCACGTTACCCCGTGTAGTAGCCTGGGAGCTGGCCCTCCCTGTGCAGACTGAAGTAAAAAAAGCATTGAGTACTTCAGCCTTTTCTGCATCATCCACCATGAGGATGCCTGCCCCATTCAGTAAGGGACCTACACCACCCCTGATCCTTTTCTTGTTGCTGATATACTTATAGAACCCCTTTCTGTTATCCTTCACATTTCTTGCTAGCTGCAACTCCAATTGTCCTTTCACCTTTCTGATTTTATCCCTGCAGTCCCGAGCAATATCTTTATATGCCTCCCTTGTCTTCAGTCTAAGCTTCCATTTCTTGTAAGCTTCCCTTTTATGTTTCAGCTCCCCGCAGAGTTCCCTGCTAAGCCACACTGGTTGCCGTCCACATTTGCTGTTCTTTCTGCACATTGTAATGTTATCTTCCTGTGCCTTTTACAGGGTTTCTTTAAAATACAGCCAGCTGGCTTGGACACCTTTCCCCTTAAGATCAGCCTACCAAGGGATCCTGCCCATCAGCTCCCTAAGGGAGCCAAAATCAGCTTTTCTGAAGTCCAGGGTGTGTGTTCTGCTTCTTTCCTTCCTTCCATTGATCAGGATCCTGAAGTCTACCATCTCATGGTCGCTGCTGCCCAGGTTGCATTTACTTCTACTTCCCCGATCAATTCTTCTCTGTTTGTGAGCAATAGGTCTAGAGTTGCAAGGCCCTTAGGTGGTTCCTCCAGCATTTGTACTAGGAAGTAGGTCCATTTGCATACTCTTTAAAAGAAGTTGCATATAATCCCACAATAGTATAAAGTGTTTGCATTTTTAATACAGTGAGTTTCTAAAGCACATTTATTTCAGTAAGGTTAGTCCAGAATATTTTCATATTTGTGGCACATTGCTTCAAATTGACTTCAATAAGATATTACATAGAAACAAGTACATTGTTCAACTATACCAAAAGGACTGGATACACTTGATATGCATTTAATCAGGCCATAACATTGTTATTAGATGTTTGGGAATACCTGGCAGATAACAATGCACAGTGGAGGAATTCAGTCAACTAGATACCAAGGGCTTCCACTAGTTTCCCTTCATTTTCCATGCAGACTCCCAGCCAACATGTGACTTGAACCTTACCATCCACCCCTAATTTTAGGAGAGTTATGGTGGACTATAAGAAAGGGGATCTGGCTTCCTTACATACCAATTAGAGAAGGCCCCAAATCCAAACCTTCATTCCACTCCTTCAACAAGAACCTCCTTTTTAAGTTCTCTACTGGGCCATTTCTCTGCTTGCTAGATACCTTCTCAACTGAATACCTATTCGGGATATCTGCCCCACACTTACAAAATAAGTTTCAACATAATGCCTAACCACTTACCATTGTAAGTCTTCCCTCTTCCATGGGAGAATGGGGAAAAAAAACCAAAAACCAAAAAATGCTATACCTAAGCCAATAGAGTGGTGTAGTAGGGTCACAGACCCTGGTCAGCAGTTCCGGCCCTCAAACAGGGCGAGACAGGGCCCAAAGTCAGTAGCCTTTGGCCCTTCAGTCAGGGCAAGGCAAATCCTGTGAGTCAGTAGTCTTTGACCCTTCAGGCAGGGCAAGGCAAACACCCAGAGTCTGTAGACGTCCAGCCCTCAGTCAGGGTGAGACAAACACCCAAAGTCAGTAGCCTTCCAGCCCTAAGACAGGGCGAGGTAAGCATACAAGTCTGTAGAAAATCAAGGTGGGAAGGGTCCAGGCTCAGGAAACAAGAGGAGGTGAAGGAAGGAGGGGGACGCAGGCTCACTCAACACCATTGGGTCCCATCCCAGGGCCCTATCCAGTGGCAGAGTGATCTGCCATTGGGGTCAATGGGGCTACCGCTGAAACACACCGATTACCATTCAGCCGGGCACTTACACGCTGTCCCTGGGTTACTTCCTCCCTTCACCCTGCCCCTGTACCTGAGTCCCGTGGTCTTCTTCATATACGTCCGGGTATATAGCCAGAGGGATTCTGGCTGCCAGAGGGGTCAGACCTGCCAAGTCTGTAGGTGGCAGGTTCAGTAATTCCCCTGGGCTGTCCTCTAAGGGTAGCTCCTCAAGGTCACAGGGGTTGCTCGCAGCAGGCCCTTCTCTCAGGTCTTCAGGGTCCTCAGCAGAGGGCAGCTCCTCCAGATCACAGGAGCCACCTGTAGCAGGCTCCTCTGTCCGATCCTCCAGCTGCTCCACTGATGGTAGCTCCTCCAGATCCTCCTTCCTGACTACCCCGAGGATCAGTTACTACCCCTGAAGGGGAAGTAGGGCCTTCTCATGGTGCATGTTCTCAGTCCTGGTCTGTCTGTCTCCAGGAGGTTTCCAGTGGCTGGTCTGCCCGTCTCCTGGGAGGCTCCTCACGTGGGGCTTCAGTCCAACCCTTTATACGGTCCCCTCTCCCCTTGACTCCACCTTTGGGGTTCCTGCCCTGGCTCCGTACAGTTGTGTCCTCTGTTCAGCAGGGGGAGTGTGGGAAGCCTCCCGAGCCTTGCTCCAAGGGCAGCTGCCTCACTCTGCTTCAGGTGGTAAGGGAAAAAAAATGTCAGCCCCCCCAAAAAAGGAGCAACTAGCACAATGCCCACAACAGGTCTTAACACAACCTAATATTCACTCTATGATGATAGGGAGGATAGGGTCTGCTTTGCCTCTTCACAGAGAAAGGATTTCTAAAACCCAGGCTTGTACCTTTTAAAAACTTCTACCCTTTCATTACTAGGGGATGTGGCAGTGTCACCTAAATGACCCCAATCCACCTTTCTGGGGCAGGGTTGCTGCTCCTATTTGGATACTGGATGGTGGGCGGGCACAAGCCCACCCACTGCTAAAACCTCTCCCCCACAAGGGGAGGAGGCACTAGGCCCAGATCCAATGATTGTGGGGGGCAACTAATGAAAAACAGGAAGCAGGTGTGAGGGTCAAAGGTTCAAAACTAGGGGCTCTGAAGGGGACACCGAAGGCTGGGTTGCTGCTCATATTGGAATACTGGCAGGTGGGTGGGCGCAAGCCGGCCTACTGCTAAAACCCCTCCCCCAGCCTAAGGGGAGGTGGCACTGGACCCGGGTCCAAGTAAGTTTGGGAGACAACTAATGACTAACAGGGATGGGTGTGGGGATCAGAGATTCAAAATGAGGGATTCTGAGGGGGAGACCAGCAGAGAACCCCGGACAGCGCCCACTGCTCCCGAAAGGTGTTGAGGGAGCCAGCGTACAATGCCCAGAGGAACTCTGCCTGGAGACATGCATGAACAAGGTAGCAGAAATAGGCCCCACAGTTACAGACATCCCCCTCTGCCAACCTCCTCCCCTGATCTTGTAGATGGCCACTTTAGCGAGGGCCAGGAGGAGGTTGGCAAGAAGGTCTCAGAACTGTGTGGGGCCATGGATGGGGAGTGCATATAGGAACAAATGTGGGGAGAAGTGCAACCAGACCCTCAATAAGAGGTTCTGGAAGAGCCGGAATAGGGGCTGAAACCTGGCAAACTCCAGATATGCGTGTGCAAGGGTCTTCCTCATGCCACAGAATGGGCAGGTATCAGGGCGAGGGGTGATCCGCATCAAGTATACACCTATGCTCATGGCTCCATGGAGGAGCCACCAACTAATGTCCCGGCAGGCCACAGGGTCAGGGTGGCATACAGGCTGGCCCACCAGGGGTCCTCGCCCTCCTCTGGTGCTAATAGTTCCTGCCATTTTGTGTTGGGGCAGGACATAAGGGTGAAGAAAAGGATGGTGTGGAGCACGAGCCTGTACAGATATTTATGGGGTGCGGTTTGGAAGCAGGCTGGCTGCAAGCTCAGCAGCTATCTCAGGGCATGGGGCTCGCGGGGCCGGGGCCCGATCAAAAGCTCCGGAGGACCAGGGCTGAGGGGAAGGTGGGGAGCATCCTCTCTCAGGACCTGCTCGAGGTAGACTCGAGCAGCAGGAGGCAAGGTTGCCTCCACCTCTTGGAGTAGGAGCCAGGGGTTTTGAATGGTGGAGAGCCCCATGTTCTGAGCCAGCACAAGGGGATCCACCCAGTCCCCCCAGACATAGTCCATGATGGTCTCCGACCTTGGTGATGCCTTCCAGGACCAATCTCCGCCTCACGAAGGGGGTCTCCACCACCTGCACACTAAGATGGGGGTTGTGTAGCAGGGGTTCCACGAGGAGGTCCTCCCACTTGGTGGGCACAAGGGACCTGGAGACCGAGATGAGGCTCCAGATCCGGAGGAGGTCCTGGTAGAAGACCGGCAGCTCAGAGAGGTCTCGCAGAAAACCTCTCGGGTGGATGTACAAGAGCTGCCGGTCGTATCAGAGCCATCGATAGCGGTGGAGGAAGGTGCATGCCAAGTGGCTCCATGCCGAACTACCTGCACTATAAACTGGGTTGTTGCTGCTGGGCAGACATAGCTGTCCAGAGCCAGAAGCTTCTGGAAAATAAATGTGGTAGCTTTGAGCGTTCTCCACAAAGTTTCCTGCTGCTGTGGTGGTCAGATGCCATGAAAGCAGCAGCCAGGGCAATTGCAATGAGAAAAGCCCATGTGCTCAGTGTGTGACTGGGAGAAGCTGAGCCAGGAGTGGACAGCAAGATGCTTTCTCTCTACTCTGGAGAATTTTGCAGCAGCATTTCTTTATATGTATATGTGATTGAGTGCTGATTAATCAGTAAGCTGACTGGATGCAGATTCCAGCAGAGAAAGACTCATCTGCATTGATTTCTACTGAAGATTCCTGCAACCAAAGAAGAGGATAGCTGCTTCTTTCAACTCAAGCCTTTGGACTTGGTGAACAGACACTATAGCTGAGATTCATGTGAACTCCATCTAAACTTTGGAAACACTTAAGTTGCATCTCACAGTGTTTCTGTAGGGATTGCTCTGTTTAAATTAATTTTGTTTTCTTGTGTATGTGTTGTGGAAAAAGAAAGCTGTGAAATGTTGAATCTGAGTTTACAAAATACTCACATGTTGTAAATATATATTGTAATTATTTTGTTTCTTTTATCATAGGATTTATAAAGCTAATATTTAATACGCTCATTTCTTTTGTTTTCATTTAGTCTGAACAATCTTTGCTGTAAGTTCCTTAGAGACTGACTCCTGGGTCTCCAGATGCATCTTCCTAGGGGCTGAGGTTTATTTTTTTAGGCACTGGAGAGGGGCAATGAGGTAAATGAATTCTAGCCCACCTGAAAGTTGCACATTCACTTGTATGAAGTACATTGCATAAGAGTTATTTGAAGAAGAAACTGAAACATAACATGTGACATATGTTTAATCGAAATGAACTAACATGTGGCATAAAACAGTCTTTCAAAACAGTATTCTTTAATCTCAACAGAAGGAGTAAAACATAACAAGAAAGGCTTTAAATACAACAAACAGTGTACAAGCATCTGTCTTACCTAACACTTTAGTAGGTTTAGTTTATTTATACACCTCTACTTCTGAGTCTGGGGATTCAGTGTGGTTCTCCATAGTCCCTGTGTCTCTCTCTAGAGCTCATGACACAGGTGTTGTCTGTTCCAAAATTCTTTGTTTCATTTTCTCCCTTGGAATTCCTTTCCTCTGTACAAAGCAAAGGGTTTACCTTTGACTATGCTGGGTTTAACTTCAAAGGGTCTGACACCTATATTTACTTTTTGCCTATGGTGAATGGTGCTTTATTGTCTCCCTTATTGCAAGACAGCTCTTGTTGGTTATATGAGTACTAAGGATTAAATTTCAGCAACACAATAACAATCTAATAAGCAGATAGAACATACAGTATCTACAAAATATTACAGGTATCTTCCATATCATTCACAAAAACAGCATGTAGGTAGGTTTGTAGAGTTTTAGTGGAAGGCTAAAAATTGTTACTATGGGAAATCAGTGATTGTGAGAGACGCTGGGGGAAGTCAAACTGAGGTGGGACTCTTCCATCAGGTGAATATCAAACCACCTTACCTTCGGGGGGAGGAGGGGAGGGAGAAGGGTAGTGATTTTCAATCCACTATTGGGAGGCAGAAGTGATGTCAATCAATTTCCCATGCATTTCAGAAGTCATTTTCGGCCTCAGTACAGCACAATTTTAGTTTTGAACAGTCAGCTTATCCTTGCATTGCTATTCCATGGGAAAGGAATGCCTACTGAGAAGAACTTGACTACTAATACCTTCTGGATCAATAATACATCCTATTTCTACTGCTGAAATACATTTTTGTTTCTACAACAGAAGCATTTATTCTAATAGCAGAGGAATAACATTCATAGAGTAAAGGTAGTCCTGAAGTGATGTGTGTGTGTGTGAGAGAGAGAGTTTTTCATTGAGTTGCTATATAGCATTTTGTGAAAAGAATCTTATGATCAATGAGAATATGATGAATAAAAATATAACCTGTAGCATCATGTGGGTATCTTACATATGTGAAAGTGCTGTCACTATTCTTGTACTATCTTTAAATATAGAAGTGCTCATAAGCTCTAACAGAGTTAACACTCAATGCTATGAGTCAAAAGGTGTGATGAGCCTGCAGTAAACACCCTAAAATATTTTATGAAGTTTTTGTGTAGTTCTTAGCATTCATAAAGAAAAATCTTGTAAAATGTTCCAAAATACTGCAAAATTACATTAGGGTCCATTGTATTTTACTCAATTTCACCATACATATAGATTCATAAAATATTTTAACAGTCTGAGATATTGGTATCTTTTTTTAATACCTTAGATCAGTGGTTCTCAACCTTTTGCAGGTCATGACATACTTGGCAGCATTTCACGACCCTACTGGACACACCAGACATCTCTCCCCAAGCCAAATCCAGCTCTCTGTGACATACTTACTGTGGAGTGGTGACACAGTATTGTGTTCCAACACAGCGGTTGAGAACCAATGCCTTAGATGATTTAGTAAGCCATCCAACTATCCTGAATATTGGTAGGTAGCTAGGCAAATCAGTGGTAGAGAAACCTCCAAAAGATCAACATCTGAAGTCCAGATTCAACAGAGAAGCCAAAAATTCTTTGAGATACAGAACTTCGGAGAAGAATGGATTTGGTGCAATGGATAGGAGAAGATTTAGCTAGGATCTTGTTATTTACACTTAGTTTGTTTATTCCTTCTTTTTTCTCTTTTTATCAAAAGCCTTCATGGAAGAAAACTTGTAAGGTGGGGATGGGTTGACGTCTGGCAATTTCTGGTTTCTTCTCTTTGCTGTTTTTATAAATAATTTCCAATGAAGGGACACTGCATAAATAATTTGCATCACTGTAATGTTATGAGCATGAAATATTGAAGATAGGCCAAGATCCTTGAATGTAGTGTGTCTACATAGGCAGAACTGGCAGCTTCTGGCCCAAAAATATGCAGAGCCAATTTAAAAGATTAATCTGTATGTGCGAACAAGTATGCTCACTAGTATACGCTCAGAAGTAGCATATCAGTTCCACACCATCTCTGCTGCTTGATTGGGGCAGAAAAAGGCATGAGCAGGTTCTCTCTTCTGCTTGATAATTCCTACCTGCAGTATTGCAGCCTTCAAGCTACTCTAAATTATGCTGGATGACTGGCCTGATATAGATGCAAAGCAGCGTTGTGAAGAAACAAAGGCTACCTTTAACCTCTACTTCTTCAGCTGCATAGCTTTCTCCTTGGCCACTGCTAAGCATCTGAGCCAAAATGTACATCTACTTTATAGACAGCATTTCTGCGGTCATAGTCACACAGACACATTTTAAATTTAAGCACCTTATTAATTAAATTTCACATGGCCCAAATATTGCTGTTCAAATTCCTGAATCACGAATTCATCTCTGAGTTTTCAAGGCGTTGCATAGAAAGAAGCTTTTTGATATTCAGAGAAAATTACTCACTCTTTACCAATTGCAAAAGAGCAAGAGAGAAGACATTCCCCAGAATTTTGAAGGTAAAGAACAAAGGGGAAATGATGGATCGGGGATTAGTACAGCATGCTTCAACTTTAGGGCTCTGGTTCAAACCCATTTCAAGTCAGTTGAAACTGAAAGTCATTAGCATTTGATGGCTTACTTGTCTAATCCAATTTTTTGTGGAAAAGTATCCACAAAATAATTCCACCACTACAACTGACTCTCTTGTGGACAAATTCAGCAAGAAACAAAGGAAAGAATAGTCATTCAGACAGAACTACCCTCCTATAGATATGGTTCCTCCACTCTAAGCACATTGCTGAGACAATGTGAGAGTTTTCACTGTAACTGCATTTGCTATGTATTGGGACAATAAAATATTTCATTTTTCACACCTGTCAATCTTTCAGGATCAAGAACTGACAAAAATGTACAAAAACACAATAGAAAAGCAAAGAAATATGTCTTATAGGTCAAACAATTTCTGTTTGCAACACACAGAACTGGAAAAAGTGAGGAAATAGACTGATCTATAGAATAGGGAGTAGTGAAGCTTAGGGACAGACCATTCATTTACAGGTATTCTTATCCTTCCAAGTTTTTCTGCAGTTCAGTTTTGGTGACAACATTTTATTTTGTTTTTTTGTGTTTGCATACAAGTCAGTCATTTTTCGGAATGTACTGTTCCATCGTAGACCAAGCACCTGCCATTAAGGGTACAGCTACTTTGAAATACATTGCAATACATTTCAATCAAAAACCAGTCACATGGCCACAGCTGACGTGTAGATGCTTGAGCAAGGACTGAAGCAAAGACTCAGAAACCCCACAAAATGGGTGGATCTCAGAGCAAGAGCTGTAAACTGACCCCGAATGTTTCTATGCTGTGATTTTTAGCCCTGCAATCTAAGCCTTGTGAGCCCAAGTAAATTAACCTGGGCTCAGGGCTGGAGCTGTGGAGTTTTATTGCAGTTATTCCTGTAAGGGCCTCATTGAACTCTGAAAACTGTATCTACATTTGGCTCACCTTCATGCTACCATGCATGTGGAAAAAATCGCATTGTTTAAAACCCCCATACACCACTTACATGTCTTTGGTTCAAACTTGCCATTTTACTGCTCTGTGATATAACTGAGTTCTTACGATTAGCATTAAGAAATAGATTGTATTCAGAAAAAAAAACACAAACTAAAAACAGAACAAATATACAAAATTAGGAAAATCTAAGTTGGCTTTATTAAAATAGGTTCATCAACAGTTTTTTTCATCTTTATGCAAATTGTTTAATATCTGTATGTGTCAGAGAATGATCTCCTTTGTTACTAAAGTTATAGGGCAATTATGGCTAATCAACTGTGATTGCAAGATCATAGCGGAAGGTTTGGCTCTTTGGCTTCAGGCGTTTTCATGTAAAATTATTATTCCTGATATAAACTTTTAATTGAATAAGCATTGCTAACAAATTGAAGATCTGTAGTTCATCAGTAACTATTTTACTTGCTGCAGAAAAAAAAAAACATTAAACTAAATTAAATATATTTCTTCAAAGTGTGAGCAAAATTTTGCTCCAAGGACACGCTTTAAAAAAAAAAAAAGTGCCTAAGGCTGCAGTCATCACTAATGGAATGATCTCAAAATCATTTGATCTGCAAAGTTGCACCAGACAGCTCTAGCCTCATTTTTTGTTCTTTTATATCCTCTTGCTTTGAAAAATTTGGCGCAGAAAATTGGATTGATTGTCTGATGTATAGTACGAAGGATTACAGTGGCAGCCACAACAGAAAATATTGCATGTAAGGTGATGATATTGATTACCTGTTCTGTTCTTTCCCTCTAAAGAACCTGGCAGTGGCCATTTTCAGAAGAGAGGATACTGGGCTAGCTGGATCATTGGACTGTTCTTATGTTCTTAGGCCAAGTAGCTGAGCACACACTAGAGAGATCTAAAATAAATGTTTGGAAAATAATGATTGATAATTTATTATGAAATAATGATTGGTGGTGAAAGGTCATTTTCTGGCACTTAGACCCAGAACCTCAAAGGTTTTTAGGCTCCTAACTTGCATTGACTTCAGTATAATTTCTGGGACAACATTGCCCATGGTCCTACTTCCAGGATGTCAGTTTGAAAAATGAATTATTTTAAAAAGTTTGGGTTGAATAGTCCTGAATCTTTGCACAGGAGGTCTTTCAGAATTTGGAAATCCTTTTTGCAGGCTTCAGACTATCAAACTATCCCAGGATTGGTGTTCTTAATGAGGCCTATTGGAGTACAGCTATCATAGAGCACCTTGGCAGAGACTGATTGTAATAACTGTTGAGCTCTAAAAACCTGTGGATCTGGGTTGTTGTTCTTGTGTTTGGGGCAGACTTACAAGGTTTACACTTTATTTACTTGGGGCTCAACCAGTCCTTTCCATGTAGTATAGCCCAGATATATGGTCACACCTATTTCTCCAAGTTTACAGTTAGACCAATGTCTTGTAGGCACTGGAGGATGGTGGTGACCTGTTCTAGTTGGGTTTCTCAGTCTTGGTTAAATGAGACCACAACAGTTAGATAAACTGCAGCATATGAACCATGGAGTTGGAGACTGAGTCTGTGAGCCACTGGAGCATCACTGGGCCATTGTGGAGATCAAAGGGTATAGTCCTAAAATTATATAGGCCAAATAGGGTGGCAGAGGCAGTTTTTTTCATGTGATTATGGCATGAACAATGCTGCCAGAATCCCTTGGGATACATCTACACTGGCAGTTTAGGTCAACTTAAGGAGGCTTAAGTCGACCTAAACAAAACCACGTCCACACTGGGCTTTTATTAAGTCAACGTAAGGGCTTCCTTAAGCCCTCGTTATAGGTCAATTTAAGGCTTAAATCGACTTCTTAAGTCGACTTAAGCCAGTGTGGACGCCCTAGGTCGACTTATTCCATAAGTCGACCTAGGGCGGGGGGACAAGGGAGACCTGCATGGCTCCCTGACAGAAGGAAGCCGTGCGTGGCCCCCTTCTGCCGAGGAGCCACAGAAAGCTCCCTTGTTCCCTGGGGGAGCCCCTGTTCCCCTCTCCCTGGGACCCATGGCTTCAGGCCCCAGCAGGGAGAGAATACCCCGCTGGGGATCTGGAGATGAGGGATTCCCCCACTGCCCTGGCTGGGCCTCAAGTGGCAAGGGAATCCCTGCCACCCCATCTGGTGGTCCAGTGGTGAAATACCCCACTGGAGCCCCAGATGGGGCGGCGGGGATTCCATCGCTGTTAGAGCCAGAGCCAGGGTGGCGGGGGAATCCCTCACCACCGGAGCCCCAGTGGGGGATTCCTTCCCTGCTGGAGCTCTCCTGTGGAGCTTCACACGGCTCCCTTCTCCATGGGAAACCACACAGGTCTGCCTTGTCCCCGGGGAACAAGGGAACCACAGCTCCCGGGAAGAAGGGAGCCAAGTGGGGCTCCTCAACCCGGGCTGCAGCAGCGAGGGAGACCCCCCCCACCCTGGCCGGGGCTCCGGTGGTGAAGGATTCCCCAGCGCGTGGCTGCACCCCAGCCAGGGCAGCAGAAGAATCCCTTACTGCTGGAGCCCCAGACAGGGCAGCGGGGGTTTCCCTTGCTGGAACAGCTAGGGTTGGGGAGCTCCACAGCAGCTTCCTTCTTCCCAGGAGCTATGTGTGGCTCCCTTCTCCCAGGGGGAAGCTGCCCAGAGCTGCCTTGTCCCGGAGGAGAGGCAGCTGCCCACAGCTGCCTTGTCCCCGGGGGAAGCCACCCACGGCTGCCTTGTTCCCAGGGGAAAACACAGCTCCCTGCTTGCCAGGGAGCTATGGCTCCCCTTGTCCTGGGGATCCCCAGTGCCCCTTCTCCCTGGGAGCGGTGGCTCTCCTTGTCCCCTTAAGAGTCTAATGTAGACACTCTAAGTCGACTTTACAAGGTCGACTTTAAGTCGACCTAAATATCTCATGTAGACACGTTAAGTCATCTTAACAAGGTTGATTTAATTTAACAAGTGTAGACATAGCCTTGGTTAGGTCAATTGTTGTGATAGAATGGACCTTCACACAGCTGGTCTAGCAGTGTATCTACCCAGAGTATGTGATAGTCATCAAAACTGGAGACAGCATTAACTTCTCTAAAATGTATACAGACCTGGGTTGTACTACCTGATTTAGGGACCAATACAGCCATCTTCACCACTCACTATGGAACTCTTCAACGTTTTCTTGCTCCAACATGAGGACAGAGGTCCTTTTTCAACAACAATTTGTATTTTGGTGGTTATGGCAAAGTGTTCTGTCAGATGGATTGCCTTTGCTCTCTTTGAACATGGTGTTGAACAAGATGGGTTTGCCCAGGCCAGACCATCATTGGGAAGGTGACCAGGTGTCTTGCTTGGGGAATCTGTTCCAGTCCAGTGTTCTCCCTCATCTGTATTGGCCTTTATTGAATCAGGATCCAAATGCTTGGATGCTTGGCTCAGGGAAATAATGAGTAACAAACAAGCTTTCATGCTTCCTTCAAGATTTCAGGAGATTAATATGCTAGATCTGAGTGGCTTTTCTTTTGGCAAGCTGTCTGATATCATTACTGATGTGACCACCCGATAGACTGCTTCAGATGGCCCCTACTACTTAATAGTAGGTTTGCAGAAGTAGTATCTGGTTTAAATATGCACATACATGACTCTTTTTTATATTCTTGCTCCTTGGCCAGTTGAACACTAAATAGATTTTGTTTGGCAAAGTTCCCTAGGGTTCCAAGCCTCTCCTAGAGTTTTTGTACAGTACAACATTCTCCACTGTAGATGTCTTTATTTTTAGTAGACCTCACACCTCTTTCAAAAGCTGAGTCATAAAGTTGACACCTTCATCAGTGAGGAACTTCTCAGGAACCAAGCTATGACAAAGACTTTTAGCAGTTTGATTGCAATAGCTCTTACATTGGAGTCTCATGGTGGGATTGCCTCCATATAACAGGTGACATAATCGACTATAACAATTATCTATACCCAACTGCACTCTTTTTAAGGGTCTTATAAAAGATCTATCCTTATCCTGTCCTCTTCATCATCTCACCATTTGGTAAACTGTGGGGGAATTTTCACTTTGATCCAGTTGCCTAAACCTGCTAACATCCTAGGTTTTGAGATGCCGTCTCCCAAGTTCTACTGAGTTAACTCCTCTGGGAGATACTGTGGGTTGTCTTATCACCACACAATCCCTCTGAGAAATGCTGTCAATTCCACCCCAAGATAATAGGGTAGGTTAGCATCCAGGACAGCTCCACTAGAAGGACTTTGTTTTCCCTTCCAGTCAATTGCATACATGCAGTGGGAAAGTTTTTAACATCCCATCAAATACATTATAAAAATATAGTCTCTGCAGGGGCTCTCAAGGGCTTGGAACCTGGTTGTCCAAAACATGGTCTGGCCAAACCTGAAATCCACCAGGCCTCTCAGCTATATCCAGTTTATCAAAATTGGGACAATTAGTATAGGTAGGGTACACTCATGATCTTAGCTTTCCACCAACCACACCTGTTCATAATAACACTGTATAAAGGAACAATCATGATAAAGTTGTTCTGGGCACCCACATGAAAAGCAAACCTTCACGCGTGGCTGGGTAGGTTCTATCCCTGACCATAATGTTTGAGGAAGACCCTCCTTTAGGGGCTCATCTGCTCTCATCCTTTGTTACCCTGTAGAGGGGATTATAGGTGCCCTGACCACCCTCGTCTGGGCTTGGGCCTGTCCAGGGTTGTCAGACCACTGACTACATTGATGAATAGAGGGGGACTTCTTGACCTGCTTGGCCTCAGGCATCTTTTGTATGATGCCAGTGAAGCTGATTCAGCATTCAAGTCATTTTACATTAGCTCAACAAAACCGACTAGAGTCTCTGGTCATTGTTTTAGTACCCAAATTCCCAGCTGGAATATGCAGGTGAAGTGCGCTCCACAGTTAACTCAATCACTCCAGTCCAAGTGTCCAGGTTTAACCACTACCAACACAGGTCTGCCAATTTCTGGACCACTACATAGACCAACCTCCCCAGGGGTATTTTTCTTCCTGGAACTTCTGTTAGAAGGTTGCATCCATCATGTTAAGATAGTTGACTATAGTCACTGTTGCCTGGGGGTAGAGTTAGGCTGCCATGACATCCAGTCAAGGGGACTCAGCATGTATTGATTCAGTCAGCTAAAGTGGTAACAGGACGGTCCGCTGCTCAATGTACTGCCATCACCACTCACTTTGACATTACCTGGAAACCTTCCAGGTCATCCTCAGGGCTCATTTTTGTGAGCAATGAGTCATATGTGCCAGAACAGGCTTCAGGGAGGTGTTGTCATGGAGTAGTCAACTGAACAGTCCTAACTTTTAGCCAAATTTTGCTGAAGTTGGAGAGTAGGAAGAGATCTGTTCCCATTGCAGCTCTGCCAGCAACTGAGCTGAGTTTCCGCCTTTTCAGCTCCTCCCTCCTATTCTGACATTTCCCGGAAGTATAGCAGGGAAGAGCCACCTGAGTTCACATTTGGTCATTAACCCTGATTTTGCGCAGTGTGGTGTTTCTGCACCATCACAGTAGATAAGTTAAATGTGTAATTGATGTTGCCATGGATACAGTATTCTGTTTACAATACTTCCTTTTCATAGTATTTAAAGACCACACAGTTACCAGTAAGAATGAAGCAACACTTCATTTACACAGTTTAGAATAGACAATGCATAATTTCATCCTTTTACCATGACAGCAGATACGACTATTCTTTTTCCTCACTAATCTTATCTCATGCATGCAGAAGAACAGAATATCAGATTCATTGTGTAGGTGTTTGCCATGTGGAATACATGTTCTCACTAGGAAGAATCCAAAATAAGATGTCATTGAGGGTTCCATTGGAATATTTAAGTCCCTGGAGAGATGTTTTGTTTCTTTTTTTTCCTCTCTTTGGCTTGTGTTGACAACATTATAAGTCTCTTTTCTCCAGAGTTACTATTTTTATTTATTTACTGATTTATTTATTTAAACATACAAGTTTATTACTCTTATTTTGGAATAGAATTTTTAAAGCTTTGGCTGTAGCCATTTGAAAGCAGTTTATTTACTATAAAATCAGACATGCGACAAATCTATAAACTTCCCCTATCTTCCTCAGCCTCAGTCACTCACTTGACTTCCAGTCCACTCTAATCATAGAATCATAGAATAATAGGGTTGGAAGAGACCTCACGAGGTCATCTAGTCCAACCCCATGCTAAAAAGCAGGACCACTCCCCCTAAATTATCCCAGCCAGGGTTTTGTCTAACCGAGCCTTAAAAATCTCCAAAGATGAAGATTCTACCACCTCCCTAGATAGCCCATTCCAATGCTTCACCACCCTCCTAGTGAGAAAGTTTTTCCTAATATCCAGCCTTGACCTCCCCAGCTGTAATTTGTAACCATTGCTCCTTGTTCTGTCCTCTGTTACCCTCGAGAACAGCCTCGCTCCCTCCTCTTTGGAGCAACCCTTCAAGTAGTTGAAGGTTGCTATAAAATCTCCCCTCAGTCTTCTTTTCTGTAGACTAAATAAGCCTAGTTCCTTCAGTCTCTCCTCATAAGTCATGTGCCCCAGCCTCCTAATCATTTTTGTTGCCCTCCGCTGGACTCTTCCTAATTTGTCCACATCCTTTCTGTAGTGGGGAGCCCAAAACTGGACACAGTATTCTAGATGCGGCCTGACCAGTGTCGCATAGAGGGGAATTATCACATCCCTCGATCTGCTGGCAATACTCCTACTGATGCAGCCTAATATGCCATTGGCCTTTTTGGCAACAAGGGCACACTGTTGGCTCATATTCATCTTCCCGTCCACAATAACTTCCAGGTCCTTTTCTACAGCACAGCTACTTAGCTGATCGGTCCCCAGCCTGTAGCAGTGCATGGGATTTTTCCGTCCTAAGTGCAGGACTTTGCACTTGTCTTTGTTGAACCTCATGAGGTTTCTTTCGGCCCAGTGTTCCAATTTGTCCAAGTCTCCCTGGATCCTGTCCCTGCCCTCCAGAGTATCTACCATTCCCCCCAACTTGGTGTCATCCGCAAACTTACTAATTACGCAGTCTATTCCATCATCAAGATCATTAATGAAGATGTTGAATAGAACCGGCCCCAGGACCGACCCCTGGGACACTCCACTCCACTCTACCAGTTGCCAACCAGACATCGAGCCATTGATTCCTACCCGCTGAGCCCGTTGATCTAACCAGTTTTCGATCCACCTTACGGTCCACTCGTCCAACCCATACTTCTTTAACTTGCCGACGAGAATGCTGTGGGAAACCGTATCAAAAGCCTTGCTAAAGTCAAGGTATATCACGTCAACGGCTCTTCCCGCATCCACAAATCTAGTCATCTCATCATAGAAGGAAATCAGGTTGGTCAGGCACGATTTGCCCTTGGTGAATCCATGTTGACTGTTCCTGATCACTCTATTTTCCTCCAAGTGTTTCAGGATGGATTCCTTGAGGACCTGCTCCATGATTTTCCCAGGGATTGAGGTGAGGCTGACCGGTCTGTAGTTCCCCGGATCCTCCTTTTTCCCTTTCTTAGAGATAGGTACTATATTTGCCTTTTTCCACTCCTCCGGGACCACCCCCGTTTGCCACGAGATCTGAAAGATAATGGCCAGCGGCTCTGCAATCACTTCCCCCAACTCCATCAACACCCTCGGATGCAGTTCATCCGGCCCCATGGACTTGTGCACATCCAATTTCATTAAGTGTTCCCTAACCTGACTTTCCATCACCAAGGGCCACTCTTCTCTCCAGTCCGCATTACCCCGTGTAGTAGCCTGGGAGCTGGCCCGCCCTGTGAAGACTGAAGTAAAAAAAAGCATTGAGTACTTCAGCCTTTTCCGCATCATCCTCCACGAGGATGCCCCATTCAGTGAGGGACCTACACCACCTCTGATCCTTTTCTTGTTGCTGATATACTTATAGAACCCCTTTCTGTTATCCTTCACATCTCTTACTAGCTGCCACTTCAATTGTCCTTTGGCCTTTCTGATTTGATCCCTGCATTCCCGAGCAATATCTTTATACGCCTCCCTCGTCATCTGTCCAAGCTTCCACTTCTTGTAAGCTTCCCTTTTATGTTTCAGCTCCCTGCAGAGTTCCGTGCTAAGCCACGCTGGTCGCCGTCCAAATTTGCTGTTCTTTCTGCACATTGTAATGTTATCTTCCTGTGCCTTTAACAGGGTTTCTTTAAAATACAGCCAGCTGTCTTGGACACCTTTCCCCTTCAGATCAGCCTCCCATGGAACCCTGCCCATCAGCTCCCTAAGGGAGTCAAAATCTGCTTTTCTGAAGTCCAGGGTGTGTGTTCTGCTTCTTTCCTTCCTTCCACTGATCAGGATCCTGAACTCTACCATCTCATGGTCGCTGTTGCCCAGGTTGCCATTTACTTCTACTTCCCCGATCTATTCTTCTCTGTTTGTGAGCAATAGGTCTAGAGGTGCAAGGCCCCTAGTTGGTTCCTCCAGCATTTGTACTAGGAAGTTGTCCTCAATATTCTCCAAAAACTTCCTGCATTGCCTGTGCACTGCTGTATTATCTTCCCAGCAGACATCAGGATAATTGAAGTCCCCCATAAGAACCAGGGCCTGCGACGATCTGGAAACTTCTGTTTGTTGTCCATAGAATGCCTCATCCACCTCCTCTTTCTGGTCTGGCGGTCTGTAGCAGACACCCACCACAACATCCCCCTTGTTGCATTCTCCCCTAAACTTAACCCACAAACTTTCAACCATCTTGTTTCCACTTTCATAGTGGAGCTCCGAGCAGTCGTACAGCTCTTTTACATATAACGCTACTCCTCCCCCCCCTTTTTCCCTGCCTGTCCTTCCTGAACAATTTATATCCATCCATGGCAGTGCTCCAGTCATGCAAGTTATCCCACCACGTTTCTGTTATTCCAATTATATCATAGTTCCTTGTCTGTGCCAGTACTACCAATTCTTCCTGCTTGTTTCCCAGGCTCCTCGCATTTGTGTACAGGCACCTAAGATACCGGGCCCATTGCCCTACTTTGCCCTGTCGATTCTCCCTCCTGTCGCATCTTCCTCCTTGCAATTTCTCCCGGTGTCCTCCTTCCCCACTCGCCTGAGGTATTATGACTTCATCAGGAAATAAAAAACAATTATTTGATGCCACCCCCCAGTTCCAACTACCCTCTCTTTTATTCCTGCTGTTACAGCCCCAGCATCCCCCAAGTTCCATCCCTTCCCCCAGGTTTCCCTCAGTTTCACTTACCTGTGGGCCTTGGTCACCTTCCCCCTTCAAACCTAGTTTAAAGCCCTCCTTACCAGGTTAGCCAGTCTGCTTCAAAATATGTTCTTTCCCTTCCTGGATAGGTGGAGTCCATCTCTGCCTAGCAGTCCTTCTTCCTGAAACAGCATCCCTTGGTCGAGGAAGCCAAAGCCCTGCTGGTAACACCATCTCCACAGCCAGGCATTCACCTCCAGGATGCATCTGTCTCTGCTCGGGCCCCTACCCTTGACTGGAAGGATCGAGGAGAACACCACCTGTGCACCGAACTCCTTCACCCGTGCTCCCAGAGCCCTGTAGTCACCTTTGATCTGCAGAGGGTCACCTCTCGCAATATCATTGGTTCCCACATGGATGAGTAGCATGGGGTAGTAGTCAGAGGGACAGATGATTCTCAACAATCCCTCCGTAACGTCTCGGGTTCGGACTGCAAACAGGGGAGTTTGCGAGGGAAGGAGAAGGAGAAGCCCTGAGAAGGAGGCGAAGGAGATCGCCTTGCTGAAGAAGCAAGGGAGAGAGCGAACCTTGGGGAGAGTGAATTGCTGACTGTGTGTGCTTGTGCTTATGTTTTTTTTTTTCCCACAGGTGATTTCTGTGAATTGTCAGTTACTGTGTGAGTTGGGATTGTGATTGTCTGGGTTGGAGGGAGCAGCAGGGGCTGCCGGGCTGCATGGGGGTCCCTTACTGCTGCGCGGGGGGGGGTGCGACGGCCGCTTAGAGGGAACGCTGCTGGCAGCTGGTCCCCTGCTCCCCACCAGACTTGGGGCACTAGCGCTGGGACTCGGGGCATAGGCCCCATGTGCCCAGCACTGGTGGTGCCACTGTACAATTTTGGAGTCTTCCAATTCTGTATCTCATCATCAAACTGTTGTATCATGTCTTTGTTATGTTTGGAGAAGGCCAGATCGCCCCATCACTCTGATAGACCATGTATAGAAAACTCTGTGGCAATCCTTTGCAAAGTTTTCCCCAAATAGTCTGGCTAAGGCTGCAGGTTCCCTCTCCAACCACTCTAGATCTCTTGAGATCTGCACATATCCTGAGAAATGTGTCTGAGGTCCATTCTAGTGGAAGCCATTCTAATGCCCTACCATGTTTCCTGTCAGCATGTTGGGGCATCCTGTTCTTACTACTGTCCCAGGATCCCTCCTGATAGACCTAGGCTATATTAAATTATCCTTGATTTCCCATTGTATTGGGAAGGAGTTTATATGGTAGGTTATGATAGAGTCTGCTAAATATTGTCCATATACACATGTCAAACTCAGCCCAAAACTCTCTACTTAGAGCTGTGAGCTGGAGGATAGTGCTGGGAAAGTAGGCAGCCCCTCTCTTTTCTTTACTGAAATAAGTAGATACATGCAGTTTACAGAAGATCTCCTCTTTGCCTGGATCTGCATAGGGTGACCTGACCTACAGAATTCTGTAAAGGTTCTTAATAGTTTTATTCTTCTACAGCTGCTAACAAGAGCCCTGGTGGAGTCTGAGGAATGTTTTGTAATGCAAATGTTTCTGTTACCACTTTGGTTTTAATTTTCTATAAATGCTATTAGCATAGAAAGATGCAAAAATTAAATCATCTAAGAGAAGTAGGGCTTTTTCTTCAAATTCTAATCATATACCAGAAAAAAAAATCTGCTTTTATGTAACCATGTAACTAAGTAGGATACACGCTACATGCAGGAGTGGATGCTTTAAAATAAGCATTTCACTGATAATATTATGCAAACATTTCTGTAAATGTTCCTATTCAGAAAGGCACTAAAGCATGTGTTTAACACAGGGGTCGGCAATCCCTGGCATGCGTGCCAGAGCTGGCATGCGGGCTGAACCTGAGCGGCATGCGGCACCACTCAGACTCCCCTGTTGGACCCACAAACCACGCTCCCAGCAGCTGCGGCACGCGGCTGAGGATTCCTGCTGGCCCCACCCCCTGCTGGATGGCAGGGGGGAGGGGAGCGGGTCATGTTGCATCATGCTGGCCAGCCCAGAGTGGCGCCGCTGCCGGCAAGGCAGAACTGGCCCTGGCCATGGCTGGCAAGAGGGGGGGTCAGGTCAGCCCAGCCGGAGCCGCCGCTGCTGGTGGGTGGCCTCCGGTTCCTGGTCCCGGCTCCCACCAGCAGTGGTGGCTCTGGCCAGGCTGACCCGACCCACCCTCTTGCCAGCCATGGCCAGGGCCGGCTTTGCCCTGCCAGCAGCAGTGCAGCTCTGGGCGGGCCAGGGCGATGTGATGTGACCCGCTTCGCTCCCCTCCTTTCCTGCCATCCAGCAGGGGGTGGGGACAGCAGGGGCCATCAGCCCTGTGCTGCCCCTGCTGATGGAAGCCGGCCCCAGGGCTGGGAGCTAGAGGCCGCCTACCAGCTGATGCCAGCCCAAGCCCTGGCCGTTAGGGCACCTGAAGCCTGACCCTGCTTTTTAGCTCTGCCCCCGGCACCTGCTGAGGGTGCGGTGCACAGAGCTGGCAGAGGGGCCGGCAAAGGTTACTGACCCCTAGTCTAACATCAAGAAATTTCACTGAAAATGACATTACCCACATGGTTAAAATTAAACATGTGCTTAAGTATATTGAATTAGGGTCTTAATTTCTATTTCACTATTGGAAATTTTTTAAATAATTTGTATTGGACATCTTATGAGATTGTTGCATTAGCTGGATGTAAAGCTGCTTATCTATTGCTTAATTCAACATTCGGTTGATTTCTCTTCTAGTTCTTTGTCCAGTGTAGGTAGTAGCCATAGAATGATCTGAGTGATGGGATGATAACAAAGACATGATACAACAGTTTGATGATGAGATACAGAATTGGAAGACTCCAAAATTGTACAGTGGCACCACCAGTGCTGGGCACATGGGGCCTATGCCCCGAGTCCCAGCGCTAGTGCCCCAAGTCTGGTGGGGAGCAGGGGACCAGCTGCCAGCAGTGTTCCCTCTAAGCTGCGCGAATGCGCAGCCACGCAGCGGCCGTCGCACCCCCCCGTGCAGCAGTAAGGGACCCCCACGCAGCCCGGCAGCCCCTGCTGCTCCCTCCAACCCCCGGGGCAGCGGCTCTGCCGCAGCACACCCGGCCTGTGCCCGGCATCTGGGCTGGCCCTCCCCTCCCCCAGGGTGGGACAGGCAGGCTCAGGCTAGGGTCAGGAGCGTCGGTCTGCCTGCCTCCCCCATGCGGCCGGGGTAGGGGGGGTGGCTGCGGCTGCGGCGGGCTCCCGGGGTCCCACCCACCGACCGCCTCGACTTCCCGGCCCGGGGCCGGGCTAATCTACGGCCTCGGCCTCCCAGCACGGGGCCGGGATCAGCTTCTGGGGCTGGGGTCTTCTCCGCCCCACTGGCGGCTTCCCAGGGCCGCGGTAGGGTCCTCTCCCGCCAGCGGCCTTGGCTTCTTTCTTTCTTTCTTTCTTTCTTTCTTTCTTTCTTTCTTTCTTTCTTTCTTTCTTTCTTTTCCTGTTTCCTCTTCTTTCCTTCTTTCTCTCTTTCTTTGCTTCCTTCCTTCCTTTCTCTTTCTTTTCTTCTTTCCTTCCCCTTTTTTCTTTTCTTCTTTCTCTTCCTTCTTTCTCTTCCTTTCTCTTCCTTCCTTCTTTCTCTCCCTTTCTCTTCCTTCCTTCTCTCTTTTTTCTTTCTCCCTTCCTTTTTCTTTCCTTCTTTCTCTTCTTTGCCTGCCTTCTTTTTTCTTTCTTCCTCTCTTTCTCTTCCTTTCTCTTTTTTCCTTCTTTGTCTTCCTTTTTCTTTCTTTCTTTCTCTTCTTTCCTTCCTCTTTCTTCTTTCTCTTCCTTCTTTCCTCTTCTTTCCTTCTCTCTTCCTTTTCTCTTCCTTCCTTTTTCTCTCTCTCTCTTCCTTCCTTCTCTCTTTTTCTCCCTTCCTTCCTTCCTTCCTTCCTTCCTTCCTTCCTTCCTTCCTTTTTAAAAAAAAAACTTTAAAAAAATTAATTTTAAATAAAAACCTTTCTAAAAATTAAATTTCAATTCAAAATTCATTCAAATTCAATTAAACACAATTAATTAATTCTATTTACAATTACTTTAACTTCAATTAATGCCTATAATTTCTGTCGTGTGAGTTTACACAAAAAATGAAAAAGTTTTGCACACGGCTTGAAAATTTTGCACACAAGCTGCCAAACCTTAGAGGGAACATTGGCTGCCAGTAGTCAGGGTACCAGCTGCCAGTAGTCAGCCCAGACCTCAGCTAGGAATCCAGGGCCCGGCTGCCGGCGGCGGCAGAATCTAGCCCCACTCAGCCAGGGAACCAGGGTTGGATCGAGCCTGAGGTCCAGATCAGGCCCAGGGGACAGGGTTGGTGTGGTAGAGGGCAGGGCGTGTGTCCTCGGCACGATGCCCAGAACCTATTTTAGTTGCAGTGACGCCCTGATGTTGGAACTGAATTTTAGATATTTTGGGAGGCTGAAGGGCAACAATCATATATTTTATCTTTTTTTTTTTCTTTTTCCATTTTTCTATTGCCAGATATCTCCTGAATTCTCCTTTACAGTCCTGAGAAAATGGTTTTATAATATGAGTCCTGGCAATTACAAGCCAGTAAGTTTAATTTCAGTACCAGACAAATTGGTTGAAACTATAGTAAAGAACAGAATTACCAGTTAGATAAATATGGTGGGAAAGAATCACTTTGCTTTTTTAAAAGGAATCATGCCTCACAAATCTAATAGAATTCTTTGAGGGGTTAACAAGCATGTGGACAAGGATGATCCAATGGATATAGCATATTTAGATTTTCAGAATTTGACAAGGACCCTCACCATAGGTTCTTAAGCAGAGTAAGCTGCCATGGGATAAAAAAGGTAGGACCTATCCTGGATCAGTAACTGTTTAAAATATAGGAAACAAAGGTAGTAGTAAATGGTTAGTTTTCAGACTGGAAAGATGTAAAGAGTGGTGTCCCCCAGAGGTCTGTATGGGGAGTAGTACTATTTAAAATATTCATAAATGATCTGGGAAAAGGGGTAAACAGTGAGGTGGGAATATTTGCAGAGGATACATAGCTACTCAAGATAGCTAAATTCAAAGCAGACTGTGAAGAGTTAAAATCTCATAAAACTAGATGATTGGGCAACAATATTGCAAATATAATTCAATGTTGATAAATAAAATGTAATGCACATTGGAAAACATAATTCCATATACATATAAAATGATGGGGTCTAAATTAGCCGTTACCACTCAAAAATAGATCTTGGAATCATTGTAAATAGTTATCTGAAAACATCCACTCAATGTGAAGAGGTAGTCAAAAAAGTTAATAGGCTGTGGAGAATCATTAGCAAAGGGATAGATAATGGGACAGAAAATATCATCTTGCCTCTTTTTAAATCCATGGTACACCCACATCTTGAAAATTGTGTGTAAATCTGTTCTCCCCATCTCAAAAAACAGATCTACACACAGTATTCAAGATGTGGGTATACCATGTATTTAAAAAGAGGCAAGATGACATTTTCTATCTATCTATCTATCTATCTATCTATCTATCTATCTATCTATCTATCTAGAATTGGAAAAAGTAAGGAAAAGCACAATAAAATTATTAGGGTTATTGAACATCTTCCATGTGAGGTGAGATTAATAAGCCTGGAACTTTTCATCTTGGAAAGGAGATGACTAAGCACTGATATGATAGAGATCTATAAAATCATGACTAGTGTGGGGAAATTAAATAAGGAAATGTAAATAACTCCCCATAAAACAAAAACTAGGGGTCACCAAATGAAATTAATAAGCAGTATATTTAAAATGAACACAAAGACAGTAGATTTAAAATTAACAAAAACAAATATTTCATCATACACTGCACAGTCAAACAGTGGAACTCTTCACCAGAGGATGTAGTGAAAGCCAAGACTATAACAGGGTTCAAAAAGTACTACTTAAGTTAATGACTATTAACAAGGACAGGCAGGGATACAAAAGAATGTTCTGAAGTATCCCTAGTTTCTGTTTGCAAGAAGCCGAGAGTGGGCAAACAGGGTTGGATCTTCTGTTCTTATCCTTTGATGATACTGGTCTATGTAGACCATTAGTTTGACCCAAAATGAACATTCTCATGTTCATTACCTTTATGTTAATATTGTGCAGATCATCAAATGACTTGGGAATTATAGTCTTGCTGAGGCTGCATGAGGATTTGTTAGCTTAACTGGGGAGCTACATAGATGTAACAGTGCATATATCTGCTAATCATTGAAGGGTTCGGGTCAGTGTTATGAGTTTCTGGAGCAGAGGAATTGAAAGACACTTAAAAAGAGTACTGGCATTTTAAAAAGTGATTTAATAAAATAATCAAAAAAATTTATATGGTAAGTAGAAAAGTTTCCTTAGCAAGGAGGTTAAAGGATAACTCAGTCATGAACCAGCCCTCAGCAAAAGTCATTAACTACCTATCTAACATTTTCTTATTAACCTAATGGCCACCAAGAAACAAATAATTCAAGAATGCGCATAAAATGATAATGGAAAACAACAACAATCATAGTAACGAAGAATGCGAAAACAGATATAGTTGACTAGCCAAAGACAAAAAAAAAAACAAACCTCACACAGTCAAGTAAGATAAAACAAGAAGAAATAATTTCATACGGACAGTCTGTGAACAGAAGTAATGTTGCAACTTGGTTCGTGATTCATTTTGTCACCTTTTGTGAAACATGAATCATTGCTAAATGACACATATTGACAATTTCATACTACATGGAAAGAGTGTTTTATTTTAAGGTAATTTACTTTGCTGCAACTAAGGAATTTCTTATTTATGTAACAGTAAAATGGTGTCTCAGTAACAATAAGTAGTAAGTCACAATTTGTATATATCATTAACATGATTTTTTTATTTATTTGCTTTAACTCCCCTGATTCATGACTGAGTGATGGCTTGGCAAAAAAAAAAAAAAAACAACAATTGATTGTCTCAGTCTTTACAGAAGTTCATTAAATCAGTGTTAGGGAAAATACCCACAAGTTATATAGCTTGTTTGAGTGGAAGAGTGAAGCCAGTTATTTGAAAAATTCCAGTCTTGACCAATCATCAAAGATTAGAAATGAAAGGGAAAGAAAAACAAAGATGTAATGAAGGAGCTTGTGCAATGCAATTCTTTCAGCACTCAGGAGAAAGGATATAGTTAATTTCACTGAATTTACTAGGACAGTATAATCTAAAAAGTAATTTTGGTTGTCTCTCCTATATCAAAAGAGATGTGGTCTGTGAAGCAAATGCTATTGCAATCAGAATCTGAAATATTTATTTGCAGGTGCCTATATTCTAGATATTGAACCTCTCTCCTTTATCATTATTTCTGAGAAATCAGCTCACCTTGTAAACTCGTCCTTCATCCTTCATCCAAATGATATTCTCTGATTTCCTTTGTGAGTTAAGTGAAATGCTCCGATCTATGTGGTGTCTTATTGTTATCTTTAATTAGCTATGAAATATCTTGCAATGATGTAGTGAAACAAAGGGCAATTACAACCCCTTCTTTTCCAGATATTTGGGATTATTCTTAAGGATCCATTCAGGAAAAGGCTGTAAATAGATGCCAAAATTGGACACAAAATTACTTGTTGATATTTTTTTTCATTTTCAAGTAGGATCAAAGTGAAAAATCACCTTAGTTTATCTTTATTATAGACTCATAGACTTAAAGGCTATGTCTACACTTGGAAATTTAAGTCGACTTTAGCTAAATCGACTTAACTAAGTTGACTTTAAGTTGACTTAGTTAAAGTCGACTAGTGAGTCTACACTTAAATTTTAAGTCGACTTTGGGGGGAACTTACAAAGTCGACCTAGAGCATCCACACTGGATGCCTAGGTCAACTTCTAGGGGCTAGGGGGACCTAGGGCAGGTTCACAAGGGCAGGGGGGACACCCCTTGCCCAGTGCCAGGGGGCTCAGCCTTTTCCCCATTGTACATAGGTACAATGGGGCAAAGGGGGACAGGGACCCTGGCAGGGCATAGGGGCAGGGTGGGCAATGCTCTGCCCTGCCCTGTGGGGGGGCATGCCAGGCTCCTCGTGTGCCCCTCCCCTGGCAGAGAGGTCATTGGTGCAGTCCTGGGGTAGCCCTAAGTTGACTTAGGGCTACCCCGCATCTACACTGGCTTAAGTCGATTCTAGGGAGTCGACTTAAGTCCTAAATAAAATTAAATTGAGGTTTTATAACGTCGACTTTATTTTCCTTAAGTCGACTTAAGCAAGTTGCTTAAGTCGACTTAAGGAAACTGTAGTGTAGACACAGGGTAAATTACAATTAATTTACAAGTGTAGACGCAGCCAAAGACTCTAAGGTCAAAAGGGACCAGTATGATCTTCTAGTCTGACCTCCTGCACAATGGAGGCTACAAAACCTCACCCACCCATTCCTACAATAAGCCACAAACTTATGACTGAGTTATTAAAGTCCTCAAATCATGATTTAAAGACTATAAGATACAGAGAAACCACCTGCAAGTAAGTCATTCCCCATGCTACAGAGGAAGGCAAAAATATTTTTCTAATATAGTAGTACCTGTAGGAATACACATATGCTCATTATTTTGCAACCCAATGCTTTGATCCTGCAAATATGTATACACGTTTGTAACTTCATATGTGAAAATAGACACGCTGAATCAACTGCTCTACTGAGGGGCTTAAATCTAAGCAGAGGATTAAGTCTTTCTAGGTTTGGGGCCAAAGAACATATAACATAACATTATGCAAAAAAGAACCAGTGACACAAATCTGTGAGTACAGTTTCATTCTAGCAGAGTCTACTGAAATTTTTATAAGTTCCAAGAGGGTAGCCATGTTAGTCTAATTCAGAAAAACAAACAAGGAGTTCTATGGCACTTTTAAAGACTAACATATTTATTAATGGCATGAGCCTTCATGGAGAAATCCCACTTTGTCAGACGCTTGAAGATGGGGAATTTACAGAATATGAGGAAAATAAATGCAGGGAAGTGTAAGTCATAGGATCAGGTCAAAGTGTTACAGCAATTCAAAGCAGTTGTTAGGATTCAAACAGTCAAGTAGAGCAATTAGCAGGGAGGCGGGGAGGGCCAGGGAAGGGAATTACCTGTTGTAATGGGAAAAGAATCCATAGTGTCTATTCAGCCCTGAGTTCACAGAGTCAAATCTGCATATGGATTCAAATTCTTTAGTTTCTCTTTGGAGTTTTGATTTGTTATTTATTTGCCTGAATATGGCTTTTAACAGATCAGTAAGGCAGTGATCAGGAAGACTGAAGTGTTCCCCTACTGATTTTTTAATATTGTGATTTCTGATGTCAGACTTGTGTCCATTTATTCTTTTGCACAGAGACTGTCCTGTTTGACCAATATATAAGGTGGAGGGGCATTTCTGGCACATAATGATATAAATCACATTGGTGGACGAGTAGGTGAATGAGCCCTTGATGGAGTAGGTGGCTTGATTAGGGCCTGTGATGGTGTCTTTTGTGCCGATACGTGGGCAAAGTTGGCAACGTGGTTTGTTGCAGGGATATGTGCCTGCTTTAATGTTTCTGTTGTTTGGGCTGTAGTTGCTGGTGAGTAAGCTTGGGAAGCTGTCTATAAGCGAGGTGAGGTCTGCCTCCCAAGGCCTGAGAGACTGAGGGGTTGTCTTGTAGAATTAATTGTAGGTCTTTGATGATGTGCTGTAGGGATTTGACTTGGGGATTGCAGGTGATGACCAGTGGCATTCAGTTGTTTTCTTTCTTGGGCTTCTCTTGTAGTAGTTGACTTCTGGGTACCCATTTGGCTCTGTCAATGTGTTTCTTCACTACTCCAGGTGGGTACTATAGTTTTAAAAATGCTAGATCGAGATACAGAAGGTGTCTGTTTCTATCTGAGGGATGGGAATAAATGTGGTTATAACTTAGGGCGTGGTTGTAGACAATGGACCTAGTGGTGTGTCTTGGGTGGAAGCTCGAGGAATGAAGGTAACTATAGTGGTCTTAAGGTTTACTTATAGGGTGTTTTTATGCATCCATCACTAAGTGGTACCGTAGTGTTCAGAAAGTGGATCTCCAGTGTGGAGTGTTCCAGGCTAAGGTTGATCGTGGAGTCGAAATTGTAGAAATCTCTGTGGAAATCTTCAAGGTCATCCTTTCCGTGGGTCCAGATGATGAAGATTTCATCAATGTAGCATAAGTAGAGGTTTAGTATTTGGGAACAAGACTGGAGGAAGCGTTGTTCTAAGTCGACCATAAAAATGTTGGCATATTGTGGGGTCATGTGGGTACCCATAGCAGTGCCCCTGACTTGAAGATATAAATTATTTTCAAATCTGAAATGGTTGTGGATGAGTACAAAATCAAAAAATTCAATCACAAAGTGTGCCATGACATCATTTGGGATAGTTCTCTCAATGGCTTGTGATCCATCTTTGTGTGGGATGTTGGTACAGAGCTTCTTTGTCCATAGTGGCCAAGATGGTGTTTTCTGGAAGGTCACCAATGGATTAAATCTTTCTCAGGGAGTCTGTGGAATCTAGGAGTGTTGATAGTGTAGAGTCTGAGGAGAGAGTCCACATAGACATATAAGTCCGCTGTAAGAGTTCAAATGCCTGAGATGATGGAGCATCTGGGGTTTTCAGGTATATGGATTTTCGGTAGGAGATATAATATCCCTGGTCAGGGTTCTTGGGGTGTATCTGTCTTGATCTGTTCCTGTATTGCCTTGGGGAGTTTCCTGGTGTTGTAGTTTCTTTTGGTATTTGTCAATGGGGCAGAGAGAAGTGGTTTGTAGAATGCTATGTTGGAGAGTTGTTTATAAGCCTCCTGATTGCAATCTGATTTGTTCATTTGAACATAATTTTTTCTCATTATGAAAGGTGATTTGATCTTACCTTCCTCCATATATTGTTCCCCAGTATTTGAATCTAAACAACTGCCTTGATTTGCTGAAATAGTCTGACCTGATACTATGACTTAGGCTTCCCTGCATTTATTTTCCTCCCATTCTGCAAGTTCACCATTTTCAAGCATCTGACAAAGTGGGATTTTCTCCTATGAAAGCTCATGCGATAAATAAATTTGTTAGTCTTCCTTGATTATTTGGGGATTTTTATGTATATTAAGCCTTTTAAGGACCTCACCCAACATCCACTGATGACATTGAGTCATGCCTTCAGGCCTCCACAGACCAAAGGCCTACTGATTGAGTGGGCGCGCTTAAGCTGTAGTTCAGCAAAGGATTTAAGTACATACTCAAATACATTCCTATTAAATAGTTTGATTAAAAGGGTTTGATTTATATACATGCTTTAGTAAACTCAGGTCTTTGTGCATGTTATCAATGTTCAGCCAGCAAGCTTCTGGCTAAAAGCAAAGTGAAGCCACTCAGTAATGGTTAAAATTAAGGTAGATGACACCATGATTTCTGTATTTGTAAACTAGAAGTATAATTTTGCTAAAATCCATTTTTCATATTCAAATAGTATAACATTTTTCTTCAACAAAACCAAATCACAAAACCTGATTTAATATCATAATTATTAGAGAAAGGTGTTATTAGAATTGTATTTTTTAACCCATCCAGATGTTGTATGAATGTTCTCCTATTACCAAGTGATCCGTTCATTGTGTTGGTAACCTGTCCTCATCATTACTGACCACTCACTCAATCTGTGCATCATTTGAAAACTTTACAAGATATTGAATAGCTTTGGCTAAAAACGGAGTCCTTGCAGGACCCTACTAGAAACATCCTCTTTGGATAATAATTTCCATTAACAATTATGTTTTGAGATCTATTAGTTAACCAGTTTTTAATCCATGTAATATTCATTATATTAATTGCTTTGGAGGGTACCACCTGAAACTCTGGAAAGCATGATTTCTGGACTGTTAATCAGAAAGGGGTTAAGATCATTTTATTCAGCAACAACAACAAAAACAAAAGCCTAGAATGATATTCCTACCCAAACAGTATTTTAAGGAACACAACAATGTTATTGGAAAGTATAACCTTAATGATAATGATATATTCTTAATGATAAAGCAAGCCTGGAACTGACAAAGCCAGTCAATTCCAGACATTGCCTTGCTGAGAAGGGCTGTGGTACATCTTGGAAAAAAAACTTTCAATGAGAATGTTAACAAGGGCCATGAACTGTGATTATCTCTCAACCATCAGTCCATCTACTGAAAAATTAACTCTCTACACAAAGCCTGCCTGGAGGAAGGGACCAAATGAATTAGAAGTTATTTTTCAGAGGGTCTGTTCTCTGTGAAGATCTTGGTGGGAAAGAGAGTATATACTGTCACATATAAGTAGACTTACTGAAAAAAGAGAGAAGGCAGCAGTGATCTGTCTCACCTAAAATACTGACTGGATGTTAAGCACACACAAGGGATAAGGTGAGATGCGGAGAGAGTCATATTAGCACTGCTTGTTGTTTTTAGAGATTTGTAACTCTCTAGCACTTTCAGGAGTAAAGGTAGATGTGGTTACGAAATTCCTTTGCTGTGCTTATATTCCTTGCTTGCCTTCCACATTGCCCCTGAAAGAGTTAATTGAGAAGCTCAGAGGGTTCATCGAGAAGTGGAACTCTGCGACAGCATATTCAAACAACTCGAGGCCCAGGAGGACTGAGACATTTGCTTCAGAGTGAGATGGCTGGTGTACAGAGTCCCAAGTCTCAAGGAAAGGGTACAGAGATGACATCTGCATCTGGGATTGTACCTCGGAGATCCCTGAGCTCAGAATAGTGACCCAACTCTACCTAGTACTGATTAGTTCAGGAGCACTTGGGATCCAGCAGTTGAGTCCATTCACTCACAGAAGAGGACAGATATCATGAATGGGTTAATTTGCAAAATTATCTGAACAACACAGTGTTTATGGTGACTCACTTTTGATACAGCATGACATGCAGCATCATGGTGGAGTGTGGGTGTATAAAAAGGCAAAGCTTTTCTTGGCAGAGAGCTAGAACTCCAGGGTTATTACAATTGTAAATGCTATTTAAATCTTATTTGTATAATCAAATAAAGACACAAGGAAAAGCTAATTCAATTAAAAATGAAAACAAAACAAATTGACTTCCTAGCAAGGACAGTGTTCCTGCACATAAAAGGAAAAGAAAATAAAAAAAATAAGGAAAGAATGATATGGGGCCAGATTCTGGCATGGTGTGTAGAGGAGACAGGTGGGCAGGGGAAAGGAAGCTGGACATTGAGTGGAAGCCTGGAGGTGAAATTCATTACATTCAATTGAACCAGCATTTCATTATCCTGCTATAACACAGTCATTTGAAAATTCAGAAGAAGATTTAATTTACCAACCTAGATGCTCCTCTGAATTTGGTCCAAGGAATTCTCAAATCTTTTTAGCTGTTGTTAAAGATGCAATGCATTATGTGGCTGTGAAACATATGCAGCTTCTAAAAGTGTTGAAAAGAAGGTCACAGAAGGTAAGCCTGCTTCCCCTCTCTTCACGTAAGGTTACGGAAGAACAAAATGATGCCCAGAGGAGGGAGTTTAGTTAAACCTCATACAAATCCTATGCCCTAAAGATGTGACCTCATGTGGTCACTCTGTGTTGTGTTCTTTCCTGTGGAGCAAATAAAACAAACTGTTCCTGTTTCCTCAAATTGATAATGGCTTTGGTTGTGTGGCAGATAGGTGAAGATACAAGTACTCATAAAGTAGATCATTTATCTTGCTCCTATGCAGTAAGAGCATAGAGAGTAGTACCATAAATTGACAGTGTGTTTTATGACCTACATACATTGCAAATTCATATTAGCAGAGTGCATACAATCATAAAAAAATGTCACAAGTCAAATACATAGTTATTTCAATATTGATCCTACCTTTTGCGGAAATTACAGTCCTGTTTGTGTGAGCTACACAAAAAGTTTAATTTAAAATAGTAATTACATGTGAAAATGTCTAGAATCTCTACTAATAATCATACCAATAATTCATGTTTCAGACATTTGCAGGCATTAAATGAAGGAAGAAAAACTGATATTAATTTCCAAAAAATCAGCTCTCCATATCCATGTTCCTATCATTCTCCATTACTATACTCACCTTTTAATGTTTTTTTTTTCTCCTAGAAATAAAGTTAGATTGTAGGTCACGTGGATTTTCTGAAGATTATCTACTGCAATGCTACTTGAGAGGCTATCTCATAGGCAACTGTTTAGTACAAAATTAGTATAAATAAGACATCTAGATTATAGGTGGGAAGTCTTCCTTTAATAATCCTCATTTCATGGTGCTTGATTCAATTTATACTTAGGAAAATTTATGTCCTGAATTAGCGCTCCATAACGGGTTTGTCTCAGCAGCAAGGGCTATCACTGAGTTCACCTTACCCATGGATTAGCTCCAGATTGTGTTCCTTCTCTGGTATTGTTTCAACACTTATTAATTGCAAAACTTGTATCATGGTAGTGTAGTCCCTCCTGCCTACTGGCCCAGCATAAGGGTGTTCAAGATAGGGGAAGTCTTCCCTTTTGACCTTTTACACAAGTTAGGGAAATGAGGCCTGAGGCACCTCTGTGTGCTTTGCGTTGTGTTTGTGTGTGTGTCTACTCAGACCAGACCCACTCAGACTAATCACCAGGAACAGGGTTGTATTCTGAAAGAGACCTAACAGCAGCATTACAATCCATCGGCCTCCTCTCTGCTTATCTGCCACATGCTCCCATCTTCAGTCTGTGCAGACACTCTCTGCTGGGGAGGATAGGAGATGCTTTTGTATAATGAAACCCCCCTTACAAACCAATCCTAACTCCCACAACAACTGAGCCCCAAAACAAACAAGCCCGCATTGTCCTTTGGCCTCATTTAAACTCCTCTCAGGATGCTCTTTAAGCCCCTTTTGGTCCTACCTGAAAGAGACTTAACAGTAGCATTACAATCCATCGGCCTCCTTCCTGCTTGTCTGCCACATGCTCCCAGCTTCAGTCCATGCAGACACTCCATGCTGGGGAGGGTAGGAGATGTGTCCTGGCAGGAGCTAGGAAGTATTCCCAACACGCCGCAGTTTGTAGTCCACAACTTGTAGGTCTCACTGCTACTGTTGAAGCACTCTGGACCTTGGGCTACAGTATTATTATGGATTTAAAGACTACTTTCTATTTCTATAGTTTCCTCATTCTTCTTTCTAACTTCAAAATCATCCCTAAATCCATGTGTAAGAGCATACAAACTAAATGGAAAGGATTTGTTTTGCGGTCCCTCAGTTCCAATTCTTGATCTCCTGGTACTGCTAATGTTGACTTACTAGTACTCTGCACCATGGAGGGAAAATATCAAAATAGGAAAGTAACCAAAGACTCCCACATATTTAAACTGAGCACAACACCCACATAAGCTGTATCTGAGTAGAACAACCTTAATTTCATAGTTTTTTGTTTGGTTTTTGATTCATTTCTCTATACCTGACAGACTTTGTGAGAGGCCTTTGATCCACCTCATTTCCTTGCACCACCACTTCAGAGTACAACAGCTTGCTGCTGCTTCATTTCACTTACATTATAGCATGTATCCAGTGGGGCACATTGCAGGATATCCTTCTGAGAAATGTGACCAACTCTGTTAGGATTTGTTTTTTTTTCCTCCTTTCCCATGTCATATTTTGTTTTACATTTAGATTCCTCTTTTTCACTTCTCCTGACCGCAAAGTGTTTTTTCATGATTTGTAATGATGAATACAACCCAATTATTTGAGTTTCGATGAGTCTTAGGACTTTAAACTGATAGGTTGGTTGATCCAGTTTTATAACTTGCTAGTTTTGCATTATATTTCTGGTTTGCATGACCATCACAATTACTTTTACTGGAAAACCAAATCAGAATTACTCAAGAGAGATCTTTTTGGAGGTTTTGCAGCCAGAGTGTGTTTTTCCTCAATGAACACATTTAAAAAACCCAACAACAACAACAAACCACCTTTTTAAATGTTTGATATTAATGAAGTGTTCTGTTGTGTGAGAACATGAGTTTTGGTGATCATTCTTTTATCAAATAAATAGAAGGACAAGAAATTTCTCATTTCTATTTGGAGTGTATAGCATTACCTTGTAAATAACTAATTGCCACTTTTGAACTTAAAATTTGAATATTATGTAACGAATTTGTGGTATAGGAAAAAATAATTAGGGTTGTCTAAATGTTTCAAAAGACATGTCCTATTTCTGCAAACACAGAAATCCTTTAATGGAAAACAGACAGACTAAAATACATAACAATATTCTGATGAGCAATGTTTTAGATATTGACTTTATTAAGCCTGAAGAAAGAGTGGCCAGGGGTTGGAGGAGAGAAGTTTTTGCTGCAATTCTGAGGTGGTTGTTAGCTATTGGTGAAGGAAAAAGGAATATTATTCTGTGATACAATAGTGAGTGCCAATGGTGATTGTAATTTCTGTACTTATTGACTAAAAATGTGGGCACAGTTTCTGAAAGGAGAAGCTCCATAGCAAAATTATTTTCTACATTACTAAATGCTTCTAATTTGAACAAGATACATAGTTTCTGAAATTTCCTAGAAAAGTCTCATTCAGTGCAATGCAGAAAAAGTGCTAAAAAGGAGATATTGAAAATCAGAGTATCATTTAAATATAAGACATTAATATTATAGGCAAAAAAACAAAAACAAAAAACTAAACAATACTTCCTATACAATAAATGGGATGAGATAGGCACCTTAGAATATGAGCCACAAAAGCCAGCACGCTAAGTAGGGAGCCAACTATGTTATCCAGTAGGAGATGTCCATGACTGAGGGGAATTCTAAACTGCCTCTCTTACGGAGGGTATATATATCTGCTTGTGATCCATACTTTATGAGAATAATTTGTCTCACTCCACACAAAATGGCTGGGGTGGAGGAAGATGAAGTGTTCCCTTATCATCTGGAACTCGGATGTGAGAAAGTCCAGTTCATGTTCCAATCTATTTGAAAAGGAATTTGAACAGGGTTCTGCCACCTCTCAGGTGAATGCCTCTACCAGTGAGCTGTAATGAGCTTCTAACTCTTGCTGATTCAATTAATATTTAATTATTCAATTAAAGTAGAAAAACTGCTGTAGGAAAGATTGAGGGACTTCTATATCAGAATATGTCTTTCTTCTCATCAGGCAGAGGGGAGAAATTAATTGGAAGGGGGGGTCCCACGTTGCTGGTAAATATCCCAACCACAGAGGAAAAGGTCATGGGAGAGGTTATCAGCTCCCCTTCAGCCATTTTTTGTGGTGTTAGGCAGAGTCTGTGAATGACTGATGGATGGATTGGGGTCTGCAAGCAAGATAGGTGGGTGAATACATATCTTCCGTAGTCTGTGCATTGCAGAGGGGTTTAGCTAGGACATAAGATTCTGAATGCTTTGAGTGAGAATATGGTGCATATGTTCACAGGCTGAAACTAGGTGAGTGAGTTTAGGTGCCTACAGAATTAAGCGGCAGCTGAGTGGCAGTTTTGTAGATCATGATGAAAACTAAAAATGGGACCGATAAGTGGATTTGGGTCAGAGTAACTTAGCCAAGGTCACACAAGAAATCTATGATGGAAAAGGGAATTGACCCTGGGTCTCCCAAACACAAGGCCTGTGTTCTAGCTTCTATGATTCATGTCAAACCTAATTTGGAAATGCTACACTCAATCATATGTGAATTTGTTCTGATCAATAAAGAGTCTCATATCATGTCCCTTCATGACCAAGAGTGAACTAAAGTGCTTGAAATAACAGTCATAGAATATCAGAGTAGTTCCAGAGGGAATGAAATCTATTTTGAGCCAGATTGTCAACTTGAGTAAATTAATGTAAATCCACTGAAGTCACTGCAGCTATATCAATGTACATCAGTTGAAATTCTGGCCCTTTTGTTTAAATATCAGTACTTGCTCCTCACTTCATTTGCTAAGTAGAATGTGAGCCTTCTGTCATGTTAGGCATGGGCACTTCAGACTAATTAAACTTTTTGAGCCTGTGACGGGATGCACATCCATGCAGCTCTAGGGCATGACCTGTATAACTTTTCTGTTCAGTTTTGCAGTATACTTGTGTTATTTGATGCCAATTACGCTATACCAGGTTCCTTTGTGAATGCTCAGAATGTGTTCCACGTGGCTGCCATGGTGCCATGTTTCCTACAGCAACATGTATATACAGGTGTGAAGCATGATACAGGGTTCAGACTCTCAGGACTCTTTCTAGCACAGTGGCTGGAGATTTACATATCAAAGGGAATGCTAATGCCCTCCCCTGCTCAGGTAGAAGTGAAGAGAATCTCACAACAGGACAGTGGGAGGAGGGGTTGTCAGCAGTTGGTTAAAAGAAAGACACAGAGACTGTGAGAGGGGAGAAGCTGCAGGCTTTCAGCCTGAGAAGACACCATCTTGCAACCAACTTCAAGCAAGATCGGGGCCCTGCCTGAGAACAGGCAGAGAATGGCTGTAAAACATCAAACAGCCGAACACCATGCGCATAATCTTGGACTCTGAGGTCAGTTTAGGTAGAGATGTTAGAGTAGCATGCGGTTTAACCTTTTATTTGATAGTGGTCACTCCTGACTCATTTATAGTATGGTTCTGCCTTGATTGGCCATGTTCTCACTTGAAATCAGACTCTGATCAATAAACTAGTAGTTGTTTCACCTAAAGCTGTGTGGTCTTTAGAGGGTGTGGATGTGGGAGGCTGGGCACAATCCACTTCTTTGTTAAGTGGACGGACTTGAGACTAAGGTGATTGGGACTGGGTCCCAATCCCTGTAGGGCAGCGGCTCCCAGGGTAGTGTCTGGGGCTGGGTGTGCTCGCTTGGGGACCAACGACTGTGTGGCTAGTGTATTTACACCCACTGCCTGGGACCAATTACACGCTGGTGGCTGGTGTGGACTGACTCAGGAGTGAGCGGTCACCCAGCAGAGCGGGGTAAATTGGGGTTCAGGAGCAGGGTTCAAGTGGTCATAGCAGCACACCAGACTGGATTTGGGGAGCAGCCTGTCACAGAGCCTTTCAGGGAAAAATGACAACGTTCAGAGCAATTATAATTAGCTCCAGCTCCTGTTTGTTCTTTAGTTCTCTAATACAAAATAACAAGGCTTGATCCTGCAAACTGCTGAGCACCTTCTACTCGCTGCTGAGGGCCTTCAGTTCTCATTGACATCTTGCAAGTGCAACTGCTTTTTTTGTTATAAACATAATTTAACTTCAATTCAATGATGCCATTAGCATAAGTAAGAAAAGGAACCATGGCAAAGTGAGAATCCTAAATCAATTTCTTTACAACAGTTTTATTTTTAGTGGATATTTAAGGTAAAAAAATAAATAAAAGAGGACTATATCAGTATCAAAACATATCTTTGAAGTTTCTGTTGCCCGAGATTAAACAAAATGAGGCTTTTAAATTCATAACATGAGGCAAATAAGTGTCCTGTCCTTCAAAACTGCTGAGCAAAGAATAATTATCATCACAGTCAGTATGAGCTCCTTGGTGCTGAGAACATCTGAAAATCAGCTCATATATTTAAGCACCTCATTATGGATTTAGGAGCTTAAATTTGGGCACATTGTTTTTTTTTGTTTTGTTTGTTTGATTTGTTTTTTTGGTTGGTTGGTTGGTTGGTTGTTTTCCTTTTTTTTTAAAGTCCATTATGTTAATATCTTCTGACATAAAGGCTGATGTTAGAACAATAAAAGATCTTATCTCTCATTATAAGGATAATTGCACAATATTTTGTTTAAAAATCAGCACTTTCCCCAAAAGTGAGATTACAGAATATTACTTTCAATAGTAGAAAGTGTGCTAATTTATATAATTTAAGATTTCAGAGGTCATTCAATTATATTAGAATTTACCACACCCTTACAACAGTCATTGTTCTGAGATTGCTGGGTAATTCATTGTTTGTCTTAATTTTCTTATCAAACAATACAATTAAAATGATCTTTAATTAACCCATTTGGAATATTATGGGAAGGATTATATTTAATAGCCCTTGGAAAATATTCCTCTTATATTTTGTAAACAGAGAATGAAATATGTTGCTCCTTTATTTACATTGATATTGGCTTTGATCCTGCTAGCTTGCTGAAATAACATTTGGCAGAGAAAAAGTTTAAATTTCAGTAAAAAAGGCAGTGCTTATTTTCACGATCAAGCAGTACTTCACACACATCCATTCTGAGGCACAAAGGTGAACCTTGCATGTGCTGGTGGGGTAGGTAGCAATTTTTTATCGTATACTTTTCAACAGAGAAACAAAAGACAGCTTCTTTATGATAGATTACTGATTTCATATAAAAGAGCAGCTAGCAATAACTTCTACTCTTGCTAAAGGGGCATGAGAAAATAATGGATAAAACAGTGTGTGTTTTGATGGAAAGCATGTGTGTATTGAGTGGGAGTAATGGAGTGGGGTTAATTTGTCTTGATGATATAGGACAATGATCTAAATAGAAGAATGATCTAAATAGAAAAGGTCTGATAGATATTCGAAATAACTGTTTTACAACCCAATAGGATCTTTTACTATGGTATGTGATATTATATGGGCCATAAACTCAAATGGCATATAAAATAACATGCAGCTGATTTACCATGGTATGATGTGATGTGTATTCCCACATGTTTGCAAACTAAATTATTTCTTTTTTTCCATCTTCACTGAGAAGGTTTGTGGTGACTGGATGCATTACGTAGGGGAGGGCAGTAAAAATGGGAAAAGGGTCAGAAGCTAAAATAGGGAAAGAACAAGTTTAAAAATTACTTAGAAAAGTTAGATGTCTTCAAGTCACCAGGAACTAATGATATGCACCCTAGAATACTGAAGGAGCGGACTCAGGAGATATCTGAGCCATTAGCTTTTACCTTTGAAAAATCAAGGAAGGTCCCAAAGAGGTTCCAGAGGACTGGAATAGAACAAATATAGAGCTAATCTATAAAAAAGGAAATAAGGACAACCCAGGGAATTACAGACCACCCAGTTTAACCTCTGTACCAGGAAAAAATAATGGAGCAAACAACTAAGGAATCCATCATCAAACATCAAGAAGAGAATAAGGTGTTAAGTGATAGTCAGCATGGATTTGTCAAGAACAAATAGTGTCAAACCACCTAATAGCTTTCTATGATGGGATAACAACCTTGTGGATAGAGAGGAAGCAGTACATATGGTATATCTAGATTTTAATGAGGCTTTTGATACAGTTCTCACATCATCTTCTCATTAACAAACTGGGGAAGTACAACCTGGATGGAAAAGACAACAAGAGTCCTGTGGCACCTTATAGACTAACAGATTTTCTTCGGCATATGCTTTTGTGGGCTATAACCCACTTCGTCAGATGGAGCTACTATAAGATGGGTGCAAGACTGGTTGGGTACAAAACTGTTCCCAGAGAGTAATTATCATTGGTTCACAGTCATGCTGGAAGGGCATAATGAGCAGAGCATTGCAGGGATCGGTTATAGGTCCAGTTCTATTCAATATTTTCATCAATGATTGAGATGATGGCATAGAGAGTACACTTATAAAGTTTGCTGATGATAACAAGCTAGGAGGGGTTGAAAGTGCTTTGGAGGATAGGATCACAATTCAAAATGATTTGGACAAACTTGTGAAATTGTCTTAGGTAAACAGAATGAAATTCAATAAAGACAAGTACAAAGTACTTTACTTTGGAAAGAACAATCCATTGCACGCATACAAAATGGTGATTGCCTAGGACGTAGCACTGTGGAAAGGGATTTGGGTGTCATAGTGGACCACAAGCTAAATATGAGTCAACAATATAACACTGTTATAAAAACACCATTCTGGGATGTATTAACAGGAGTATTGTAAGTAAGACATAAGAAGTAATTCTTCCATTCTATTCCATGCTGATTAGGCCTCAACTGGAGTATTGTGTCCAGTTCTGGGCACCTCATTTCAGGAAAGATTGGAGAAATTGGAGATAATCTGGAGAAGAGCAACACAAATGATTAAAGGTCTAGAACACTTGACTTATGAGGGAAGATTGAAAGAGGTGAATTTGTTTAGTATGGAAAAGAGGAAACTGAGAGGGGACATAATAACTGTTTTCAAGTACCAAAGCTATAAGGTTGTTACAAGGGAGATGGAGAAAAATTGTTCTTCTTAACTGCCAATGATAGCACAAGAAGCAATGGTCTTAAATTACAGCAAGAGGGGTTTGGGTTCGATATTAGGAAATAATTCCTAACTGTCAGGTTGATTAACCCCTGCAATGAGTTGCATAGACAGGTTGTGGAATCTCTATCATTGGAAGTTTTTAAGAGCAGATTTGACAAACACCTGTCAGGGATGGTTTAAGAGGGTACTTGGCCCTGCCATGACTGCAAGGGTCTGGACTTGATTACCTCTCATGGTTCCTTCCAGTTTCTAGGATTCTATGAAAATACACCTAGGACCATTTCTACCACTAAAATTTGTATGTATTTAAATCACCATAATGAAAATAAGAAGCATTTTATAAGAAGCTACAAATCATATTTGATTTGTTTAAAAAAAAATTCTGCTATGGGTTCCTCTCCAGGAATTTTCAATATTTTTAGTGAAAAATGCACCCTTCATTGTTCCATTTTATCACAAATTGTTTGACTATCTCTGATCTTGCAAGGACTGTTACACTCTGCTGTGTAGATGACTAACTCCCATCACACTTTCCAAAGGGCTAGCAGTGTCCGTCTAGTTCAGCAAAACAAACAAGGAGTCTTGTTGGCTATGTCTATACTGGCAAGTTAGTTTGAATTAAGGAAGCTTAATTCGAACTAACTTAAGCCTTGGCCACACTAAGCTTTCATTAGTTCAAATTAAGGGCTTCCTTAATTCAAACTAATAAATTCAATTATACTTTTTGAACTAATGGTTAATTCGAACTAGTTAGTTTGAATTAACCAAATGTGGCCATGTTAGTTTGAACTTAGCACTTAGTTTGAACTAACCAGCACATTGACCTTAATGCAATTGACTAATTTGAACTAAGCAAGTGCCATGCATGGCACTTGCTTAGTTTGAACTAGCATTCTAGTGGGGCCATGCTAGTTTGAATTAAGTTAATTCGAACTAACTATAATTAGTTTGAATTAGTTAGTTCGAATTAACTAATTCGAATTAACCTTAGTAAGTGTAGACATAGTCTAGTCTTTAAAAGTTTCACAAGATTCCTTGTTTGTTTTCCCATCACAATGAATGTTTTGGTCTCCTCTGGAGGTCATGTCAAGGATTCAATAATGGAAATGTCTGAGAGAGGCGGGTGTGTCAAACCATTATGTCTTTAATGATTAGGAATTTTCCAGCTACAATGGGCCCGGGGAGTAAACTAATGAGCCATTAAGGACACAATGGGCCCATATCACCTGGCACATTCCTTAACATTAAGGAGACAATGGTTTGACACAGATGCCTCTCTCAGACATTTCCATAAAATCACACAAGTTAAAGTATAGCTAGAACACCAAATTCCTAACTAAACTAAATTCTAATCCAAATAGAATTCCTAGACATAAAATATATAATTATTCCCAGCAAATTACTACCTTTCTATTGATACCAAACATGACATAGCTCCTATGGATTATAGAGCATTTAGGATATATGAATAGAAAATATATCATAAATGCTTCCCTAAATCCAGACAGCATCACACAGGCTCTACCCTGCCCTTTGAGGGGCATGCCAGGCTCCCCCCTGTGCCCCCATGGCAGGGAGGGCATTGGTGTAGTCCTGGTGTAGCCCTAAGTCGACTTAGGGCTACCCCACATCTACACTGGCTTCATTCGACTTTAAAAAGTCGACTTAAGTCTTAGGTCGAGTAAAAAGCAGGTTTAATAAAGTCAACTTAATGAAAATTAAATCGACTTTATTTTCCTTAAGTCGACTTAAGCAAGCTGCTTAAGTCGACTTAAGCAAAGTGTAGTGTAGACGCAGGGTAAATTAAGTTGAATTAAGCAAGCTTAAGTCGACTTAATTTACCAGTGTAGACGCATCCATAGACAGATGTTTTAAGTCTATTTTTTTTCTCTGAAAACTTTGTTCCAATTGCAAAACATACAATACTTTTCTTTTAAAAAAAGACTATCTGATCACTGGTAACTGACTCCTGAACAGGTGTCCCAGTTCAAACTGTACCAGCTAAAACCTATTGATCCCAGAGTACTTTGACCCAGGGCCCAGTCTAAAGGTGCATCTACACTGGCAACTTAGGTCGACTTAAGGATGCTTAAGTCGATCTACACAAAGCCACGTCCACAATGGGCTTTTATTAAGTTGACTTATGTGCTTCCTTAGATTGACTTAATAACAGCTTAAGTTGACTTAATAACACCACCTCTGAAGGTCGACGTAAGCCTTAAGCAGACTTCTTAAGTTGACTTAACACCAGTGTGGACGGGGAATAGCGCTAAGTCAACCTTATTAAGTTGATTTAAAGCCAGTATGGATGGCTACGTCTACTGGTATGATCGACTTAACAAGGTTAACCTAAGTCGACTTAAAGTGTAGCCACTCTTTTAAGTCGACTTAACAAGGTCAACTTTTAGTCGACGTAAAGTTGACCTTGTTAAGTCGGCTTAACTTTACAAGTATAGACATAGCCTAAGAGTGGGAGAAATGTGATTTTTCGGTAAGGAATAAGTAAAGGCACGATAATAACTAAAGCAGTGCACTCAGAGACATCACAAAAGGGGCAGAACTGCTGTTAGCCCTGTAATCATGACATGAAGTATGTACATAAAAGCAATCCAAGTTAATTTAAGATTAATAATTCGTTTCAACTGAGAAGCCATATAATGCTATGAAGAAACATTTAGATATTGAGGTCTACCTGTCTAGATTATTGTCAGACCTTGGAGGTTGGGAAGAGAGGACAGATCTGTTCCTCAGTCAGGGCACAGCATGGCCTCCACATGCTCAGGGGTGAATCAGGATATGTAATAAAAGGATCTTGTTGTCTGTAGCACCTCTGTTTCCTTTATTGCAGAAGCTAGAAGGTGTGCAGTGAATGAAGAGGGAATCTGTTAGTCTCATGGTAGTCTTAGGCCAGTTGGATGTTGTCCTGGAGAATTAGATTTTATTCTGTTTTACCCTAATATAATACCTTTTCACAGGAGACCTTGTCAGATGCTTTGATACATAGTATAAGCCGGGCTGGTACCACTGCCTATTACTAAGTTCCCAATACTTCTCATTATAAGTCCCCATTATGAGTTGCTTATAACTTTGTCAAACTTCAACCATTGGAACAGAAATGCTAGAACATTTCTGGGAAAAAATTCAGCCAGGATGGTTTAGTTGTTTCTGATAGTGAGTCTTGGGAAAAGTGTAGCTTTGCTATTTTTTTAAATTGGCAAATTTTGTTATAACAAGTTCTAGCCATGCTCTGGTACAAGAATATTAATATGAATATTTATCAGAGGGTGGACTTTGTGTCAAGGACATGTTGCTGTTACTGTGAAAATCCACCAGAATCTGGCCAACATAAACTGGAAAAAAAATCTCAGTTACCACATGCTTAAGCAGAGACTCTGATTTTTGCATTTAAAATCTCTGAAGATTCCAGACATACTGAACATGCTTAAGACTCTCACAGCTCCTAGTACTGACCAGACTGTGCATGAATCATCTCCCCCAAAGTGACTGAACACACTCCATCTGCTCATAGTTCCAACAAGTGGCAGTACTGTGCAAGCACCATTGCCACAGAACAGCTGAGAATGCTTTCTCTTGTTCCAGTTACAGCTGGACTTTCCCTGTAATGACTTCTCCAGGCCAGGGTAGAGCTGGGCACCATAAGTGAGAGTGGGGTCATGTCTCTTCTGTGTGATCAATGATATTTCCACTGATCCTCCAGCAGCATGGAGGAGGAAACCACTTGATTTGAATACAAAGGGGACAAGAACTAGAAACTTGCAAGACCCTAGACCATCTCTCATTCAGTGCACAGGAAAACCTATGCTCTGGGAAAGAATTGAGGTCTATAACAAAACATCCATATACATATAGAATCTCTACTTCATTTACTGTGGAAGCTGGAAAGTGTGAAGTGAATAAGGCAGGGGACTATGGAAAGAAAAAATAATTTTCATGCTTAAGGCAGTCAAATGGAGAACATCCTTTCCAGTGCTACAGAGGTCCTACAGAGGTAAGCCACTTAAACCAGACTCTTCACATATGGAAATTAGTTGTTTTCTCCTCATTTTCTTGGTGTCTGGTTGCAACCCTGCAACAGAATTTGAAGAATTGCTGAGCACTCATAGCTGCAATAGAAATAAACAGAAGCTGTGTTTTGAAAATAGGAAGTGCTATATAATACTAAGTTCTCTGGGAAACTATGTCTTAGGTGTCTCAAAGTGGATACCTAAAAATCAGTGGATACTTTTGGTTTGACTCTTCCTGTGCCTCTGTTTCCCATCTGTAAAATGGGAATAATACCTTCCCCTCACTTCACAGGTATAATGTAAAACTCAATACATTGATGTATATGAAACACTCACATATTATAACAATAAGCATCATATAAAAATCCATGTGATAATTAATAATTTTGTCCTCAGAGCTGGGTTCAAATAGCATGAAGTAAACACAGCATGGAGCCACACATTGAAAAAATAAGAAGAAAACAAAATATTGAATAGCTGATCACTAATAGAGCACTGGGAATTGTGTACTGAATAAGTCACAGGCCCTATGGAAAATGGCAAACAGTATGTGACCACATTATTAAAGACTGTATTGTAAGGCACATACACAGGTCCAGCAGGATCAGATGGGCTTGATAGCCTGAGCTGTCCGTGAGCATGAGCCCCAGCCTCCATACTTCTTAAATTAGCACTCTTGCTTTTCTCAAGCTAGCATGCAAGTCTATCTACCCAGACTGGGAGGTTTGTTCTTACTTGTTCCTACTTGTTCCAAAGGGACCAAATTAAAGTTGCAATATGAACCTTAATTTTGATCTTTCCTAACTTTCATCTCCTTGACTTCACAACATTTTTAACTCTACGTGTGTAACCCAAAGTTGTTGACTAATGCATATGGAAGAAAGGAGGTTTCAATATATCAGGTTTTGGAACTCAGAGTTACATATGCTATCCTAGGGATTGTTACACTCTGTGTATATTATTTTAAAGTGTTTAATGCACAAAAATTGCTGAAGTTGATACCTTCAGATTACCTCTTGGCACTAATAAACTGAAAGGCCACTTTTGAAATCCACAGCTATAGTAATGTTATGTGTTCTGTAGTCAAGGTGTTCCAAAGACCTGCCAGGAATCTAAAGCCCTCACTTCTTTCTTTAGCTCCATAGACGAGCTCCTTTTATGCTTTTAACTTCTTAATGTTGCAGAACATTTGCTAGTAACCTTTTTTTTCCTTTGTACATCTGCCCTCATATTTCTCCTTTCCCTTATGTTGACTCCCTAAAAATCTCTCAGCTTCGTAGGCACATTTAAACATTGAATAAAAATATATATATAACTTTGAGTCAGCTATAAATGGAGTGAACTAGAGGTTTTCTGGTTCACTGAAAATCTTTGCCTGGGTTCACTAACTCCTTTGTGTGCTCTTCTATAAAGATGGTGTCCAGAGCCAGTCTCTCAAGGTTGCCTGTTGGCATCTGTTATGAATGACATAAAAAATTGAATCATGTGATTCTTTTATCTTGAGATTGACAGTACAGGTGAACCTTCTGTCAGGTAATACATTGCCTTTATCCAGGAACACCACCTAAAAAAGACCCAGGAGAAATAGAAAATACAATCTAATGTAAATCTAATGCTTTTAAGAAGACAAATGATGATATCCTTTTACATCCTCCAAAAGTTTAAGTGATAGATAAATCAGTCCCAGAATATTACATAAAAAGGTGTAGTGCTCCAAGGATAATTCACAACTGGAAAATGAGCACTTGTGGTACAATAGGTGCATTACAAATACTGGCAAGTAGTGATAAAAGTAATAGTTGCACTGGGTTTTTAGAATTGATATAATTACTCTGCACCTCTTTAGATCTTTAAAACATCTATTTTGAGGTCCATGCTTTTGTGATGGTGTATGAAACCATTGTGTAAAGGTAGACAGTTTAATGGCTTTTAGAAGTCATTTGTTTGTTTTCTTATTTGTATTTGAACAAGGAGCTCAGGCAAGTCAGAATTTTATATTCAGTTATTAGTAACACCATAATAAAGTCAGCTTCTAAAAGGATACCAGTATGTTTCAAGTAGATAAAAACATTATGACACACACAAAAAAAATAACTCTGAAATCATGCTATCTAGAACAAGCTTATGCTACATGTACTGCTCCTTCTGTCTATAAATTACTTGGCAGTAGAGAAAGGAACAAATCCTACAGGTGGTATCTATCTATCTATCTATCTATCTATCTATCTATCTATCTATCTATCTATCATAATCATACTGCTTATAATCCTGAACTGTGCATATCTTCATCTAACTGTATAGTAAATATTTACATTATGATAACACTGAAAAGTTCTAATGACACATTCGGAACCAAATGTGCAGAGCGCTGTACAATTACAGGGAAAAAGAGGACAATTCCCTGACAAAGAGATTTTAGAATCTGAAAGACACAAACAGATGAAGGGTAGGGAATGGGGATAAAGCATAGAAACAAATTAACATGGATGAAGAATTGGCACAGATTTGTTAGGTGAGCATGAAGTTGGTTAAAAAAAAATCCCTATTTTTTTCCTTATTAAAAATTTGGCAGGGGGAGGGGGGCGGGGGGCGGCTTCTCCACTGAAAACTAAATTTAATGAAGTGTTGAAAACACACAGCTTTGGAAAATGTTAATCAAATTGAATGCTTTTGAATCAGTCACCATTCAACCATAATGATGACAATATTAATGTGAGGGTCATTTATTGTTATGATTTTAACCAGTGCATCATAATAATCATTGAAATGGCTGTAAAAACAAATTAATGATCCCATTTTTCATTTGTGATCAAATGTTTTTGTGAGTATCTATAACACCACTCTGTGAACCTAGGAAGCATAATGCCTTTTGAAAATCTCCTTTCTCTTAACTTATAACGACTGCATTTTGAAACTTTTCAATATTCTCAATTTGTAAGATTTGCAACTGTCATCAAGATATTTATAAGAAGACAAAGCAGCTATATAGAGATAGGAAAACAATTCATAAGAGAGAACAAAGATATTAGGCTGCCTTTGAACCTCTGAATCTCACGTAGTACAAAAGAGTGAACTAACTAGCTGAGTACTTAAGAAGCTTCAGAGGCCACATTTTCTGCATGGCTCCCCATAGATTAGATAATATCATGTCAGGCCTTCGTCCTGGCATTCAGAAACCTCCTTAAAAGGTAGATCACCTCTTCCTTTGAGGCCACAAATTCATATATCACTCATGTTCCAGTGAAATAATACAACTGTCCATGATAGGTGGAAGAACACTGGGAGAGGCAAGCAACCATTCCTAGACAAAGAAACCTGTTTCACAAGAAACAAGAATGACCATAGAACGAACTGTTTAAATAACTAATTCATTTTATGTAGCTATCTCTCAATACTTTCTTCAAACAGAACCAAAACAGACATGTTCTTATGTGCACGCATGCAATCAACAAACACTCATTCCCCCTCCCCCACCACATAAACTTATCAATTTCTCCTATAGGCTTGGAAGGAAAACAGATAGTTACTGTTATTTCTATTTTAAATATATAGGAAGTGTTCAAAGACCATAAAAAACATGCACTATATAATTACCTATATATATAGTAATAGTAATGGGCTTGTAGGGATTCATGGCCTGTGGCTCATGCAGAGACGGCACGTCCAGGCACACCTGGATGACCTCGATGCATGATCACAGGCTATCCACCTGTAAACATACTGGGCAGAGAAAGCGTGGGAAACGGAGAGCGTAATAGATAAACATTAAGTATTTGACCTTGTTATGTTCCTGTATTCTGCTATGTTTTTGTACATGAATGCTTATTATGATTCTATGTAAGCTGTTTGTGCTGCTTAATAAATAGGAGGTGGCAAGCTCTAAAAGGCAGCTTTTGCTCCTCCATGACATGACATTCTGTGTCTGTCATCCCTTCATCTGGCGCCCATCCGTGGGGCACCGGTGCCTGTTTACTTTTCTCCTGTTTACTTTTTAGATTTCTCCTGTTTTCCCAATGTGGGCACACAGACAAGTCTAGTGACTTGTCTGTCTGAGGCTTTTGCCTTGGTAAAGCTGTGTGGTGCATTTACTGTTTTCCACAAGGGAAAGCAACTCCTGTTCTCCTGTTTACTTTTTAGATTTCTCCTGTTTTCCCAATGTGGGCACACAGACAAGTTTAGTGACTTGTCCGTCTGAGGCTTTTGCCTCGGTAAATCTGTGTGGTGCATTCACTGTTTCGCACAAGGGAAAGCAATTCCTGTCTTTCTGTCTGCTATTTGCCTTTCGCTCCCACTCACCACGCCCGGCAAGGGTTACAGACGCGTCACACATCTTCGGATCCTGGTGAGTATGGGGGCCTCTCTGTCTAATGCACAGACCCTCCACTGTAATGAGTTGGCTTATTTACTGCGCAAGGCTCAACATTCCTTTTCGCTTAATGATCTCAAGGCGCTGATTCATGAGGTCCACGGCCAATGCCCCTGGTACCCTATGCTGGAACCCTCCGCTTGGAGGATTGGGACCGCATCGGCCGTACCCTGCGCGCTGAGCCTCGTGCAGGTATCAAGGTGCTCCACTCTTGGCACCTTTGTTGAGATGCCGTTGAGCGCTTTGCGCCACCGACACCTCCCACTCATATTCCTCTTTCTATTGTCCCTCCACCGCAGTCTATCCCCCAGATTATTCCCCCTGCCCTCCCTGTCCAGCCCCCTCCCAGTCCCCCAAGCCCTCCAAAACCCCCTGATTCTGATTTTTTTGTTCGACCGTCCGCAGTGCAGCAAATGGCTGAGACTGCCCGCCATACCGCAGACCTTTCCGTGGAGGAACTGGCCGAACTTATGGCGGTCTGCCCGGTCACCCGCACACCTAACGCGGACGGCACCGTCACTGTGACACATCAGTCCCTTCCTTACCACATCCTTTGCGAGGTCCGTAAGGCCATTACGGAATTTGGTCTGACCAGCACTTATACTCGCGGTTTGCTTGATGGGATCGCCAATGGCTATATGCTTATCCCATGGGACTGGAAGGCTTTAATGAAAATGCTTCTTAACCCAGGGCAGTATGTCATCTGGGCCAGCAAGTTTCGCCTGGCGGCAGAGGCTCAGGTCCGTGTTCTTAATGCGGCTGATGTTGGCGCGCTTTTTGATCACTTGGTGGGTGAGGGGCCATTCGCGACTACGGAGACTCAGGCTCAACTTGAGCCCGCCTTTTTTCCGCATATTGCCCAATGCGCTCTGAAGGCATTTTCTAAGGTGCCGGCTGCAGGTCGCCCTACCAAAATTTTTTCTTCCATTTGCCAAGGTGCCACAGAGCCTTTTCTTGATTTTGTTAATCGCCTCCAAGAGGCTATCTCGCGGCAGATTGATAACTCTGATGCCGCTAATGAGCTTTTGTTAAAAATGGCCCAAGAGAATGCCAATGCAGACTGTAAGCAAGCCCTTCTGCCCCTGGCAGCGGTCACTAACCTCCAGCTGGCTGATATGTTGCGAGCCTGCCAAAACATTGGCTCTCAAACTCATAAAGCCACTCTTTTAGCCGCTGCTCTCAGAACTGACAGTAAATCTTCAAAAATTTGTTTTAAATGTGGAAAGATGGGTCACTTCCAAAGGGAATGCAGGTCCACCAAGAATCCCACCTCCAGACCCTCAAAGAAATGTCCAAAATGCCAAAAGGGTTTCCATTGGGCCAATCAATGTCGCAGTCCGGGAAACGCAAATACGGGTCGACCCTCGACCCAGGCCCAACGGAGGGTGTACACAGGTCTGAGCTCCTTCCCCCCACCCCAACCTCACCCTCGCCGCCCCTGCTGCCGCTACCATCCCCGTTCGGCGCCTCCGCGCCGCCACTAGCGGCAGCGCCGGCCTGGACTTAATTTTACAGACTGATACCGACTTTCAGCTTCCTGGTGAGGTGCATGTCGTCCCTACGCAGGTAAAGGGGCCCCTCCCCCGACATGTAGTCGGTCTTATTTTGCCACGTTCCCATGCCGGTCGCAAAGGGTTTTTTGTCATCCCCGGTCTTGGCTCCACCCTCCCTTCCGACTCTTCAGTGCTCTCCCTCACTACCCACATTCACGGGCCTCAGCCGATGTGAACTCTTACATTGAACGGCTGTTCCTTTACTGGCCTTCTAGATACCGGCACTGACGTCACAGTGATACGCGCTGCCTACTGGCCACCCGACTGGCCCAAATCACCAACTAAAGAACTGTGAGGCATCGATGGTCATCAAGCGGCATATCAGAGTTCCCTTTGGATTTCTGTCCACTCCGAGCTACCGGCCGATATAAATATTCGTCCATATATCATGCAATTGCCCATTACCATTTGGGGCCGTGATCTTCTGGAAAAATTGGATACTTCCCTTGTTATTAATGTCTAATCCTACCGCCCTACCCCTCTCTTGGCTACCGGGACCCCCCGTCTGGGTGGACCAATGGCCTCTGCCTCACGATAAGTTAGGGGTCCTACATGCCCTTGTCTCTGACCAGCTGCAGGCCGGTCACATTGAGCCATCTACCAGCCCCTGGAACACTCCGGTGTTCGTCATTAAAAGCGGTCAGGGAAGTGGCGCTTTTTGCATGATCTCAGAGAAGTCAACAAACGAATCCAGCCTATGGGCCCATTACAGTTTGGAATCCCCAATCCAAATTTAATCCCCTCCGGCTATCAAGTCTGTATTATTGATTTAAAAGATTGCTTTTTTACAATCCCATTACATCCACCGGATCAGGAGAAATTTGCCTTTACCATCCTGGTTCTAAATAACAAGCACCCTGCCCATCGTTATCAATGGTGCACGTTGCTCCAAGGTATGTTAAACAGTCCCACCCTGTGCCAATTTTTTGTGGATAGGGCTCTTCTTCCCTTCCGCTCCCGCTACCCCCGCATTGAGGTTTATCATTACATGGATGATATCCTCATCACCTCCCCGGTTCTAACTGATTCCCATGTCCAGATGCTTATTGATTCCTTGACGCGTTTTGGCCTGCAAGTTGCCCCAGAAAAGATACAGTGCCAGGAGCCATATTTGTATTTAGGTCATAAGATGCTTGCTGCTTATGCGATCCCCCAGATTCCGGTCTTACGGGTCCCCACCAGCCTCACACTAGTCGAGCTTCAACAGCTGCTCGGCCACATCAATTGGGTATGCCCTTATTTTAAATTGCTCACCTGCCTGTTACAACCCCTTTTTTCTTTATTGAAAAAGGGGACCGCACCCTCTGACCGAATCCCAATTTCTGTTGAACATCAATGGATTTTTAGACACGTCAATGATTTAATGGACCAACATTTTGTGGATCGGCCCCCTCATTCGGGCCCCTTACAAATCACTTTGCTGTCCACTCCACACACCCCCACTGGCGTGCTGTACATGTCACGCGATACGACCTCCGTTTATATTTTGGAATGGTTGTATCTCCCCTCCACCCCAGCTCGCAATGTTTACCCCTATTGTGATGCCACTCTTGCCCTCATTCGGCGCGGGCGGACCCGTGCCATCCAAATGACAGGCTATGACCTCATGGTTATTGCCGTCCCCTTCACTAAGGAGGAACATCAACACCTCCTACAAACCTCATTGTCCTATCAAATTGCCTTGGCCGACTTCGTGGGCACCATACAATTCAATTCCCCCAAAGATCCCCGATTGACCATTGTCCTCAATGCCCCTTTCAGAGTTTGCCCTGTTCGGGCGTTGCAGCACATCCCCGGAGCCCTCACTCTCTTCACTGATGGTTCTCCTACCCGAGGGGTGCTTACCTACCTCCCCCCTGACTCTACGGAATGGAAAGTACATTTCACACTCCCCCAGAAGAGTGCTCAGCGAGCAGAGCTGGCAGCGGCCATTTTGGCGTTCCATCTGTTCCAAAGCCACCCGTTTAATTTAATTGTTGACACCCTTTATACCTATGACCTTTTTGCTCATTTACCCACCGCTTGTATTACATCCCTTATTGATACTGATCTTATGTCGTTATTCCTGACCCTTAAGAACCTCCTTTCCCGCCGTTTGCATCTGTTTTATGTTTGCCACATCCACAGCCACTCGGCGTTACCTGGCCCCCTTGCTGAAGGTAATCGCCGAGCGGATCAGGCCCTCTGGGACCTATCCGTTGCTTCTTTGTTTTCCGATCCCATATCCAGCCACGCCTTCTTCCATCAATCAGCGAAGGCCCTGGCTAAACAGTTTTCCCTGCCCCTACCGGAGGCGCAGCAAATTGTTCGTACCTGCCCTCATTGCGCCTCCATGCCCTTGACCTTCCCCCATGCCGTTAATCCGCGCAGCACAGCGGCCAATCAATTGTGGCAGATGGATGTTACATTCTTTGCTGCCCTCAAACCTTATAGTCATCTTCATGTTGCCATTGATACTTATTCGGGTTTTATCTGGGCTTCTGCCCAGTGCAAGGAAGCAGCTCGTCAGGTTATTAATCATACGCTGCATGCTATTGCCGTTATGGGACGGCCCCATTCTCTCAAAACTGAAAATGGTCCAGCATACACCTCCTCCCTGTTCCACTCCTTATGTGCCTCCTGGGGCATTACACTCAAACATGGCATACCCTATAATTCTACGGGCCAGGCTATTGTGGAGCGTGCTCATCGCTCCCTCAAGACTGTCCTAGAAAAACAATTGAGAACGGCACCCACCCGGCCCACTGGGTTGGCGGAGATTCAACAGACCATGTATATTGCATTGTTCACATTGAATTATTTAACACTGAATGCTGATCGACACGCCCCCGCGGACCGTCACTATCGGAGCCAGGAGGCCCTGCCATGCCCCAATGTGTACTACCGCCAATTGCCTGACCCTGCCTGGCATGGGCCCATCCCTCTCATTACTTGGGGGTGAGGCTATGCCGCTGTGCTTTCTCCAACAGGTCCACTGTGGGTTCCGGCTCGGTGCGTTTGACCAGCCCCAGATGGCGTGGCACCAGGGACTGCACAATCCGATCCCCAACTTCCAGCTGACCCAGAACCCAGACACCGAGGAGAAACCCAAACCCCGGCAATGCCGACTGCGGCGTGCTCGCCCCCTGCCTCGGAGAGTCACATGGGGAGATGTGAAATCCCTGGGCTCAGCAGCCCAGCAACAGCTGCTCCGCAACCATCAGGAGCCAAGCCCTGATAATTTGTTATTGGCCATATTTGCTCAGCTCACAGCCAATTCCTTATTAATCCTTCTGATTTTAGATTGCCTTGTGCCATCCCCGGTGGCCTCGGCGTCCTCCCTCCAGGACCGGATGGGTTACAATATTTGGACCCGCCTAGCTGCCACCGTCAATACCTCCTATTTTTGCCTCTCCAACGAGGTGGAGGTTGGCCAACTTCTTGGCTCGTGCCTTATTCCAGTTTGTAAACAACCCTCGGAGGTACAAAATGATACTTTTTTGGCCAATTTTGGTGTCAAGGTTACCTATGGCACCATTTCATCCGGTGGGGCGCGGCGGTCAGGCAGATACCGCCTGATGCAATTTCCCTCCACACCCCTTATGCGGCTAGTGGTGTGAATACCTCCTGCGCCAGTATTGTCAATTGTTCTCGGGCCAAAGTTTCGCAGGGATGTGTTACTCCACCCGGCCCGATTTTTAATTGTACATCCATTATGAATATTAGTTTTAGTTATGGGAATATTATTTTACCAAAGGGTTGGTTCTTTACTTGTGGTGCTCGTACCTTTAGTTATGTCCCTGCTAATCTTTCGGAAGGTACTCTTTGTTGTCTTAGTAGATTGACTATCGTTTTGCCCTCGACCCCCTTCTCGAAGCAGCGCAGTCGTCGCGCTGTCCCTCTGGATGCCTCCTGTGACCCCACCGTTAAGCTGCTCAGCAAAGCGGAATCTGTTTCCTTGGCGCTTTCGCTCATGGGTGTCCCTGCCCTGGCGCTCACTTCACATATTCACCTCACTCGTTTGGCCTGTTACGCTGCCAAGGCTATCAATGCTACCTCCTCAGCCATTGCACTTCTTAACGCGGAACAACATGAGCTTCGGGATGCGATCCTTGATAATCGCGCTGCCATTGACTTTCTTTTGCTTAAGCATCATTATGGTTGTTCAACTCTTCGCAATATGTGTTGTTTTAATCTTACTGATAACAGCCACTCCATTGAGGACCGCCTTGCGGCGCTCAAGAACCTCACGGCGCGCATTTCCCAGGATGTTGGCTTTAGTGGTTTTTGGGACTGGCTCACGGGGTGGCTCCCGGATTTTGCCCCCCTCCGAGCTTTGTTTGGCTATGGTGTTTTTGCCCTTGCTGGCCTGATTGGCCTCTGTTGCTTTGTTCAGTGTATTCCTTCCCTTATGTCCCTTTGTCGCCCCCCCTCCCCCCGCCCCTCTGTCTATTCGCTCTCCCGTTCCGACCTGGCCCTGCTCCACAAGCGGCTCCAGGGTTACCTGGAGCCCACGTATTTGACAAGTAAGGGGGAGATGTAGGGATTCATGGCCTGTGGCTCATGCAGAGACGGCACGTCCAGGCACACCTGGATGACCTCGATGCATGATCACAGGCTATCCACCTGTAAACATACTGGGCAGAGAAAGCGTGGGAAACAGAGAGCGTAATAGATAAACGTTGAGTATTTGACCTTGTTATGTTCCTGTATTCTGCTATGTTTTTGTACATGAATGCTTATTATGATTCTATGTAAGCTGTTTGTGCTGCTTAATAAATAGGAGGTGGCAAGCTCTAAAAGGCAGCTTTTTGCTCCTCCATGACATGACATTCTGTGTCTGTCATCCCTTCAGGGCTCAGTATGGAATACATGATAAAGTATTCAGGAACAAGTATGGAGTTTAATGACAGTTTTACATTCATAGCACAGTCGATGCTCAAGAAGCATTTGTGCATTTTTTTAAATACAGACAGTCCCAGCTTTTCAAACTCCATTTTAGCAAAATATTTTTTTAACTAAAGAACAACTGCTTTTCTTGTTATTGATATGCAGCATGGATTCGTTCACTAATCCAACATCTATTTGAAATCTTCCCCTCCCCCCCTGCCTCCCCCCCGACCCGGCAAAGTTTCAGAAGTCTTTCAAAAGCTTTGGACCATTTATTTATGTAAGGCAACAACACACTATTTTACCACTACCCTCTGACACATTGAAACTGCTGTATTCATTCATTTAATAAAATGTTTTCTAGTTTAGGTTCACAAAGTGGCACTACCTGCTCTGTCAGTGACAAGTTGATGGTGTGTGAATATCTGTTTTCATGTAAACCCATGTTCAAAAGTATTCAAACTGTACAGAACTATGATATTTTGACAAATGAGCCCATGAGATATATATGCAGCTAACAAAAATGCTGTTGAATATGCTATGAATGGTGGCAAACATTTTTACAGTTCTAGTCATGTAAAGATTTAAAGAGACATTGCAGAAAATTATAGAGAGGGTCTCTGTAAAGAGTCTTAAAGCTATAAACTGCAGCTTCACCACTTTAGGCTGTGGTCTATGTATGTCAGTTTTCATATCAACCATTACTGCAGTTTCTGAGTGCTTTCCATATGAAACCATAAGAAAACAAATTCCTTAGTTGACTTCAGGGAGACTCTGGCACGTCTTCCTTTTCAGGATCAAAACTCTGCCTGAGGTTGAGAAACATACTATCAAGATGCTAGCTGATGTCACATGTTGCTGACCTTGATGATTATTACCTCTTCAACTATTTTGTCCAAGAAAGGAAGGTTATACATGGCAAGTTAGTTGCAGAACTCTTCAAGGTCAAACGGGACATCTTGAAGAGTGGGTGAACACTTGCATTTTTCAAGGAGTTTGTAAGACAGTAAAGATAGAGCTGGACAGTAGGCCTCTGTTAATGTTAATATAACCAAAAAGGACCTTTGGGGAGGAGTTATGAATGTAAGCTTTTACATATTTTCAAGCATAAAAGGATTGTAGTTCACTCTCCTCTTTGCTCACTCAGGGTATCGAGGGGGAATGAGCAAGGGCAGGAAATAAAGGCCCAATCCACCTCTGGGACTCCCTGTTTTCTTAGAATCATAGGACTGGAAGGGACCTCATGAGGTCATCTAGTCCAACCCCCTGCCAAAAGCAGGACCGCTCCCACTAAATCATCCCAGCCAGGGTTTTGTCTAACCGGACCTTAAATATCTCCAAAGATGGAGATTCTACCACCTCCCTAGGTAACCCATTCCAATGCTTCACTACCCTCCTAGTGAGAAAGTTTTTCCTAATATCTAGCCATGACCTCCTCAGCTGTAATTTGAAACCATTGCTCCTCGTTCTGTCCTCTGTTACTACCAAGATCAGCCTAGCTCCCTCCTCTTTGGAACACCCCTTCAAGTAGTTGAAGGTTGCTATCAAATCCCCCCTCAGTGTTCTCTTCTGTAGACTAAATAAGCCTAGTTCCTTCAGTCTCTCCTTGTAAGTCATGTGCCCCCAACCCCTTCTTCTAAGAGAGCTTAATAGATGTGTTTCTCTGATGAATCTCTTCTCTTTGATATAGATATTGAATAAAGATAAATGCAAATTACTCCACTTAAACATCGCTGTAAAATATTTCATTTTGACATCACGAGGCAAAGATAATATAGTGTAAATGAACCACTCCCCCAACCCGGTAGCTTTTAATTGGACCTGGGACACATTTATTGGTGAGTGATTCATTTTTTCCCAGTTGTAGAAACCATGTTTCCCTTAAGCATGACACATCTGTGAAATATATTTCTCCTTAACAAATATGTCAGCTGTTTTGTATCACTTTTGCCATTAAATGTTCCTTTTAGTGGTAGGGAAGAAAATCCCTTAAAGAACAAAGTTGAAATGGGTAAAATCCTTGAGGGCAAAGTGCCTTACTTGTCTTTCTCATTGGAATTATCCATTAACCAAATGTTCCTCTTTCTTTGTCACTGTTGTCAGGTAGGCATTTTTTTTTTAAAAGGGCTTCACTTAGAAATACAAATTATTTACTTATAATATTTGTTTTTGCATCGTATGGGTTTTCAAAATGATAGCAGGAATATCTATTCCTTTCCTGATACATTCTTATTTCTGAGTTGAAATAAAAAAGCAAAACCATATTTTTTTGTTATTGAAAACTTCAGCAATTTCTTTAAAATCCTACACTATTATATGGTAATTGTCCAGGATCTATAGTATTATTATTGTACCAAACTGTAGTGGTACTATAATAATATGTTTTATGAAAATTATTAGATTCAATAGGTCTTCAGTTACCATTGCAGTGATTAAAGAATAATGACAGATGACAGAATCCTGATTATTTTAACAGCATTGAAAATGATCCCAGATTTTGAATAAATAAAAGAAAGTTCAGCATAGTTAAAAGACAGAAGGAGACAACATCCCTCTATTGATTACAGGGAGTTTCAGGTAATTAAAGTTCAGATAACTGAGGATGGAATATATGAAATTAAGCTGGTGAAATGTTTTAAAAAATTAAACAAAAAAATCCAAGAAATGTTAGCCTTTTTACCAACACAAATGTGAACTATTTATCAATGAAAATATTAATTTACCTAAGAAAAAGGCAACCGACAATAGGCTATGTCTACACTGAGGAATTTAAGTCGACTTTACTAAGTCGACTTAACTAAGTCAACTTAAAGTCGACTTAGTTAAGTCGACTTAGTGTGTCCCCACTTAAAAATAAAGTCGATTTAAAGGGGAACTTAAAAAGTCGACCTAGATCATCCACACTGGATGCTCTAGGTCAACTTTGTGGGACTAGGGGGACCTAGGGCAGGTCCACGGGGGCAGGGGGGGCTCCCCTTGCCCAATGCCTTTAGGTACAATGGGGCAAAGGGCGTCAGGAACCCTGGCAGGGCATAGGGGAAGTGTGGGCAGGGCTACCCCTGTGCCCCCCCTGGCAGGGAGGGCATTGGGGTAGCCCTGCGGTAGCCGTAAATTGACTTAGGGAGTCGACTTAAGCCTTAGGTCTACTAAAAAGCAGGTTTTATAAAGTCAACTTAATGAAAATTAAGTCGACTTTATTTTCCTTAAGTCGACTTAAGGAAACTGTAGTGTAGACGCAGGGTAAATTAAGTCGACTTAAGCAAGCTTAAGTCGACTTAATTTACCAGTGTAGATGCAGCCTAAAAGAGGAAAGGTTAAATGTCCACTCTGCACCAGGATCACTGCTGCCACAATGCTTCAGCCAGCTTTAGGCATCCTTCATTTAAAATAGTTTATTTAGAATTGTGTCCATGTTGTCTGTGACTCTGGTAGGTCAAAGAAAAGACTGAGTTCCCCCATACAATATATGGCTGAACTTTCTTTGCTGACCCTGGGTAAAGTTTTCAAGAGCAAAACTGACTTAATGATAGATTTTACAAGGTATTTAGGTGCCTAAAGATGCACTTATCTTAGTGTAATTTTCAAAATGGCTTAGAAGGTTAGGTGGATAACTCCCATTGATTTCAGGATATCAATTTTCTGAAAACAATGGGAGTTATGCTCCTACGGCAACTTTCAAGTATACATAAGCAGGTTAGGTGTTTAATTGCATCTGTAGGCAACTAAGTATCTTTGAAAATCTGAACCTTAAGCATCTAAGTCTCATTAAAATTAATAAGATTTATGTACCAAAATCAGTTTTGAAAATGGGACATAGGTAATTTTCAAAATCGTAATTGTTATTAACTTTGTCCAGACCTTGGATTGTCCAGAGATTTTTTTTTTTAGGTCCCTAAAAATATATATACACACCAGCCCCGCAGCTGCCACTGAAAGCAATGTAACTATGTTGATTTACACATACTGTAGATCTAGCCCTAATCATTGTACACAACATGATGGACTCCATAGATTTTGCATGGATTCATGAATGAGGAGATGGCAGGGGGCAAAGCCTTAAAGTGGTATCACATCAAGTAAAAACACTTTTTAGAAAACTTTTTAAAAAATACAGCTTTAAATGTTACAACTTTCAGATAGTATGAATAGTGTAATATTGGACCCACTTTTTTCACATTCTCAACAGGATACCAAGGAAATTAATTTGCATATTCACTGCACCTAATTGAGTAACACGCATTTCTTCAGTGATAGTGTTTAAAGGGTTTGTCTAAAGAAATAGGTGTTAGAGTACAGCTGAGTTTCACAATATATAGAGAATATGAGAGTACCTTCTTGGCAATGGTAAAGTCACTCTTATCAGAGGAAAACAGTATGCTGAAATGCAAGGAGAGAAAAGAATTTGAAATGGTACAATTATAATTATGAGGTAGAAACATGATAGTCAAATCTTTTTTACGAAAGGGAATAAAATAATAAAAAAAAGTTATAGCCTTGTTTACAGTCTCTTCTTCCCTTTAAAAAAAAAATACAGATGAGTTCCATGGCAGCTTTTAACAAGAAAACAAAGTTCATGTAGCTTATTTGTACTATATATTGGGAACATTTTTGGCTTGGCTACTTTCACAGATAACATTTTGTCTCACAATGATATAAAAATTAGTGCTAAGAAATGCGATGTTCAGATGTGGTTCTAATGAAGATCCAAAAGGTTACCCAAAGTTTATATGAAATAGATAAATTTATAAGGAGTCTTGTGGCACTTTAAAAGACTAACAAATTTATTTATCATGAGCTTTCTTGGGAGAAATATCATCAAGAGTCTGATGAAGTAGGATTTCTCCCATGAAAGCTCATGCAATAAATACATTTATTAGTCTTCAAAAGTGCCACAAGACTCCTTGTTTGTTTTCATGAACTAGATTTACATGGCTACCCCTTTGGAACTGGGCAAAATTTTCTGTCATTGCTCCATGGGCCAAAACTGCTTTTATTTGCCTTTGCAGCTCCCATTCCTAAGGCCTGGTAGGGGTTAGTCCAGCCTGTGGAACAAATTAAAACATCCTTAGGACTGTTCTAAGTTGCACCTGGTTTCAATGGACTTCAAGGAACCATCCCTTGGATGGATGGATGGATGGATGGATGGATGGATGGATGGATGGATGGATGG
>ML685903.1:4981031-4992894 GCA_007922175.1 Pelusios castaneus
GAAAGAAAGAAAGAAAGAAAGAAAGAAAGAAAGAAAGAAAGAAAGAAACTTGAATGACTTCATGCCGATGGGCAATACCATATTAAAACATTACTCTTCTCAATAAGTTCTGTAGATGAAAACCTAAAATTAAAAAGCAGCCCCTTAAAAAAAGACACAAAATATGATTTAATATAGTAAAAGGAAAGCAAAAATTCACTCTGCCATGGTATGCCATTCAAAGTAACTGAAGTATACGTATAAACTATATATTTTTTAGGGCATGTTATATCATAAGAAGAACAAAATAAATCAGATGGAAATATCATTCATGGGTTCAAATGGATCATTTTTGGAGTAAGAATTCAATAATTACAGTAAAGCTATGAAGCATGGGTAATTTTAAATAAGCCAGAGTCAAATAATTATTATTTAGCTAATGAGGAATAATAAATGTTCTTCCCTGCAATTAATGATAGGCTAATAATTATAAATTAAAGTTGATCTCATTTGACATGAGAGATCTTTGGCTGGTAGTTACAGAACAATAACATCAGCATCATTTGTTATCTCAAAAACTAGAAATGAAGACACTCCCTACAATGAGAGAGAAGAGAGAAGGCAGATATTGGTATGATAATAAGCACCACCTCAGTAAAGCAGAACTGCCATAGATCTCAGAAATGGTGAGAAGTTTAGTAACAGTTGAGCAAGCAAAACAGTTCACATCTCACAATGCACAGAGAAGAGCACCCCAGAGAATTGAAACAATGTGTTTAGCATTCAGCTGCACTACAGAATACACATGCAAGACTAGAGAATGTTCAGAACTTGACATTCTCCTTTCTGTGGACTACAAAGTTTTCACCCACTTACTGTAATATTAATGGGCTGGAATGATAAGCTTCAGCTAAAGGAAAATACTCAGGCTTTCAAGTAAACATCTCTCCAACATTTTATCTCCACAGGATATGTGAACATAAACATGGAATAGAAAAAGATGGCATGAGTAACTAAGAATACATTAATTTCAAGTGTTCTCATTTTAAGGAATATTTGCTGATAATATATTATTAACACCAGTCTCACCTTTTCTGCATATTTCCATAGTTTTATTAACAAATTATAAATAAAAGAAATGTGATTTAGTAGTATGCTTCCTTTCAATATACTTTATAACAGGCAGGCTATTTTCTGTGCCACTATTTTCTCATTTCCATCCTCACTTCTATATATACACTGATTAGTAAAAATTGCCATAGCATACTATTTCTCTGAAATACTGTTTTCTAATTAGGTAGGAAACATTCTTAGGTGACTTCTCATGTTTTAACTCCCACAACTGCATGGTACTGATCCAAGTGTGAAAACATTGGGTATATTCCAACTATATCCAATATTTTCTCATCTTTGCTGAAAATAGTTAACACATGGGCTGGTTCATTACATATGTACTGAAACATAGATAGTGGCAATAGCAGAAAAGTGGCTATAATAAGGAAATAATTAAAAAGATGCCTAAAAAAACTTCATATACCCTAATACATAATTAATATTACAACAAAACCCAGTAGCATTAAAATAATTACTCAAAAAAGAGCTTTTCCAGCCAGCCAACTCTTGTAGCAAATATTTCCTTTCTATCCTTACATGGCTGGAAAAAAAATCAAATTATCAAGCTCACTCTAGAATTCCTCTCATACTGATATCTATTGAGGCATGCCTGGAAAGTCTCTACATTCAAGCTTTAAAAAAAAAAAATGGGGGAAAGGAAATTACAGAGTCAAGAAGCCCTCACAGATAATTCCCCAACTCTTTTTAAATTAGGAAGATTCAGCATGAGTACCTATGTTGTCCATAGCTGTGACAATATGTGGTGAGAGGGAGGATCTCAATACGTGGCAAGAGGGAGGATTTAATAATGCCCAACCTATGTTTTTCCCCCCTCTTCAAAACTCTGCCCCTCTCCCTATTCCAGCAAACCTTTCTGGAGGAAATCAAATGACTATGCTGACTTTCTTATCTATAAATAATACCCCCTCTTTTTCCACTGAAGCCTTCCAGTTTAATTTGGCCTCAGATCCAGCATGCTCCGTTTTTGGCAGGAGCAGGGAAGTAGTGCAAGAAGTTACAGCAGAACTAAGGAAGGAAGCTAAACGTATGTATTGGGAAGAGCTCCAAATTGGTTAATGTGCTGATTGATTTTAATCTGGAGAATCAGAAAATGGTAGAGTACCTGAATTTATGAATGGCTGGGTGGAGAAGGGCTTCAGGTCAGAAATATCTTCTTTTTCTTTTTCTTTTTTTTAAACAAGGCAGGAGAGAGGGACATGTAATTGCCAATCTGAAGTCTAACATTGATTTTGAGCCCTAACTACCTTTGATTGCTTCCAACCTCTATAATCTGCTGAAAACACCCTCATTAAAGTAAGAAAAAGAATTAAGTCTGAGGGGTCTTTTGTCCCCATTCTTATTCTCCTTACTTTCTCTCTGATGCTTATGGGGGGCACAAAGAGGAATATGTTATTCCCCTGAATACCCTCTACAGCCTGGGCTTTCAGGAGTTTCTATTCATGCCTCTCTTTAGTATTTCTCTTCTTTTCTCGCACTTTCTGGAGAGTCCGGTTGAATGATATTCTCAAAATGTATTCAATGAATTTTCTTCATCACTGTTAAATATCCTCTCCTTCCCTATTTAATTAGTTCCATAGACCACTGAATATACTATTCATCAAAAATAATTCTGTTTTTTTTCCAATCTGGAAATTATATATTCACAAATTTTCCATCATTCAATCTGCACTAAAGGATTCTAGGTTTATATACAAATATAACAGTAAACACTCACTCAGAGGGACTCCTTGTTCACTAGATAAAGTACACAGAAACCGACTGACCAGACCAGCATTAACAGACTTCTAAGTAACTATCTCAAATATTCAAATCCTGATATTGAGTATAATTTTTCAGATAATCTATTTACATAGATTCTTAATAGTGAAATGAAAAAACAAAACACTCATCAGTTGTTGAGATGATAGGTCTTCATATACAATGAAAACTACTGGCTTAATTTACAAAGGGGGTTGCTAACTTGTTGATAAGCTAACTTGCTTATGCCCTGCTGCCTAGTGGGATTCACCACTATAAGACTATGTCTACACTTGTAATTTTAAGTCGACTTTAAGTCAACTTAGTGAGTCTACACTTAAAATTAAAGTTGACTTTGGGGGGAACTTACAAAGTCGACCTAGAGCATCCACACTGGATGCCTAGGTCAACTTCTATGGGCTAGGGGGACCAAGGGCAGGTCCACGGGGGCAGGGGGCACCCCTTGCCCAGTGCCAGGGGGCTCAGCCTTTGCCCCACTGTACATAGGTACAATGGGACAAAGAGGGTCAGGGACCCTGGCAGGGCTTAGGGGCAGGGTGGGCAGGGCATGCCAGGCTTGCCCTGTGCCCCCCCCCACCCCCAGCAGGGAGGGCGTTGGTGTAGTCCTGGGGTAACCCTAAGTCAACTTAGGGCTACCGCACGTCTACACTGGCTTAAATCGACTCTAGGGAATCAACTTAAGCCTTAAGTCGAATTTAAGGGAGGTTTTATAAAGTCAACTTAATTTTCATTAAGTCGACTTTATTTTCCTTAAGTCGACTTAAGCAAGCTGCCAGAAGTCGACTTAAGGAAACTGTAGTGTAAACGCGGGGTAAATTAAGTCGACTTAAGTAAGCTTAAGTTGACTTAATTTACAAGTGTAGAAGCAGCCTAAGTTAGGTGCCCAGACTCCCGGTCTCTTGCAGGGGGAAAGTTAGGTGCCGAAAAAAGGGATCCATAGAAGCCAGTACACTGAGGAGACAGCTGTTTAAGCTATACAATAAGAAATTCAAAAGAGAAGTGAGGATCCCATGTCGCACCTCTCAGAAGGAATAAGATATTTATCTCCATTCAAAATCCACAGCAATGAACTGTCTCCTGAAGTTAAGCACCTAAGGGTTCCCCTCCAGCCCCTCCCACCTCCAAGTAATAAGAGCTGTTTCCAGCACTTTTTTTGTGATGGTACGCAGGGGTACGGAGTACCGCCACCTTTTTTGCTGCCTCACTGCCCAGCAGAAGGGTGGGGTCAGCAGGGAAAGGAAGTGCCTCTGGAAAAAGAGGGGTAGCACAGGAAGAAGTGGGGTGGTCGAGGCATTTTTCAAATTTACTAACAAGATATGAGTAACAGCACTTTTTTTTTTCTTTTTTTTTAAACAATAAAATCCTCTGGCTGTTGCTCTTTGAATATTTACCCCAGAATTGTAAAGCAGTCCCCCCAGAATGCAGGAGACATGAGTTCAATTCTGCTTGGGACTGGTATAGAAAACGGATTTGCAAAAAAGTTTCATCACTTAGGTGAGAGCCCCAACCAGCGGGCTATAGATTTATTCTTACTCATGTCCTTGCCTGGTGCCTAGTTAATTATGTATGCATAGTGTAATAGCTTCAACACAAGAGATTGATTCAGATCTACACACTGAAGCAGTTTCATTGACCTAACCGTGCAAAAGTTTAAACTAGAATGGTGCTCCCACCAATGTAAATCGCACATTACTTTGACCTAATATCTCCACTCCTGAGAGGCATAGTACTTAGGTTGATATGGTTAGGGAAATGCTGTATCTGTTTATTGAATGTTGACAGCAATGGTGTCCAAGTCCCAAGTGCCCAAGTCCCAGCTCCAGTTCCCCGAGTCTGGCAGGGACCCAGGGCCTGGTCACCTGCAACTCCCGCCAGGACCGGGGACCTGGGGCCCAGTCGCAACTAATAGTCTGATGCAGCCCCCACCGGCCTGGGGACCAGCTGCCAGCAATGGCCCATCTGCCAACGACACTCCGATGCAGCCCCCACCAGAGCGGGGTCACAGCCTGTGACCCAGCCCCAGAGGGGGCCACATCAGACCTCCAATGGTGGCCAGTCATAGGCCAGGGACCCGGGGACAGATCGGCCCCACTGGGGAACGGATTGGGTCCCTGGGGGACAGATCAGGCCCGGGGTGGGACCCAGACTGAGCCCCAAACCTATTGTTGGGGCAGTGACATCCCTGGTTGACAGTCAGCCCAGAATGGGACATATAGCTGGGAGTCCTGCCACCATAGCTGACAGTCCAAAGCCCCGCTGTTACCTTTTAGTGAGGGATTTGGGGGGGAGAAGGGAGTCCATGCCCAGCCACCATCAAGTCTAGGACTGTCCTCTCCCCATCTTTCACTGGGAGGTGGCCAGGCTCAGGTTCTTCTCACCAAGTAGTCTCTCCCCAGGATGTAGCAAAGATTGTTAGCCCTGAAAGTTGGGTTCCTGGCTGTCAGCCCCAGCAGTGGGACTCACATCAGGAGCCCTCCCCCTTCTGACACCCCCAGCTAGTAGCTGGTAGGAGATGCAGTTTCACAGCAGGGAGCCTACCAGCAGTCAAATTAACATCCTTGTCAATTTCCCAACTGCTGTTTTTCCACATTTGGTCTCAGCTGGGGAGTTGGGTGGAGTGCTCCAGCTTTGAGTATCACATGGGCTGATAGCCAAAGCCAGATAGGAAATGTGAAACAACAGCAGTCATAAAACTGACAAGAATGTGAATCTCACTGCTGGTAGGTTCTGTGGTGCAAAACTGCTCCCTGCCTGTCTCACAGCTAGGACTGTCAGGTTTGGGCAGGGGGACTCCAACTGTTAGTGCTGTGTGTTTCATTGCTCCACATTAGGAGGTGCAAGTGCTCCTTGTGAGGATGCAACCATTGGCAGAAGAAGGGTAGTGTGGATACCAAGATCTAATTTAATTATTGCAGTGGCTATAGGTCGACCTAACTTAATCAATTTAATTTCATAGTGTAGACAAGCACTGAGAAAGAAAAATCCATAGTCCCATGGTTGAGGCATTTCCTTGAGGGGTGAAATACATATGTGCAAATACTTTCTCCACATCAGGCAAAGGAAGGAATTCAACTGGGAATTCCGACACCCTTGGTGGGTATCCTAATGCATGGGCTAAATGTTATAAGAGGGATGCTACCACTGACTCATCACCACAACTGTTCTGTGTGTGTTAAGGTATGCTCTGAGTATGTCTATTGAATTGGCATCACAGGCAAGATAGATGTGGCAACGAATAATTTGTGAATTCTGGTGGGATTTAAATGTGGTCTTAGTCTGCTATATACATACCTAGCAGCTGAAATTTAGGTACGTTGTAGACTTTAACGGCAGAAATGTTGGTATCTCTAAAGTTAGGTAACATATGAATGGGGGTTTTCTGGATGCCCACAGCACCATACATTAGGTGTTTAAAAACAAACAGAGTCCTGTGGCACTTTAAAAGACTAACAGATGTATTTATCGCATGAGCTTCCATGGGAGAAAAAGTTACATTTGAGTCCCTAAGTCTCTTTATGAATCTATCTCTAACTGTTTTTCTTTTTAATCTTACCCTTTTAAACTGTGACTTTTTAGGACACATTCAGGGAGCTCTCCACCATTTGGCAGTTAATTAAATAGGTTCAAATAATTATTTTTGCCTCAGAATGCTTAGGATAGCTGAATAGATATTTCCTCTGAGTCATTTCTAACAGAACTCATTTAGGCAAAGTTCTGTACCATTGAAATGCCACTCACTGGCTCATATAGCAAAAACAACAAAAATCCTATGGCACCTTAAAGACTAACAAATTTCTTCGGGCATAAATTTTCATGGGGGCAACCCATTTTTTTAGATGAAATATTTACTGACTCATAAGTATGTGATTTTTTTGCCACTCTCCGGACGCGTACATGCGATTTTTTTCACTGGATGCCACATCTTTGTAAGTTTGTCAAGCTCAGAGTGCCAGTGAAAGGCTTGTCAGTTTAAACCTACATTAACAATTAAAGGATGATTATTTTTCCAAATTACATTTTACAGCAAACTGTCTTAACAAGAGGAATAAGTGTGGTCTTCCAAGAGCTTTTAAAACACTCTGAAAATATATTTGCATAAAAATATTTACTAGAGGTCTTCAAACTTTGTGATGATTCATTGAATTATATAACACAATCCCTGTAAAGAAAAAAAATAGCTTCATTTATTTTACCCAGTGGCAAATGTTTCTGTATTTAACATGTGGGATTTCTTAGTTTGTGTTGAGGCCTAGGGTACATCAGATGCATTCATGCCTAGAACACAGGTTTGTAGAATATCTAGATTAGTATTTTTAAAAATGTTAATTATTTCAAAATGGTTGAATTAATTAATGCAAATTAATTTAGGACTATAAACTTTTCTGTAGACAAACCCATGTCTATATTAATCTGAAAGATGGTGGTGGGTTTTTTTAAGTGTTAGCTAACATATGTTTAACCCATAATAGTCTTATTTATAGAGGACCACTTAAACTAACATGAAGTAGAAGCTTTTTAGTTGTTCCCTTAGGGGTCTACTTGGGGAAGCTACAATGCAGTAGCTTGATGCAGACTGGTATTCACAATCCATTAGCCTGAACTGCAGAACAGTGCAGACAGACTCTAAGAGTTTAATTAACATGTACTAAATAAGCCCAGATCTATCCTGGTGGTGAAATTTGAGAGCAGTGAACTAGAGTTATGCAAACTATGCAGAGTAGCTTTCATAACTCCTGTCAGCTTCTTTACTTCCCTTTTATGCCGCATTCTCACTATACTGCACTGATGGGAAATGCATTCCTGTCAACACAGCCCTACACCAGTTGAGAGGGTAGTTTTAGTAAGTTGATCTCTAGATTGCCTTATGGGTCTTAACTGACTGTTAAATTGACCCAGAAAGAGTGATCTGACAGTGGTGAATTTGATGTCATCAGTGTAAAAGTGACCTGATGATTTAATGTGTAGTTTGGGAAAGGCATAGTATCTTTAAAACAGTCTTATTTGACCAGTTTCTTACATCTTCCTTGTCTACACTAGACTTTTGAACATACCCGAACAAATACTTGATAACAAAGTTACAGGGTCAGTTAGGATTGTGTGTTTCAGTACAGTTTGAGCCTTTATTCCCTGGATCAACCGTCATCATCTTGATCAATCTCAATTGGGCCTTGTAATCACCTTTCCCCTGTGTGATTAATGAGGGGGCAGGGTTGACATAGGAGAAAAGACCTTAAAAGTCAGAGGCTAAATGACCAAGGGGAGCTTGCAAACAGAGGACTGTAAATGGAAGTTTGAGAAGTAATAATATACTCATGATGGTTAAGAAGAGTCACAACACTTGTGACAGCACTGCTTCTGACTGTTCAGCTGCACCTGTATCCAGAGAGAGAACTTGACCATGAATGCCTCTACCCACATCCTGGTATGGAGTCGCAGACACTGTGACCGGCATTTCCTGCTCTCAGAAAGCCAGACTTGGGAAGCTACAAGAGAAGGTGGCTAGGCAGAAAAGAAATCATTTCCACAAGAAATTAATTTAGAATATTTATATAGAGATACCCAAGACTCAGGAAGCTATTCAGCTAGAGAGGACTGCTGCTCACTGGTGGAGAAGGATATGGCTCTGTCACAGGGAGGGTACTGGTTGATGGTTACTTCTGGCAGGAGATTATGTACCATTCCTACTCCCAACACACACATGATAGTGATGAAGAATCACTATGCTATCCTGGCAACAAGCAATGAGAAATCACACCCAAAAGGGGAGAAGGAGAAGGCTGAGAAGACTATAGTCACACATACACACACCCCCACCCCGCCGAAGACTGAGAAGACTACAGTCACCACTCCTAGGAGGAAACATTGCATAGTAATGATTGGTGAAACTCTTCTTAGGGGGGTGGAAGCACCCATCTGACAGCTTGACATGGAATCCCAGGAGGTATGCTGCTTGACAAGGTCTCTTATCCAAGACAGTATGGAGGGATTCTTGAGGATCATTTGGCCCTCTGACACTGCCCCATGCTATTTATCCATGTGGAAACTGACACTACTGAGATGTATGACCAGGTGCAGATCAGAAGTGATTACAAGGCTTTAGGATAAAGGATAAAGGAATTGGGGTGCAAGTGGTAGTCTCTTTGGCTATGTCTACACTTGTAATTTTAAGTTGACTTTAACTAAGTTGACTTAGTGCGTCTACACTTAAAATTAAAGTCGACTTAAAGGGGAACTTACAAAGTCGACTTAGAGCGTTCACACTGGACGCCTTGGTCGACTTCTAGGGGCTAGGGGGACCTTGGGCAGGGGGGGCACCCCTTGTGTACAATGGGGAAAAGGGGGACAGGGACCCTGGCAGGGCATGTGGGCAGAGTGTGACGCTGTCTGGATTTAGGGAAGCATTTATGATATTATTTTCTATTAATATCTCATAAATGCTATAATCCATAGGAACTATGTCATGTTTGGTATCAATAGAAAGGTAGTAATTTGCTGGGAAAGATTATATAGTTTAAGTATAGGAATTGTATTTGTATTAGAAGTTAGGAATTTGGTGTTATATCTATACTTTAACTTGTGTGATTCTGTGGAAATGCCCCAGACAGGAGGCTGTCTACAATCATTGTGTCCTTAATGGCTCATCAGGTTTCTCCCTGGGCCTATTGAACTTGGGAGCCTCTACAACCATTGTGTCCTTAATGTTAAGGAAGCTCCCAAGTACAATGGGCCCATGGAGAAATCTGATAAGCCATTAAGGACACAATGTTTTATATTTAATTTTGACAAATAGAGGGGAACTAGTTGAGAATTTGAAAGTGCAATGCAGCATGGGTGAATGTGATCGTGAAATGGTGTAGCTCATTATAAGAAATGGTAGAAGAAAAAAGAGCAGAATAAATAATGGATTTCAAGAAGGCAGACTTTAGCAAACTCAGGGAATTGGTAGGTAAGGTCCCATGGGAAGCAAGTCAAAGGGAAGAACAGTTCAAAAGAGCTGGCAGTTTTTCAAAGAAACATTATTAAGGCCAGAAGAGTGAACTACCCCAGTGTACAGGAAAAATACAGTATGAAAGGAACAATCCTGGCTTAATCAGGAGATTGTCAATGATCTGAAACTCAAAGAAGAGTCCTACAGAAAGTGGAATGAGGTCAGATTATGAAGGATGAATGTGAACTAAGAACAAAAGCATGTAGGGACAAAATTGGAAAGGTCAATGCACAAAAATGAGATGAGATTAAACTAGCCAGAGATATAAAGAGTAACAAGAAAACATTCTGCAAATATATTAGACTCGAAAGGGATGGTCAAGGAGAGGATAACACACTAATGATTAGTGAGAAGAGGAAAACAATAATGTGGAATGATGTGAAAAATGTGGAAATGCAGAAGTGTAAATGATTTTTTTGGGTTCAGTTTTCACTAAAAAGGCTAGTAGTCACTGCACATCTAACAGTGAATGCCAGTGAAATTGAGGTAGACTAAAATAGGGAAAGAATAAGTAAAAAATTACTTAGACAAGTTATATATCTTCAAGTCATCCTAGATGATGAAATACACCCTAGATACTCAAGGAAGTGACTGAACAGATATCTGAAACATTAGTGATTATTTTCAAAAAGGCATGGATGACAGGAGAGATTCCAGAGGGCTGAAAAAAGACAAATATAATGTCAATCTTTAAAAAGGGAAATAAGGCTAACCCAGGGAATTACAGAAGAGTCATCTTAACTTCAGTACCTAGAAAGATAATGAAGCAAAATCAGTTTGCAAATATCTAGACAATAAGATGATAAGTAAAAATCAAGATGTATTTTGTCAAGAATAAATCATATCAAATCAACCTGAAGGCTTTCTTTGACAGGGCAACAAGCCTTGTGAATGGAGGAAAGTGGTAGATGTGATATATCTTGACTTTAGTAAGGCTTTTGATATCATTTCATATGACGTTTTCATTAAAAAAAAGGGACATACAAACTTGATGGAACTACTATAAAATGAGTACATAACTGACTGGAAAACCATTTCCAGAGAGTGGTAATCCTAGGTTTACAGTGACATTGGAAAAGTATACTGAGTGGGCTCCCAAAGGGATCAGATCTAGGTTCAGTTATCTTGAATGATGATTAAGATAATGGCATAGAGAGTACACTTATTAAGTGGATGATAATAAAGGTGGAATGGGATTTCAAGTGATTTGGAGGATAGGATTTAATTTTAAAATGATCTGGCCAAACTGGAGAAATGGTCTGTAGTAAATAGGATGACATTCAACAGACAAATGCAAAGTGTTTCACTTAGGAAGGCACAATGAGTTGCACACATACAAAAGGGAAAAATAACTCGCTAAGAAAGAGTACTGCTTAAAGAGATCTGGGGGTCATAGTGGATTGCAATCTAATATTAGTCAACACTTTGAGAAAAAAAATAAAAAATCAAACACCATTCTGGGATCTATTAGCAGGAGTTTTGTAAGCAAGACACAAGAAGTAATTCTTCTGTTCTACCCTGTGCTGATTAGGCCTAAATGAAAGTATTGTGTCCAGTTCTGGGCAGCACATTATGAGAAAGGTGAAAAACTGAAGACAATCCAGTGAAGAGCAACAACAATAATTTGAGTTCTAGAAAACATGACCTATGAGGGAAGATTGAAAAAAAAAAGGGGGGGGTTGTTTAGTTTGGAGAAGAGAAGACTGAGGGGGACCTGCTAACGGTTTTCAAGAACATAAAAGATTGCTACAAGGAAGAGTGAGAAAAACCTCCCTAGCTTAGGAGGTCAGAAAATGAAGCAATAGGTTTAAATTACAGCAAGGGTGGCTTAGGGTGGACAATAGAAAAAACTGTCTAACTCTCAGGGTAGTTAAGCACTGAAGTACATTACCTATAGAAGGTTGTGGAATCTCATTGGAAATTTTTAAGTGCAGCTAAGACAAATACTTGTCAGGGATGGTCTAGATCAGAGGTAGGGAACCTTTGTCTGAGAGAGCCATGAAC
>ML685903.1:4997894-5016038 GCA_007922175.1 Pelusios castaneus
ACTAGACAGCTAAGAAAGAGCAAGATGGGTCTGTAATGTTCTTTTCTCGAGAAAGGTTGAGCTGAGAGCTGTGGACTGGAAGCTTCACTGTTCTCCAAATCCCAAGGCCTTATATTCCTTTTTTCCACTAACAACAGGATCTATACCTTAATACACCTTTAAAAATAAACTAGATTACCTCAGTCTTCCTTACCCAAATATGGGTTCTCACCCCAGAAATAGTCAGAGTACATCTCTGTCATTGGTCAAGGGGGTTATGCATACAATTGATGTCTGATTAACATAGCCACCTTTAGAATGTTCCTTATCACCTTTACCCTTTCCTTATTGATGAATTTTGTGGGTTTTGTTGTAGAAAATGTCAAAGGTCTCACCTAGAGTTGTTATTGAGTTGTTATTCACCTGCTGACCTATGTATCATGATCCAAAATAACTTATTTGGGGTTTTTCATCAAAGATCATGGAACAGAACTAGCCCACTCTGCCTGATATTTTACTCCTATTATATCCTATTGCAAAGCTCTTGCATATAGACTCATCTAGTAATTTCTTACAATGAGGCATGTAGGTCTCTTGGATTTCAGCTACTAATATAAAAGTTATGCTAACTTACCTACTTATGCTAAGTATACTACTATAAAACCAGGATTTCTTAAACTTATAAAGAAAGATATACATGTATGAAATAAAATATGTGCATAAAGTAATATGTGCATGCAAGCCAAGCATAGGTATAGTCAAAGGCTACATGACTGAGATGCTGACGAAGGCCTATCTGGAGAGTATGTGTAGGAAATCTCACTTCTGTGGTTATGACTTCAGTCTAGCTTCTTATGTTTCTGGAAAAAAAGGAGTTTGTGTTTTTGAGACTGTGGGATTCCTGGGTGTTGGTAAACTTCATTAGAGGCTTAGCCCTGGAACAGGGCTATTTATGTGCACAGGGATGCTCTGCAGTTGGTGACACAGAGCTCAGAACCTGGAGAATGTCCCTGTCAGAAAAACTAGACATCGACATGGAACACAAAAAAAATCAGCACAGGAGCATGTAATGCAACAGGAAATATTGCATATTATGAGGGATCAGTCTAATATTCTGATGAATCCGGACAGTTCTAGCAAGAGCAGTGACAAGACAGACTCACTCTGCAGAGTGAGAATGCTCAACCAACAACCAGTTTCTTATCAGCCTTCCCTTCCTAGGGCTCTAGAAGGAGAATGAGCAGAGTGCAGTACATGCTCCACTCTACACCAGTGGAGATGAGAAGAAAGAGACAACAGCCCCTTTAAAAACTTCATGTCACTATTGCTGTTTGCACAATCACAGTTTGCTATAGATGGCCAAGCAGCACAATGACAACGTTAACTTATCTTCCTTTCCCCCCAACGGAATTGGGTCACAAGTTAAAGTGTACTGCTTTAAAAAAAACATGTCTTCTTTCATTGATAGCTTGGGGATTGTTGGCAGGGAAAGAAGGGGAGGAAGCTGATGGTCTGAAGGTGGATGATGGAAAAGAAAGGCACAGCAATGGTAGAGACATTCACTGAGGTTCATTCAAAAAATTGGATTTCAATGCGTCTTTGAGTCACAGCACTCCGTAGTTGGCTCTCAGCATAGCACTGGAATCTCACTGCTCAAAATGTGCAGCCAACCTATCAGCCTCTGCCATCCAAACCTTTCCCCCCCACACACACACACATTATGGAGTACACAGCATGAATTCTTGGGAATTTTGTTTGTTTGTTTTCTCCACTCAAGCCTCATGAGTAATCACCTCCATTTTTAGTTTAAGTGGCCAAATACCATTCAGTGCTTGTTGAGCATATTATTGAAACACTCCTTCTTGCTGTCCCAGAGTGCCCAGTGTATGGCATCATTAGCCAGGGAAGCGAGGGGTAGGCAGGATTCCCCAGGATCACTGTTGGCATTTCAACATCCCCAATATTTAGTTTTTGGTCATGAAAGAAAGTGCCCTCCTGCATCTTTCTGAACAGATCTGAGTTCCTAAAGATGTGGATATCTAGACCACCCCACATTGATGCCATTGAAACAGCCCTTGTGGTCAACATTGTGATCAACCACTGAGAAGTATCCTTTTTGGTTAATGTTCTCTGTACCAAGGTGGTCCAGTGCAAAGATAGAGATAAGTGTTACATTTATCATTACCTCCACAATTTGGGCATCCAGTTGTGGGAAACACATCAATTATGTCTGGCATGTTTCCCAAGTCACTACCCTTTGTAGCAGACATCTACACTTGAAGCTCCCATGGTGTATTTACCAATTCTGAATTGATTCCCAAGTTACTGGTAGCAGTCTGGGGTTGCTAGCTTCCACCGAGCAATGACCACTAGCTTTTCCACTGTCACAGATGATCTCAAGTGGGTTTTCATGCTTTTCAGGATTGGGCACAGCTCTGTGCAAAGTTCAAGGAAAGTGGCTTTTCACATACAAAAGTTCTGCAGACACTATTCATCATTCAACACCTTCATAACGACATGATCCCACTAGTCTATGCTTGTTTCCTGGGACCAGAACCAGTGTTCCACAGACTGAATATGTTGCATATAGGAACAATGGTATGGGAATTCCCAGCAAATGGGAATTGTTCACGCTATGGCTTTTAGAAGGGAGCCTTAGTAACATCAGAATTTTCTCCACTGCGGCCCCTGTCTCAGCCTTGAAAGTACCACTGTTTAAGTCATGAAGTAATTGTGGTGCTCACAGTGGCTATGTCTACACTGGGTAATTTATGTCGACTTTAACTAAGTCGACTTAGTGTGTCTCCACTAGGGAGTCGACTTAAGCCTTAGGTCTACTAGAAAGGAGGTTTAATAAAGTCAACTTAATTTTTATTAAGTCAACTTTATTTTCCTTAAGTCGACTTAAGCAAGCTGCTTAAGTCAACTTAAGGAAACTGTAGTGTAGACGCAGGGTAAATTAAGTCAACTTAAGCTTGCTTAAGTCGACTTAATTTACCAGTGTAGACGCAACCAGTGATAGTGCAAACCTGAGCGGGCTCCATGCTTTTCTGGCAGTGGCATGTGCACAGCAGATCAAAACGACATGAAATAGGATTCACGGTTTGTTTAGGAGAAGATGAAACGAAGGGAGCACCTTGCATCAAGGGAGTGTGAAAACTTTCCCAAACATTCTTGCGGGTACTTGCACTGTGGGGCAGCTATCCACAGTGCACTCTGATTGTTGATGCAAGTGCAGCTAGTGGGGATGCAAGGCCCTGATGCAATGAACATGGTGTGATCATACTCCTGCAACTTCTAAAATTCAGCAGGTGAAAGTCAATTTAAAATAAATTGACTTCATTCTGCAGCATAGGCATTCCCTTGCTCTAAGAGAGGTGGAAGGAGGGAGAACTTACCCATCATTGTTTTACTTGTGCCATGTAAAACTGACTGATCAATTGTATCTTGTCAAATACAGATAAGAGTAAGAAAGACAGTAATGGGAACATTGTGAAGAGACATCTTTCTCTAGTAAATGATAGACTCAAGATTATTCAGTAGCCAGCAGAGTAAATTAATTTATGACATTCAGTTTTTTTCTGTCCAGTACACAATCATTATTCCGTACATTGTTACAGAAAATTGAACAGCATGTTGATTAATCCTGTATTTCGTTATACAGTTCAAAGAGAAATGGGAACATTTTTTTTCCATGCAGTTCAGGTGAGTACAGAAATGAGATAGGGAAGCAATCATTTAATGATACACATTCTAAGATATACAATATATTCCTATTACCTCATACCAGGCATCTTTGCAAACTGTTAATGAGATCTAGAGGAAGAGATGAACATCTATTCACTAACAATATCCTTATACTTGTTCAAGTTCAGCAAAGACTTTAAAATAAACAAAATCAAAATCTCTACATCTCTTTAAATAAAACAAAATTAGTCTTCTTTTAGGCTATATCCTTTTGCATTACAAAGATTTCTGCAGCAAGTCTCTCTTCTCCCTATTCTTTCAGAAACCCTAGTGTCAATGGCTGCTGGACTTTCCCCTTTAACCTCCTTGTTCTAATGAAAAGACATACACCTCAGACTTGCCTCACTTTCCAGTTCTACAATTTTGGGGTAAGGGAGGGGAATGTGTCTGAGATTCCTTCTCTGCTCATGGAGAGAGTTTCAGGCCTCTCCCATCTAATATATATGAAGGGTTATATTCCTCATTATCATACAACCATATTAAATGGCTGTGTTTTAGTGCATGCACACAATCTTACAACAGACCTGATTTTTCACATGTAGAGCCAGGTAAATCTGTAGTGACTCCACTAATTTTCTACATGTGTAAAAATGATGCAAGAGACGGAAGGGTGAATCGGTCTTTATTATTGATGCAAGTTTTCTAAACATACCCAATCTTTTGTCTTCTATTTAATTTTCAGCCAAGACCCCAGAACACTCTGAATGTAGCATCTTTGCTGGCAGAAATGTGATGTAATTATGCAACTAATCAAGATAAGCAAATATTGTGGATCCTTCAGTATATTTTGAAGCCACTTTTTAATACTATTATACCATTTCATAAAGGTTTAACTATCAGGATAAATGTAGGACCCATGCTGGATCTTTTTAGCAGATAGAAGATTATTAATTGTATAATTATATAACATTTCTGCCAGCAAAGATGCTGCATTCAGAGTGTTCTGGGATCTTCGCTGAAAATTAAATAGAATAATGGTTCAAGCTCCCTCCTACCCAAAGTTGCATTCTTATTTCTAGGTCTAGCAAATAAAAATCCAACTCCCCTGGTCACTTTTGCATTCTGTTTTTTTTTTCACTCCTAATCACTCAGGACCTTTAGAAACATGAAATTCAGGAATCTGGGGAAAGACAAACACATTTGAAAGAAATATGAGGGAAACACACACATTAATATATATTCATGTAAGAAATAGAGTAACTTAAAATTAATATATTAGCAGTCATCTATTCCCAGTCTCAGATACTGAATAGGTGGCTGATTGAAAGCCAGAATCTCTCTACTACCCTGGCCCTCCAGAAACCCCACTCAGGGGTGGAGAGAGTCTCAACAGTAACCAAGGAGAATTTGGTGTGTGTGTGTCAGGGGCAGGAGGGTTCTCCTTTACTGATCTGCACAGCTGATTCATCAGCTTCTTTTCCAAAGTGCAGAAACCTGGAGAAGTTCAGAGATTTCAGCTCACTTACACCAGCTGGGTGGACCCAGGTGCTGAGAAGTGTGTTCAGTATTGATGCTGCCAGTTTGATCTGACTTCAGTGTGCATTCAACTCAGCTTTTCTTCCGGTCCAGTCAGTCCTCATTCCACAGATCCACCCACCCAGGATCTCCAGAGTGGGAACCCAGAATGAAACAGGACCCTTAGAACACTCCTCCTCTCCCCTTTTTGCTGGGCCTAAACTCTGTTCATCAGGTTTAGTCCATGTCTACTGCTCTTAGGGTGAACCCTTATCTAGGGCATATCTTGGCATACAAGTCTTACACCTGGAGACATCCACCAGGGATGGAGACATTTATTAAAGTAGATAGGAAAGAAGTTCTTAACATACAGGTAGAAGCTCATGAGGAACAGGCAAACATAAAAGATTCCCATTTAAATATAACACATGAATGCAAGCAATCAATTATTGACAAAACATACAGGTGCTTATATCAAAATACTACACATCTAAATATTAAAATTGGTGAACTTGAATGACTGGTATTAAATAAGGATATTGATATAAAAAGCAACAGGAAACTTAGTGGAATGAGAGGAAATGAAACCCAGATATACGAGGGTATAAAATATATAGAAATGACTGAGTAGGTTGTGTTGGTGGGTAAATGGCACTACATGTGAAAGAAAGCATAGATTCAAATAAAGAAAAATCTTCAATGAGTTAAACCCTACCATAGAATCTCTATGGATAGAAATACCATGCTTGAACAATAACCGTATAGCAGTAGTAATATACTATTATTCTAATATACTAGTATATACACTTGACCAGAATGACATTGGTGACTGTGATTGTATAATGTATAGTATAGTGATTTTTTAAATCCTGCTCCCACTCCCTCCTGCAATTGTGGCAGAGGATCCCAATGCACAGGGCTATTAGAAAAGCTACAAAGACAAAAAATGCAATGCTAGTGGGGGATTTCAACTCTCTTCGTATTTACTAGGTAAATGTCAACTCAGGAAGGGATGAAAAGATGAAAACTCCAGACACCATAAATGACGGCTTCTTGAAGGAGTAAACCCAGGATCCCTCAAGAAGAGATGCAAGAACCTAAGTGGTACCCAGGATCTGGATCATGAGATAAATATAGCTGACATGCTCTGTAATAGTGACCATGAAATAATTAATTTTAAGATCTTTTTAAGGGGAAAATCCCAAATATATCCAGCACAAGTACATTTAATTTAAAAAAAGAATGACATAAAAATTAGGCAGCTAGTTAAACAAATTAAAAGGAACAGATACACAGATGAAATGCATGTAAACTGCATGGTGACTATTTAAAAACATCATAATAAAAGATCAAAGCAAATGTATACCAAATAAATTAATAATAATAAAAAAACAGGAAAAGGACCAAAAAACTGCCAAGATGTCTAAAAAGCATTGTAAAAGAGACTGTTAGAGGCAAAAATATATCCTTTAAAAATCCTTTTTAAAAGTCCTACTGAGGAAAATAGAAAAGAGCATATACTCTGGCAAATGAAGTGTAAAAGTATAACAAACAAGGCCTATGTCTACACTAGAAAAAGTTAGGTCGACTTTAAGTCCATACGGTATGGGGAAGGGTGAGCCAGTGCATACAGTGTATTTGGACTTCCAGACCAGGTCTACGCTACAAATGTACATCAGCATTATTATACTGCTGAGAGATGTGAAAAACCACACCTGAGTGACACAGTTATGCTGATCTAATTTCTGGTGTAGCAAGTGTGATGTTGATGGAAGGGCTTCTCTCTTCAACATAGCTACCACTTCTTGTGCAGGTGGTTTAACTATACTGATGGAAGCTCTTCCATCTGCATAGTAGTATCTTTGTTAAAGTAGTGCAGCTTTTTAAGTGTAGATCTGCCCTCAGAAAGTCTTAGACTAGGTTCCTCATCAAAGGCTCTTAAGCAAAGTAAGCTGTCATGGAATAAGAATAAAGGTCCTTGTAGGCGTCCCGTGTCACGGGCGGGCGCGGAGGGCGCCCCCTTCAGGTGTCTCAGGGGAATTAGCAGTGGTGGGGCGCCCTTTTTGACCCAGAGTCAATTGCCCCGGCCCCTCAGGCAGGGCGGAGCAGTAAAACACAGAGTCAGTTGCCCCCGGCCCCTCAGGCAGGGCGGAGCAAGCCAAGTACAGAGTCAGTTGCCCCCAGCCCCTCAGGCAGGGCGGAGCAAGCAAAGTACAGAGTCAGTTGCTCCCGGCCCCTCAGGCAGGGCAGAGCAAGCACAAAGGCAAAAAGTCAGTTGCATCGGGCCCTTAGGCAGGGCGAGGCAGGCACAAAGGCAAAGAGTCAGTTGCCTCCGGCCCTTAGGCAGGGCGAGGCAGGCCCAACACACAAACCTCTGTATGGGGTTGCTGAGGTTTGAATGTTATGGGTGGCTAGGGAAAAGGGGTGAGGGAGGGGGACGCAGGCCCACCCACTCCACTGCGTCCCAGCCCAGGGCACTATTCAGTGGCAGAGGCGTCTGCCACTGTGGTCAGCGGGGCTCTGGCCGAAACACGCTGACCCTGGGCGGCCCCGCCACTCACTATGCGGTAGCCAACCGCCCCTGGGCTTCTTCCTCCCTTCCCTGGGTTTGGGGTACCTGGGTCTGCTGGGTCATCCTCCAGGTCTCCGGGGTAGATTGCTAGCGGAATCCCCACCAGGCCATCCAGATCCATAGGGAGGTCAGGGAGGTCCTCAATCTCCTCCACTGAAGGCAGTTCCTCGAGGTCGTAGGGCCCAAGTGCCGCTGGTGGGTCCATTGGTGGACTAAGGTCCTCTGCCGAGGGAAGCTCCTCGAGGTCGCAGGGCTGCAGCAGCTCCTCCGGGTCCTCGGCAGGGTGCGTCTCTGCCTCTGGGGCCCGATGCACCCGGGATCGATCTCCTGCCTTTACCTCGGGGATCCCTTCCCAGTCACGGGGCCCTGGTAAACTTGGGAGGCCCTCGGGCTGAATGGCTGGAGCAGCCCGGGCTGGCCTCCTGGTAGGGGCCTGGTTCTTCCAGTTCGCCGCCGGAGAGGAGGCACGTCCTTCCCCTTCAGCAGCTTTTCCCCTACTGAGCTGGCCGGTGGGGCCTTTATACTTCCCCTTCCTTTCTGGGCTCCGCCCTTCTGTTTCCTGGGCTGGAGCCCTGCAGTTCCCAGGTTTGTCCAGGGGGGGTGTCCAGGTTCTTCCTCAGGCCCCGGCTCCGAGGGTGGCCACAGCCCTTCTCTACAGTCCTCTTCTAGAGCACTAATTTGTTAAACTATAGGAAACAAAGGGCAGGGTTAGTTGATTAGTTTCACAATGGAGTGAGGTAAATAAATAAACACCCCCCCTCCCTCACCCCCCCTCCCTCACCCCCACAACCTGTGCTGTTTAACATTCACAACCTAGGGAAAGAGATTGAGCTTTGAGCTGGCAATATTTGCAGATGGTATAAATATATTAAAGACAATTATGTTCAAAGTTCATAACAAAAAGATACTAAAGGATCCCACAAAGCTGGGAGATTGAATTTCCTCTGCCAATTCATTGCACAATGTTTATAAATGCAAAGAAATGCAGACTGGGAGATATAATCCCAACTATACAAAATGATAATACTTAAATTAGCTATCATCTCTCTAGAAAAAGATCTTGGAATTGTTCTGGATAATTCTGTGAAAATATCTGCTCAATCTCTAACAGCAATAAAAAAAAAGGTAGCGCAATGTTAGGAACTATTAGGAAAGAGATGGATAATAAAATAGAAAATAGCATAATATCACAATATAAATAAATGGTATGCCAACACCTTTAATACTGCATGCCATTCTGGTCAAGTTATATGAAAAGAAATAGATTAGAATTGGAAAAAGTACAGATAAGGATAACAAAAATTATTAGAGATATGGAACTGCTTGTGTATGAGATTTAAAAGCTTGGACTGTTCATCTTAGAAAACAGAAGGCTAATGGCAAGATGTTATGATGCACGTAGAGATCTATAAAGTCACATATGTATGGAGAAAGTGTAATTTACCCATTCATATAATACAAGAACTAAGGGTCACCTGATTAAATTAATAGTCAGTAGGTTTAAAACAAACAAAGTACTTTGGCATACTACCCACAGTCAGTTCGCCAGGAAATCTTGTGAATGCCAAAAGTGTAATTGGATTAAAAAAAAAACAATCAGATAAATTCATGGAAGATAAGTCCATGAATAACTATTAGCTAAGGTTGCCAGGGATGTAGCCACATGCTCCAGATGTCCCTAAACTTCTGACTTCCAGAAGCTGGGACTGGACGATAGGGGATGGATCACTCAATAATTACTCTGTTCTATTCATTCCCTATGAAGGACGAACTCATTGTCATTTCATGAGTCAGGTAAAATTCACATGAAATGAATGGGGTTTTTACACATGGGAATTGAATCACTTCTCTTTAATTATAATTTTGTTCTCTGTAGAATAAACCACTTTGTTTTGTCTGCTCATTTTTGTTTTTCTATGACATAACAGAGCTGTCTGTCACAACAAGGGTTTCTGTTTATATTAAGTAATTAGAAATATGAAAACAAACATTTAGAATAAGAGATTGAAAAATCACTTTAAATCCTATATTAATTCTGCAACATTCTGAATGTACAACACCTCCCCCACCAAAAAGCATCCAAACCCACAAACAATAAACAGTCCTAAGTGTTTCCCCGGATACAAATGTGTAGCTATGAGAAAAGTCAAGAAGAGTTCCTCCCTGCCTAGAAGTGCAGAACATGGCACTAAAGAGGAAGAGAAAGGAAAAAGCTATATTTTCATCTTAACATGCAGGTATGAATGGCATTTATAATGACCACTAATTATATGCAGAGTTACATACATTATCCCCCATACCTATACAGAACACTCTTGTACATTACCAGCTCTTGAACCTTATTAGGATGAAACCATTTTCCCCCTTCCACTCTGCTAACCTGCATATGTGGCTGATATTTTTCAATATTAGATTGATGGATTTTATTTATTTATTGTTGTGATGTTATGTCATTAGAAATCTTCATTTTCCTCCAGTTGCTGATGGAAAGTGAAGTAAACTGAAGGTGGAAAAAAATAAAAACAATAACTTCTGCTTTATCTCTGAATTTTAGAAATTGAAGTTGATTCAGTAATACAATTTTCATCTTGGGTACTCAAACATTTAGTTCACTTTCTAAGGGGACATCATGACTTTTTTTCTACTTAATATGAGATTTGGGACTTGTCACTCAAATGTCCAAATTACTTTCCTATCAATGCTATAAAAGCAAAGAAGGATCACATTAACCAATATTATTTTAGCTTTGGAAGGGACAAATTCATGTTATGTTTCTTATAATTATTATTTTTTTTATTATTTCTGAAAATTGTAGATTTTTTTTTTGTCTCACTCTTGGAATAAGTTTAACACTTTAAGATATCTAGTTGCGAAAAAGTAACATTTACCAAGTCTGACATAAAGGTCATTCTTGAACTTAAAAAAGTAACAAACAGAATATTCAATTATGCCTGATATTTTATATATGATTCATTGTAATTCTTATGTTATTTATGGATACTATGTCCAGACCTATAGTAACAGTTTTCACTTATTTTCCTGCACCTCCTTCTCTTTATGGGTTTGTACTGTTCTCTTATGGACTGATGCCAGTGAATGTTTTCTGGAATAGGAAGAGAGTGAAATAAGCAACTCTTTTAAAGATTGTACACACATATGTTTCAATCTTTACAATAAGATTTAAATTTCATGAGGTACTGATGAGAAACACACCCCTAAATCTATTACTTAATTTTCTTCAGTACATAGTACTTTGTTTAGTCTATCAAGCTACCTCATTAAAAGAGTATTATAGAAATTTATTTCATTAAAGAAGTAATAGATCTGTTTATAATCTCATTTACCTCAATTCTGTACTGATGTTCCTGACTTCAGTGGAGGTGCATCTAACTTATAGTGATGTAATAGCAGAATCTGTCCCAACATGTTGAGGTCCACTAACCCTAAAGGTGTGGATTTTCATATGCCTTGCACCATTCTTGTTTGCTGTTCATGGAATGAGCCTAAGTTTAGAAACAAGGCACCAAAATTGAAATGGTTACCACTGTACACAAAACTCTGTGGAATTGCAATCCAGACTGGTGCATAGCTATGTTAGCCCCATTCCTTACTCCTGTATGCTGACTTACCTCCCTTTGCTTCCTGAACCACCCACTCCTGGGTCTACCCACACCGAGCCTCCTGCAAGTAATCAGCTCCTGACACAATGAAGGAGCATTTCTGGCCAGCCACTCATGGGATAGATACCCAGCAAACACTCCCAATCCCTTGGGAACTGCTGCCTTGCAGGATTCAGTGCTATACACTATGCCTTGCAAGCTCATTTACATTTTTCTGTGAATGTATCAAATTGATATGCACCAGCTCTGCCACTCTAAATGAAGTCGCTGCACACACTCAATCCATATGCACCATTTTAGATAAAGTGAACAAGTAAGTTTATTGGCTATAGCAAGATTTTAAGTGATTCTATGTCAAATTAATAAAGTCAAGAAGTTTATCAGAACTATCTAAGAAATAACTTATATCCTGAACTAAGCTTAATATTTCAACAGTTTTCAGTCTGATATTTGCTTACACACAACTGGCTGTGATGTCTCTTGCAAACAATCCCTCCCCAGGGCTAAATTGGCAGTCTTTGATGTTGCTTAGAATATGGATTCCAAGCGAGAGCCAAGAGACAAAGATGTCTTAGCTTTCAGCAAGTTTACTGTACACCTCCTGCGGTCAGGTAATCAGCCATGTGTGACAATAGACATTATTTCTTCCCCTTGCGCCAAATACACAAATACACATTGTTCCTGAATGCATGCCTCTGCAGGGCATACCAATTCAGCTTTGCATTTGTCTGCATCTATTCAAGCCATGTGAGACACATATTTGGGGATATAACCTAACAAAGTTGTGTATCTGTACATATGCATAACACTGCAAGAAACATGCTACTACAACAATAGTGTTCAGTACATCATGAGTATTCCAAAAACACCTTAAATGACTTACTTTGCATCAAACCATACACAGTTACACTGTAAGGGTGAACACAAATGATACACAGATCACACTATATAAAGGTGTATATTGGGTAGAACATGTTCTAGGGATAAAAATCAACCATGGGGAAAAAATGCAGTTTTCATGAAAGAAGCCAATTGCAAAAAGCCTAACTAATAACAAGTATCATACAACGTGACCATTTGGAAAAAAAATACTCAGCACAAAATGCATTCCTAGGCTGTAAAATACCGATATAGCTTTTGAACAGATGTATCATAAGCTTTCAAATGCTGGCCAAATTTTAGTACTTTATGCCTAAAAGCAAAGTTAGTAATAACAAATAAATAAAGCCCATTCAAAAAAAAAGAAAAAAAGACAAGCTATTTGTCATGTGCACATATGGGAACTTTTAAGAATACATGATTGTGTAAAGATTTATAGTAATGCTCCAGCACAGTGCTTTTATATGGTCCAAAGCAAAACTCCTTGCTCAAACAAAACTCCCATTAAAGTTAATGGGAGTTTTGCCTGAATAAGTTGTTCATGGCTGTGCTGATGGAACTATTCTGCCAAAGGTTTTAAATTGGGTAAACAACATGAGACTGCAAAAATATTAGCTATGTCATAGTAGAATAAGGGTGAGGATACAAAAAAGAAAATCTCTTTTCTTCTGTCTGTCTCCAAGACAAACCTTCACTTAGAAAAAGGCACAGCACTTAAAGACTGCAATGAGATATAAGCAGAATGATTGATGCTGAAGAAATATCTGTTCACACCCTTTGCACTTGTGACTATCAGAATTGAGTTTACCATGCTTGGAGTATGATCCTTACCTAACAAACAATCTTTTTGTAAATCCTGCCACAACTACACTGCTTTGACAGTCTTCTTAGGGCTATGCAGGGCTGTGAGGCACTCAGCACTATTTGTTCTTTGTGTGACTCCATCTTCTCTTTATCTGCTGTGGCTCAGCTCTATGAAACCAGTAGTTTCTGACCATACCAGCACTGATTTACAGGTGTAGCCTTATTAATGGATTGGTGATTGGTTAATTTATTAATAAATACTGGTTATTATTTCATCTCTAAGAGCATAGGGTGTCAATAAAAGGTTTGATTTTCTGAAGGCTACAGTACCAGAAATATTATCAGTATCATTAAAATCAGAGGTCCTAGCAACACATGAGAAACAATTTCAGTTTATTACAAATCCCTTAATTAACAAATTTATTAAGCAGCTAAATAATCCTACAAATACTTAAATACAATAGCAGATGTAGACATAGAGTAAAAGGTTTAGCCTTATGACTACCTTCACTCACACTGCCAACTTCTTCTTTGAGACTCTGGTGAGTCAGTCATTATCTTGCTTCATGTGTAGACTGAGATCTCTAAATCAAGATATGCCAGTGGGATGACTGATGAAGTGGGTTCTCAGTTATTACAGAGAATTCTTTCAGTGATGTTGAGTCTGACTGTTGAGTCTTGCCCACATGCTCAGGGTTTAACTGATTGCCATATTGTGGTTGGGAAGGATTTTCCCCCCAGGGCAGATTGTCAAAGGTTCTGGGTTTTTTTTTCCACTTTCCTTTGTAGCATGGGTCATGCCAGGATTGCTGGGGGATTCTGTGGACCTTAGTCTTTAAATCATGATTTGAGGATTTTAAAGTAATTTAGTCATAGATTAAAAGTTTATTGCCGATGTGGGTGGGTGAGGCTCTGTGGTCTGCACTGTGCAGGAGATCAGACTAGATGACCATATTGATTCCTTCTGACTCCTAGAATCTGAGTTTATGACTCTAACACAAACAAAGCCCCATTTTGCTAACAGACTAAATGTGGAATGGGAAGACACCAGATATAAAACCAAAAAGGGCTGTCTTGTCAGTAGAAAATTAACTTTAAAGACTATCAATAGAATGCAAGGACATATTTTGTCATGCATTCACTGTGAAGAAACCCTTTGAAGAGTGGGAGATGAACAGGGCTGGATTTATAGGCAGGTGACATATGCAACAACCTGAAGTGCCAAGGAAAAATCATGCATGCAAATTGTGCGTCAGAACCTTGAAAGGGGCTACAACAGCAATACCAGCTGATTGGATACTGGTTTTGATTGAAAGCCAGTTGCTCTGTAAAAGATTGAATCCTTGAAGGACATCTACTCTATTATAGAGGAAAGATAACCATTGATAAGTGTACCTCCAAGTTTGTTTTATGCTTTGTATTACATGCAATCATTTCTGTTTCTATTATAATGATTCACTTTCCCATAAACCTTATTCTTTGATAATAAATTTGACTGTTTTCACTATAAATATATCTTAGTGCTGTGATTCTATCTTTAATGTGAACCTCTGGCAGGTGAATCTGCATCATTTTGTCTGGCAAAACTTTTCATCCTTGCCTGGGACAGGTGCTGAGCTGAAGGAAGAAAGAGGCAGGAAGCTCTGAATGGTACAGAGTCTCCTGCTCCCCTTACCTGTTGTGAAGAACCAGCCCAGTGCTCCCCCAAGGCAGGGCCCCCCAGAACTTACTTGCCCCCTATCTCTGCCATATCCACACTGGGTTTTATTAAGTCGACCTAAGGAAAGCTTAAGTTGATTTAATCACACCTAATTTTAGGTCGACTTAAGCCTTAAGTCGACTCCTTAAATTGACTTAAAGCCAGTGTGGATGGGGATTAGTGCCTAAGTCAACCTTAAGTTGACTTAAAGAGTTAAAGTTGACTTAATAAGAATGTCAAGAGGCTATGTCTACACTAGACAAGTTAAGTTTTTTTTGTTAAATCGGCTTAATAAGGTTGACTTTAAGTCGACTTAAAGTCAACCTTATTAAGTCAACTTAACTTTTCTAGTTTAGACATAGCCTCCCAAACCCCAATTTATCCTGCGTCGCTCTGTTAACCACCAACTCCTAGGTCAGCTCACAACCAGCCTTCTGCAAGTAATCAGTCCCTGACCTAGTGAAGGAGCTCCTCTAGCCTGCAAGTCATGGGACAGATCTCTGACAAACATCCCCGGTCCCAAATGGAACCCTGGGAACTTTCATCTTGCAGGGTTCAGTACAGTAAACTGCACCCTGCAAGCTCACTTATATTTGTCTGTCAGTTTATCAAAGAAATTGATATGCCCCAGCTCTGTCACTCTAAATGAGGCCTCTGAACACACTCAATCCACATGCACTGTTTTAGATAAAACAAATAAATTTATTGACTACAACAAGATTTTAAGTGAATATAAATCAGATTAATAATCCAACAAGGAATGAGTCACAATTAATTAAAAGGTAACTCAGATAGTAAACTAAATTAATATTCTAATTTCTTTCATTCTATGACATTAATTACCACACAGGTTGGATGTGATAAATCTTGCAACCAGACCCCCCAACTCTTATTGTAAATTGTCAGTCTTTGGTGTTGCTTAAAAGAGGGATTGCAGAGGACAGTGAAGTGACAAAAATATCTACTCTTAACAAGCTTCCACAACACCCCCAGGGGTCAGGTGATTGTCAATGTCTGTCAATGGGTGTGATTTTTTTTCCTTCCTGAGCCAAAGTCTCAAAAGATACCCAAACCAATCCATTGTTCCTTTATTAATGTCTCTGCTGGGTGTGGAAACACAGCTTTGTGATTGTTTGCATCTATTCTAAACATGTGAGACAATTTGGGAACATGATATAGCAAAGTTTCATATCTGTACATATTTAAAACTTTGCAAGGAAACATATTACTATGCATTGAGAATTGCCAAAACACCTTAAATGACATACTTTGAATCAAACAACACAGAATTACACTGTAAGAGTGAATATAAATGATACACAAATCACATCATAAGGGTGTACAGCGGGTTCAGCATATTGCATATGCTTAAATATCAGCAGTACTGTACCTAAAATAATAAGGGGTGGAATCCTGACTCGACAGTAGTCAACAAAACTTTTACTACTGCTGATAATAGGGCCAAGATTTTTTCTGTGTTTTTTTCTGTCACTAGACAATTACAGGATCAGATCTTTAATTAGCTACTAATTCAAACATGGGATAACATGAGATTATAGGGTCTATACATACACTACTTATTGGGAAAACAAAGAGTTAATGCAGAAACTGCCTGTAGTTGGACTCTGGCTACAATCAATAGCTCAAGCCCTCAGGTTCTTTGGATTCAATAGACACAGCACCAAGGAGGCAATGTAAAGAGTAAAAGCACAGTACTTTTATTAGGGTACAAACAAGCAGGGTGGGGGGGAGATAGGAAAGGATAGGAAAGAATAGGAATAGGAAAGAAAGTCCAATGCTTATGCCCCTTAGCAGACAGGAACCCCAAGCAAGGCGATTGCAAGCAAAAAGCTTAGAGAGCAATGATCCGAGGCGATCAGCACAGCAGCTGTTCCATCGGTGAAGTTCCAAAGAGGAGGGGTTTAAGCATCAGCTTATATACACTTTTTTTACACACTAACACATACAACTAACTTTTTTCCCACATTAGCATGACCTCAGGGTAATTAGAATTATTACCTTGTTTTTCAGCAAGAAAGAATAACGGCCTTGGTCCCCAACAGTGAGGAAGGCAAGACATTTCAATCCCCATTGATAAGGGGGGAAGACGCATTTCAAGGCTGACAGTACCAGCTTTATGTCAATTAGACAGTATCTGGGAATTATTATACACTGCAGGGTTGTTTAAAGGTCAGGGCTACGAGGCGACTACACCCTCTACTTACCTAGACCGTCACATAATCTTCCGTTAATACTACACTGCCTACTTGTTCAGTTAGAGCTGATTGGCAGTCTCACGTTACAGCAACTATGAGGATAAATTCCAATGGGGTAACCATGTTAGTCTAGTTCAGCAAAAAAACAAGGAGTCTTGTGGCATTTTTAAATGCTAACAAATTTATTGCATGAGCTTTTGGGGTAGACAATCCCATTTTGTCAGACGCTTGAAGATGGAGACTTAAACTTTAATCGTCTGATGAAGTGGGATTTTCTCCCACAAAAGCTCATGTGATACTTTGTTTGTCTTTAAAAGTGCCACAAGAGTCCTTGATTTGTTTTGTATCAGGATAAAAGGGCTGTAAAACAGCTGGGTAGGTTGGCAGAAGTTCTGTGAAGAGAAGCACCTATCAACAAGTTCATGAAGAGATGTTAGAGAAGCCAATGCTCTAGGGAGGGAGAGAAACCAGACTTGAACTGGAAGGTACTGGTAGGTCCAGAGGTAAAAAGGAGCTCATGAGAAGGGTCAATTCTGCTTGCTCTCCATAAGAGCTCTGAGCTGGAACCTAATTCAGTGGGTGGATTTTTGTTCACCTCCCTCTTCCCCAGAGGAAAGATAGAGGAAAACTGGCCAACGACTTTGAGTATTACACAAAGGTTGGAGCAGAGACTCAGAGACAGTTGGACTTTGAGTTCCTTTTTTGAGTTCCTTTTTAGTAGACTTTTCTGTTAACCACAAAAAGGAATAGAAGGAATAGTGACTTAGTCAAGAGCTAGAGTGCATAAGACCAAAGACTGGGTGGCTCCATGAGGGCTGTAGGGGGATGTTAAACTGAAAGGACTCCTGCAGAGCTCCACATGGACATAGGAAGACACTCTAGAGGTGAGGACCTACTCCTGCACTTAGCAATCAAGTACACCACTGAACAATGACTAGTCAACCATTATATGTTAGTTTAAAACTCAAGGCCCCTTGTAACAAAGTGAGGAAGCTTAACTAGCATCATTATTTTAATTTCTCTAAAGAACTGACATTAATTTAAGTGGATAATTTTCATATCCTGTTCCAATACATTTTGTTGACATTGGTCATACCATTATGTTAGTTAATACCAGTAAACCCCCGATTCTCTAAAGAATCGCAAATTGAAAAATGGTAATCACCGCTGGGT
>ML685903.1:5016438-5062935 GCA_007922175.1 Pelusios castaneus
CATAAAATCACACAAGTTAAAGTATAGATAGAACACCAAATTCCTATCTAACCTAACTTCTAATCCAAATAGAATTCTTAGACATAAATTATATAATCATTCCCAGCAAATTACTACCTTTCTATTGATACCAAAGATGACATAGCTCCTATGGATTATAGAGCATTTAGGATATATGAATAGAAAATAATATCATAAATGCTTCCCTAAATCCAGACAGCATCACACCCTGCCCACCACACCCTGCTCATGCCCTGCCAGGGTCCCTGTCCCCCTTTGCCCCGTTGCACACAAGGGGTGCCCCCCCACCACCGTGGACCTGCCCAAGGTCCCCCTAGCCCATAGAAGTCGACTTAGAGCGTCCAGTGTGGACGCTGTAGGTCGACTTTGTAAGTTCCCCCTTAAGTCAACTTTAATTTTAAGTGTAGACACACTAAGTCGACTTAAAAGTGCAAGTGTAGACATAGCCACTCTTCTGCACTTTAAAATATAAAACATCTATTAAAAGAAAGTCATGGGTTAAACCACCCTCACGGCAGCACACACACAATGGAGGATATAGATTTTTATGCAATAATTAATAGACAATCCTAATATTTTCAAACCAAGGAAAGACATAGGCAATCAGAAAATTAAATAAGAAAATCAAATATGCTCCTAAGTCTTTTACCAGAAAGTGATCATTAAGAATTTACATATCTTCTCTACCTCATCAGGCACTTCCTATACTCCCAATAGTAACAAAATGATGACACAGATTGTTGCAATCAGAAAAGGACTTTCTGTAGCATAGCTGTCTTATATTAGAGATGTTCAAACTTTACAACACCCACCCCCCCTTAGTAGCCTGTCAGACTGCCTGGTGTCTGTATATTATTTGTATATCAATATAGGAATTGCCAAATTTGATCAGATCCGAGGTCCAGTTAGTAAAAATTGATGTTTCTGACAGTGGTTAGTTCCAGCTGCTTCAGAGGAAGATGTAAGAACAATAAGTGGTATTGCTTTCGGTTTTGGCTTTGGTTTCGATTTCTCCCATACTGTGTGCTATTGGAGATGTAGCTTTTATTGGATCTGGAGCAGCCCTTAATTGAACCCAGTCATCCCTGATTGCCCTGCAGCTGTCTCTCCTTTGCCTTCTGGGAACAGGGCCTTCAGCATTCTAGGGTTGACAAACCTTCCCTCAATGACTCTTCTGTAGAGGAAGAAGGTTGCACTGCTTCTGGGACTGCTACCACCACTGCCCCTGTTCCTGGGATGCCTCACTGCTGGCCTGTCTCCCTCCCACCCCTCAGCCCTGTGGGTAGGAGGGAAGCTGAAGACCTCACCCTCAAACACTGCCAACACCCCTGGGGAAGGAGAAGGAGAGGACCATTCCTGCCAGCTAGCCGCTGCTGCTGTTGCCACCACCACCCTCTGAAGCCTGCTGCCTCTTACCAACAAGGAGGAGGACACCAAGTATTGACTTTCCTTTGTGTTTGCTGTTGCTGGGGATTGCTTAGGACCACCACAAGAGCTGTGGAGTGGTGGCCCCTCCTTGACTGAGTGACTTTACCATCTTTACTCTTCTGATGGTGGGGTAGTTCGTGTTCTTGCTGCCTGTGGGAGAGGGGGGACCAGACATACACCGTCCCAGGCTGTTCCATTTTCAACAATCTGAATCTGGTCCAAGATCTCTTGGAACTCAGGTGTAAGGATGGCCTCTTGTTCTCCCACCTGGCCCTGGACCAGGAGAAGGCGTTCGACAGGATGGACCATGGGTATCTCCTGGGCATACTGCAGGTGTTCAACTTCAGAACCCATTTTGTGGTGTTTCTCTGGGTGCTGTACACCTCCACAGAGTGCCTGGTCAGGCTCAACTGAACCCTTACCAAACCAATCAGCTTCGGGTGAGGAGTATGTCAAGGCTGTCCACTGTCCACTGTCAGGCAGCTGTAAGTTCTGGCTGTGGAGCCCTTCCTCTGTCTCCTCCATCGGACGTTGACAGGGATGGTGCTCTGCGAGCCGGAGATGAGGCTGGTCCTGTCAGCGTATGCCGCTGACGTGCTCCTTGCGGTCCAGGACCCGGGCAACCTGGAGCAGTTGGAGGCCTGCTTGGCAACCTATTCAGTAGCCTCTTCCACCCGGGTTAACTGGGTCAAGAGCTCTGGCCTGAAGGTAGGGGCTGGTTGGCCAACGGGCTCCCTCCCACCTGCACTTCAAGCCATCTGGTGAAGCGTGGGTCCACTGCTCTATCTTGGCATTTACCTTTCTGCCATGCATCCCTCCCAGGATGAGAAGTGGCGAGGTTTAGAGGACAGGGTGTCTGAGCGGCTGTGGAGATGAACAGGACTGCTGCAATGCCTTTCCTTTCATGGGAGGGCACTGGTCATCAACCAGCTCATCCTGTCCATGCTCTGGCACCGGCTCAACACCCTGGTCCTGTGTCGGAGCCTCCTGGTCAACCTCCAGAGGATAATTCTGGAGATTTTTGGCTAGGACTGCACTGGGTCTCTGCAGGGATCTTAAGTCTTCCCCTGAAGGAGGGAGGGCAGGGCCTGGGCCAGGTCGAGGCCTTCTGCTTCCAGGCCCAGCAGAGACTCCTTTATAGTGCAGGTAGTCCGGCATGGAGTCAGTTGGCATGCACCTTCCTCCACTGCTTCCAAGGACTCTGATACGACCAGTAGCTCTTTTACATTCATCCTAAAGGTCTTCAGCGAGACCTCTCCAAGTTGCCGGTCTTCAACCAGGATCTCCTCCAGACCTGGAGGCTCGTCTTGGTCTCCAGGCCCCTCGTGCCCACCAAGGGGGAGAACCTTCTCGCAGAGCCCCTGCTACACAACTCCCATCTTAGTGTGCAGGTGGCGGAGGCCTCCTCCGTGAGGTGGAGTTTGGTCCTGGCAGGAGTCACCAGGGTCGGAGACTTCCTGGACTATGCTTGGGGGGACTGAGTGGCTCAGCACATGGGGCTCTCCACCCTTCAAATGCCTATTCCAGGAGTTGAAGGCAACCTTACTCCTGCTGCTCGAATTCGCCTCGAGCAGATCCTGTGAGAGGGTGCTCCCCATCCTCCTCTTAGTCCTGGCCTTCCGGAGCTTTTCATCAGGCCATGGCCCCACGAGATCCCCCCACCCCTACCAGCCATCCCCGCCCCATGCCCCAAGCCATCTGCTGGATCTGCAGCTGGCCTGCTTCCGAACCACACTTCACAAGTATCAGTACACACTCATACCCCACACCATACACTTCCTTGCCCTCGTGTTGTTCCCTGATACAAAATGGCGAGACCTAATCCCACTGGTGGAGGGCAAGGACCCCCGGTGGGCAAATCTATATGCCACCTTGCCTCTGTGGCCCTCCAGGGACATCAGCTCACGGTTCCTCCACAGAGCCATTAGCACAGGCGTGTACCTGGTGCGGTTCATCCCATGTCCCAACACCTGCCCATTTTGCGGTGTCAGGAAGACACTGGCGCATTCATATCTAGAATGTGCTAGGTTGCAGCCCCTTTTCTGGCTCCTCCAGAACTTCTTACTGAAGTTCTGGCTGCACTTCTCCCCACACCTGTTTTTATATTCACTCCCCATCTGTGGCCCCACAAAGTCAAGGGACCTCCTCGCCAACCTCCTCCTGATCTACGCCATGGTCGCCCTATATAAAACCAGGGAGAGGAGCTTCACTGAAAGGGGTCTCTGCAACTGTGGGGCCTATTTCCGGTCCCTTGTCCATGCACATCTCCAGGCAGAGTTCTTCTGGGCAGCGTTCGCTAGCTCCCTTGACACTTCCTGGGAACAGTGGGCGCTGTCCAGGGTTATCTGCTTGGTGTCCCCTTCAGAATCCTTCGTTTTAAATCTTTGACCCCCATGCCTGTTCCTGTTTTTCATTAGTTGTCACATGAAATTAATTGGATCTGGGCCTAGTGCCACCTCCTCTTAGGCTGGGGGAGGGATTTTAGCAGTGTGTGGGGTTGCACTCACCCACCACCCACCTCATTTCCAAATATGATGACTCTTCTTTAGCCATCTGGCCTGACTTTCCCACATAGTATAAATATCCAGTCCTACTTTGAATCTTGTTAATTTCCTGGTCTCAACAGCTCCCTGTGACAATTTAGTTTTAGACCTCAAAATAAAGAGGCAAAATATTTACTTTTATGTATTTTACTTGTCATATGAACAAAAATTGTTTGTTGGTTGATTTTACTAGCAAGCTAACAAAACTACAAAGGTCTTGGAAAAGCTCTTAGAAAACAAGAGAGGGGTTGGTGCCAAATTCTGCCTTTAAAAAGGCACACATATTTATCTATTTCAATGGAAGTTACACATATGTAATAAAGCAGAGTTTAAATTTAGGTGCTGGCTTAATAAGAATAAGAATAAGTAGTGTCCAAAAATATAAGTACATATCTAAGATGTATATTAGTGATATATTGTAAGTGTGAAAGACCTCTTTGTTAGGGAATAAGTAAATAACGTAAGTATGGGTATTTAGGACTATGTATCTGTCTGAGATGGTATTCTTGGCCTGCATTACTGCCTGAAAGTTAAAGTCTCTCAGATACACGTTAGTAAAGATATAATATGTTCCTTTGCCTGTCTACAATTAGCTGTTTTTTTCCTTATTATTGTGAAAAGATAAGTGATATCATTAAAATGTTTCAAGGCATAGTCAAAGTGTTATATATGAAAGCACAAATGAGGGAAAGGCCATAAACTGATCATGTTCAAGATGTGACCCCATTTCCTGCCCCTCCCAGGAGGTCCAAAAGAGATTGAACAAAAGCCACCAGGGCTGTCCCCCACCCCCAACATGGAACATGACTATATATCAGAAGGTGTGATATCTGGGTGGAGGTTCAGACCTGCAAGTATAATCCAGGCTATAAAGAAGAAGGGGAGAGCTGGGATTTCATTGGCATATGGAACAATGAGCAGGGAAAGAGGGAGTTCTAGGAGGATATAGATCTAGGATTATGGGGGATGGAGACAAATATCTATTGCCAAATAGAGAAATAAATCCAACTGATGTAAATCCAACTCAGAACCCACCCCATGTAAGAGGGGAGAGTACGTGCGGTGCGTTCTAAGTTATTACAGAGAATTGTTTCTTGGATAACTGGCTGTTGCCCGCTTGCCCACGTGATCAGTGTTTAACTGATCACCATATTTGGGGTCGGGAAGGAATTTTCCCCCAGGGCTGATTGGCCTGGGCTCTGGGGTTTTTTCAGCTTCCTCTGTAGCACAGGGCATGGTTCACCTACCGGTGAATTCTCTGTATCTTAAAGTCCTTAAATCAAGATTTAAGGAGGTAAATAACTCAGTCATAGGTTGGTGGCCTATAGGAGTCGGTGGGTGAGGTCTTGAGGCCTGCATTTTGCAGGAGGTCAGACTAGATGATCGTACTGGTCCCTTCTGACCTTAAAGTCTATGAGTCTATGAGAAATCTTATGGTTTTAATATTTTCATTGTAGCCACCAATAAACCCATCACAGACTGCCTGCAGATGGATCTCTGGACTGTCATTTTCTGGCAAATTATGTCTGGGATTTGACAGGAGACAGGGTTCGGAAGCCCTAACAATCTTCAGAAAAATTTGCTTAGAACTAATATACTTAAAAGGGAGGGTGTAGAGATAGGTGTCATACTAATGCCTTTGGTAATCGAGGAAGAGTTCCATTGACTTCTCTAGTCTTTGGATTAGGCTATATATGAATTCAATGGCAATTTCTCTAAGCAGTGGATAAAAATATGCAGACATCTTAGAGTTTCCTAAGGGGCCCCTTTTGTGCTTCTTTTGAGAATAGATTTGTCATTATAGTTGTAAAGCTGCAGTCCAATATTAATAAAGATTGCTTTTAAAAATAGTGTAGAGGTACTATTCAATAGATGTAGCAGCCAAATAATTTATATAGTATTTTGTTTTTGTTGAGCGTACTACCCAGCATAAGATGATACATTGCAGCAACACTGTTCCCTATGCTAATAAACATTCCTTTCTATTTCATTTGGATGGTTATGGTGATTCTTCTTTGCATGGGTAAAAAAGTGAGAAAGATGAGCCATCTCTTTTGGCTCAATACCAAGTATTTATGCTTCATCTATTTGGCTCATTACTAAGTATTTATGCTTTAATAGAAGCTGGAATTATCTGAGGGGAATAAATGGAAAATTAGAAAGCCTTTAGTCCATTTAGTACTTACAAAAGTTCCTGGGTTGAAATCACTGGACAATGCATTTGTCTTTTTATCCATAGAATAAGCAGCACATGTTAAAGCTTCCCCACTTGGCCCAGACTACTAGTGACCAGAAAGCATATTTTTTTTCTGGGAAAAAAATTCAGGATGTGAAATCTCTTATGTCCTAAATTACAACAAATAATCAAACTCTATTTCCCCCACCCCAGGAAGGAAAATATGCAAAATTTAATTTCAGGAGAACAAAAAGGGGAAAACAAATGTTTGGCCAGCTGGCTGGCCTGGTGGATGGGCACAGGGTTGCCTTGTTTCATGGATCTGATCATCCAACCTAAATAACTGATTGCCTAGGAAACCAGGCACTATACTTTTCGGGATTGGGGGGGGGGGAGGTGGATGACCAGCTCTAGCACACACCCTGCTGTAGAAGAAATATTTAGGGAGAGGAGGTGGGTTCAGTTTCAGTGGCACTCAATCCGTGGCCTTTGTTATGAAATTGCCAAACACAGTATTATTTAATGGGGTGATCAACAACTTGAACAAGTTCCAAAGCATGATAGTCCCATGTTGGCAGTTGCACAAATATTTTAATCTAAAAACTATTAATTGGGTGGCTCAGCTACCCTGCATTGCCATGGCAGCTATTATGCTGGGAGGTGGTCCCTTGGAAAGCAAAAGCTGGTGCAGAAAGCCACACCATTCTTCAGTTCTTCCATTTTACTTTTGTATTAATCAAACTGAGAAATTCCAAAGGAGAGAATTAGGCTAAATAATTTAGATAAATGTTGAAAGAAAAATGTTCTTTGGGTCACTGGGATTCCAAGACTAATCAAGGATTTAGAAACACTCCAATCCTGTCCTTCCTAAACAATAGGCAGGTGTAGGTGTCTCACTTAAACTCAGGGCAGATACCTATTTCATTAGCTTTCTCTTCCTTTCCACATCATTTCTATTTTGTCTGCAGTCCCAGACAATTTCCAATATCTCTTAAGAATAAAGGAAGCAAAGAGAAATCCATCTGAATGCAGTCAATGGAAAGGTGTTGTAGTGCTACTTATTTCCTAACTAGTGCTAGAATGATTTTTATAATGGGGTGTGCTAAAAGCCACTGAATCTAACTATAAACCCTATATATGATGGAAACCATTTCAAGTCTGGGTTGGGAGGAGGGGGGGAGAGAGTAGCATCCCTAGTTTGAGCATCTATGCATAGCCTAGCAGCTTAGAACATCTCAATATCTACTAGTGGCCTCACAGACAGGTTGAGCCAGAGGGAGTTACAGCATAAAAAACTTTCCAACCTCATGAGCAATGGCATTGTGCCATCAGTAGTATAGAATCCGGCTCTGGCTGCAGCTGGGGACCCAGGGCCAGGCAGCTGGGAGAGGCCCATTCCAGCCCATGTATCCGAGGCCAGGCTTCAGGCCAGTGATGGTAAGAGCCTGATTTGGGTCAGATTGGGCCTGGGCTCAGGCCAGGGCCTCAAACCTATTTTCAAGGCAGTGATGCCCCTGCTCATGAGTGTCCTAAAGCCAATGACCTTAAGAGTACCCTGTGGGCTTTTCTGTGGAGAAAAGAAGACACACGTACAAGTAATCCAGAACCTCCAAACCAAGCAAAAATACCTGCTACTTTATTACGATAATCAACCGCTTCTTCCATCAGAGACCAAAAAAATTTAAAATAATATAAAAGCTAAATCCTAAATGACTTTCTACTCCGTCCCCTGTCAATCAAGAGATGCAGGTATAAAGGGAGGGAATGGATCCAAGGAGGTCCCAGAACAGGGCTACAGCTCCTTCGTAATGTATGGGCTCTTTCTTCCACAACTCCAGGTCCCCAAAAAATCACTAATCCCAAATTATTTTTCTTGAACTCTCTTCTGGAGAAAGAATTTGCATTTGCACTGTATATGAGGCAATATACGTTTTAACTACAATTCTTTTGTTTCCAAATATATACTGATTGTGTGAAACATGCTACAATCACAATCTGTTAACTTAATTTCACACACTGCTTTTTAATAGATTTTCCCCCCATAGTTATTGAAATAAACGACAGCAAATTACAATGAAATTGTTCTTGTCCCACACTCTGTATATTCAACAGAAATACAATAAAGAGTGAAAGTTCAGATAGTTTTAAAATGTCTGTATTGTAAAAGAATCCACTGGATTTGGTAGTTATAAATTACCCTTAAAAATAACATTCTTCATGTTATCTTAGCATTTGCCAACATAGCCAAGCCCCATAACTATATTCTATAAGGGTGCTCAAAGAATTGGACTATTGAGACAAAAGGGGATGTGAAGACAGCAGAAAAAGAACAATGTGAAGGGAACAGAAGAACTAGTCCTTGCTTCCAGGGACAGTGCAGATTACCTCAGCAGCAAAGAGCAGCAGAAAAGTGGGGCCTTGTCTATACTGAAAATATTGCGTCGATCCTCATGGATCGACACAGTGGGATCAATTAAGCAGCCCGAGTAGACCTTTTCAATTAATCCTGGAAGCTTTCTCTCATCAGTGCAGTAACGTTACCCCTCCAAGGGAAGTAATGCTGCATCAATGGGAGAACTCTTCAAGTCAACATAGACGAGAGAAGACCCGGAGCTAAGTCAAAGTAACTAAGTTGACGAGAGATACATAACCTGTGGCACACAGACTGCATATCTCCTGCCAACTTAGCCATGTAGTGTAGACCAGGCTGGAGTGGCCCAGTCAGGCCTCCTTGCCCTAGATCTCTAGTTGGAAGGACTTCTGCAAGGACACCAGATTTCAGCAACCTTCTTTTACTTGGACTAGAAGAAGCACAGTGGGGTTGGAACTAGCCCTTGGTAGCAGAATTTTTTTTCCCCAAAATTAATAAGCAGTACAGCTGCTCAAGATCCAGCTAGACACCCTCAGTACCTCTTCAGAGTCCCTGGATGCTATTGATAGCAGTCTTTTCTTTTGCAGTGTAACCTATGTTTTCTCTGTGTTATATACTGATTGGATGTTTTTCCCAACCTGAGTACCTAATTATCCATCCATCCAGGTACTTATATGGCCCTCATCACCATAATAAATTGGAAGATGATCAAATATTAACTATAAACAAGATTTTGCTCACCCTTCTCCATTACTATCTTTCTGATGTCTGGTTTACTCACATGTCCTCCATTTTCTCATACATCTTCATTCTCTCCTCTCCACCTTCACCATTTCACTCCCTTCCTTCTCCTATTTACTCTTCCCTCCAGCCATTTCCCCTCACCCAGCCCTGGAACATATCATGAAAATAGAGACAACTAGAAGTCCTACCTTCACAAGAGACATTGTAAAAGAGAACGTATGTGTAGCCTACTTTGATTTTTAATATGAGAAGAGTTGGTCTTTTGTTTATATATTATGTGTTTTGAGATTGACATTTTTTATTAATTATTATTATTATTATTATTATTATTGAAGATTATTAGGGTTAAAAGTCAACTGGAGAACTGTGAAAGAACCATGGACAGCTGAGAAATTTTCCATGTACTAAGACATTATGAAAAAAAAAAAGGAGTGCTGGCTTCAAATACAAATAAAAAACCACTACTATGTCTTGTTGGTGTTTTGCAGTCTTTCCCTTCCTTCATTTTTTTCTTATCTTCTGTTGTAAGTTACAGGTCTAATGGTTTTGATCCTCCTGTAACTCAGGCTATGCTGTTTCTTGGACTCTAACAGTATATTCTAGTAGGTCCTTGCTTTGGTCTTTTCCTTTTCACCTAACCTTGGCTCCTCTTCTGAGGAAAGAAAAGAAAACTGCATCCAATAACTGGACCTACACTATGTGCTAGATTTCCAGACTCACCTAACCATTGGTCCCAGATTCTGGAATGAGGTGATAATGGCCTGAAGTAGCAACATAACAATAATATACTGCAATATGCTTCTTTGCCCCTTTTCCTGTTCTCCTGCATTCTTTTGTTTTGTATTTTCCTGTCTCTTTAGTTAGAGAATGTAACTTAATAAATGAACAGCTGTATAAATAAGCTGAGTATGTTCTGGTGGCAACCATGTTAACCTCTCCATAATTTAAGAACAGAAAGCTGTTTTTGAAAAATGAAGTTCCCTTGTACAATTCAATTAACAAAGCAGATTTACCTCATAGAGCTCAGAAAATCATTCTTAGGCTATGTATGTTTAAAATATTTCATTCTGCCTGCAAATTCAACATTGGTCATGGATGCCACAAAATGGCATCCAAATAACTCATAAAACAGGAATGGTCTTTTGTTCTCTATTTGTCTACCATTTAACACAATGGAACTGATAGGTATTACCCCAGCACATGTAACAAATAATAATGGCACATGGAAAAATGTATAAGTAGAGGGGTGGAAAAAAAAAGTCACTCTGATTACCTTATTTACTCTGTAGTTCTTTACCCCTCCAGTTTTCAGTCTTCTTATATTTATTTTTGAATTATAGGCTCATTGAGGAAGGACTGTCTTCCTATGCATTTGTGCAGCAACTAGCACAATGGAGCCTTGGTCTGGATTGGGATCTTTGGGAATCACCACAATATAAATAATAAAATCACCACTGCTAGCACTCCTTTCTCTCTCCTGTCACCACAGACAATATTTGTTCTCAACTGGAAGAACAATACAAAGAAAATATAAATTTTCTATCACTGGTTCCATAAGATAAATATTGGTAGAAGGGGGATTGACCCTGATTAATGTTATGAAGTGGGGTTAATGCAGAATAGCCACCATACTTAGATGGCAGTAGCCTTCTTTAAGATCTTAAATCATAAAGTTCCTTGTTATTAGACAGATACAGACTCCTGAATTTGTACACACCAATTGCTACATTGTGCATTGTTTATTATAATTTACTTATAAAACTGCAACCATTTATTGCTAACTGAGAAACAGAATAGTCCTTGGTCAACAGAGGGCTTTGCTGATAATGTATTGAGTTTGAAATGGTAATTTTAGGCTCACCACTACCCAAGTGCTTCAACAATGTGATGGATAACAGAATGTCATACTCAGGAGGTTTAGTTTGCATTTTTGATTTAGCACTCTAAGAGCTGTGTGAATGATTGGACTATGGCTCACTGCAAAACTCTTGAATGTGTCCCAAATTATCACAATTAAGGAATGAGCTTTAAAACTTATATCATTTTTTTTTTAAAAAGAGCTGCATTTAGATTCATAGTCCTCTGCCTTGTCATTTTAAAATTAGATAGTTTGGGGTTTTTTTCTTTCCCTGAAGTTGAGAATTTGCACAGTAATTGGTCAGTGTTTGTGCTGCTGTACTTAGAGACGTTTCACTGCTTCCATTATAAACCCAGTTTTTCAGGGTTGTATAATGTATCTATGAAATTTTGTTTTGGCCTAAACCATGGAATGCTAATCACGAGTGTCATTTTTTTAGGTTATGAGTTTAGGCAAAAAGGCTCACTTGCTTTAAATAACTTTTTGCACTCATCTTTGGTAACTTAGAAAACCCCAGACTGACTGTAATTTAAAAATTAATATGCATGGACTCTGAAACTTCGGCCATGGTAAACTCTCAGCAGGATACAGTGTGCTACCTTGGGGGAGGGGAGGAAGGGAGGGGGGAGATCAGTTTTCAGATATTTTTTTTTTTAATTCCAGATTTAGGATCTTCTTTCATGAAAATAATGAATGTCCCTCATGATAGCTGAAACAGAGTTCCTGAAATGTTTAAGAGAGCCTAAGCCTCAGCAGTGAGACATTTCGGCAGTATTAGTTAGTATAATGGAAAACATGATTTTCCTTGACCAAGAACACTAGTAGGCCTAGTTTACTGCAGGCATTACATGACACCATAACCTCAGCCATGAAGTCAAATTCCAAAGGGGTAGTTAGCTGTAACTTTCCCATCTTCAAAGCGTCTGACGAAGTGGGATTTTCTCCCACAAAAGCTCATGCGATAAATGAATCTGTTAGTCTTTAAAAGTGCCACAGGACTCTGTTGTCTCAGCCATGAAGAAAGCAATGCCATCCAGAGCCTCAGAAACAACTCAGACATTATTATTAAGGAGGCTGACAAATGAGTTTACGAGGGAGTTTGGGGGAAGTTTGTGTTTTGTGTAGCTACTATGGTGAAGAGGACCCGCGCCGCTTGTGCCAGCACTGCTTCTGTCTCCTCCACCTGCGCCTGTATCCAGACAGACATACTGACCATGGATATCTCTACCCAGATCCTAGCGTGGAATTGCAAGGACTGTGGCCTGCATTTCCCACTCTCAGACGGTCAGGCTGGGGAGATGATTCAATGTGACAGGTGTCTCCTGGTGGAATCTCTCAGGAAGCAGCTGGGGGAGTTACAGGAGGAGGTGGCCAGGCTCAGGAGTATCCATGCCCTGGAGAAGTTCCTGGATAGCATCCATGAGGGAAGATGCAAGGATGAAGAAACTATCCAGAGGCAAAGGATTGCTGCCACACCCTCAGAGAAGGATGAGATGGCTCAAGCAGAGGGTGGACACTGGCAGCTGGTTACTTCTGGCAGCAGACAGTGCTCCACTACTGCTCCCATCCCACCCTCCATTGTGGTAAAGAACCGCTTTGCAGCACTACAGACAGGAGATGAGGTGGAAGAGGAGAAGCCATGCACCCCCGATGTTGGGAGGATCACAACCATCACACCCAGGAGAAAACGTCGGGTTGTGGTGGTTGGGGACTCTTTTCTGAGGGGGACGGAGGCACCCATCTGTCACCCAGATAAGGCCTCTAGGAGGTATACTGACTGCCTGGGGCCCATATCCGAGAAGTTACAGAGGGATTGTCGAGAATCATCCATCTGACTACTACCTGCCCCTGACAGATGTTCCCCTGTGCCAGTTTTTGTCTCCCCTGTTTGTGTGGCCACCCCTCCCAGGCTGCTCATGGGAATGGCCCTTCTTTCAGCTTCTTTGGTGTCATGGCCCTACCTAGGGAGGAGGCCCCTTAACTATTGTTCTAGCCCTGGCTCGGCGTAGGGTGGAAAATGCCCAGGAGTGCAAGACCAAAGTGGCTTGTTTTTCACAAAGGGCATGAGTCACACACCAACACCTGTGACTATGAGTCACATACCTGCACCCCAAGACTCTGCCCGGACTTGTCCTACAGTTTTCCCTGCCCTCTCTCTGCCCCTTGGAACACTGGGCCGAAAGAAACCTCATGAGGTTCAACAAAGACAAGTGCAAAGTCCTGCACTTAGGATGGAAAAATCCCATGCACTGCTACAGGCTGGGGACCGATCGGCTAAGTAGCAGTGCTGTAGAAAAGGACCTGGGGGTTATGGTGGATGGGAAGATGAATATGAGCCAACAGTGTGCCCTTGTTGCCAAAAGGCCAATGGCATATTAGGCTACATCAGTAGGAGTATTGCAGCAGATCGAGGGATGTGATAATTTTGTTTCAATTTATTTTCAAAACAGTTGGCATTAGAGAGAGGTAATAAGACATCCTGATAAAGGCTCTATACAGTTTTCAGTAATTGATAGTGGTGGTGACAACTGCATATGCACAATAATCCAGTTAAAACAGAGATGAGTCTCACTTGTCCCTTTGCTACATTATAAGTATCATAGAATCATAGAAACATAGGTTTCGAAGGGACGTCATGAGGTCATCTAGTCCAACCCCCTGCTAAAAGCAGGATCATTCCCACTAAATCATCCCAGCCAGGGGTTTGTCTAACCAAACCTTAAATGTCACCAAAGACGGAGATTCCACCACCTCCCTAGGCAACCCATTTCAATGCTTCATCACCCTCCTAATGAGAAAGTTTTTCCTAATATCCAACCTCAACCTCCGCAGCTGTAATTTGAAAGCATTGCTCCTTATTCTGTCCTCTGTTACTACCAAGAACACCCTAGCTCCCTCCTCTTTGGAGCACCCCTTGAAAGTAGTTGAAGGTTGCTATCAAATCCCCCCTCAGTCTTCTCTTCTGCAGACTAAATAAGCCTACTTCCCTCAGTCTCTCCTCATAAGTCATGTGCCCCAACCCCCTAATCATTTTTGTTGCCCTCCGCTGGACTCTTTCTAATTTGTCCACATCCTTTCTGTAGTGGGGAACCCAAAACTGGACACAGTATTCCAAATGCGGCCTCACCAGTGCCAAATAGAGGGGAATTATCACATCCCTCAATCTGCTGGCAACACTCCTACTGATGCAGCCCAATATCTCATTGGTCTTTTTGGCAACAAGGGCACACTGCTGGCTCATATCCAGCCTCCCGTCCATCATAACCCCCAGGTGCTTTTCTACAGTGCTGCTACTTAGCCTATTGGTCCCCAGCCTGTAGCAGTGCATAGGATTTTTCCGTCCTAAGTGCAGGACTTTGCACTTGTCCTTGTTGAACCTCATAAGGTTTCTTTTGGCCCAGTGTTCCAATTTGTCCAAGCCTCCCTGGATGCGTCTACACTTGAAAATTAAGTCGACTTAAGCTTGCTTAAGTCGACTTAATTATCCTACATCTACACTACAGTTTCCTTAAGTCGACTTAAGCAGCTGCTTAACTGGCTTAACTGTCGACTATGCTCAACTTTGAGGCTTAAGTCGACAATTTAAGTTGACTTAAGCCAGTGTAGACGTGGGGTAGCCCTAAGTTGAATTAGGGCATCGGTCCCTTCTCATCGGGACCACTCATTTCCTGGCAAGAAGGGACTGCGGGGCTCACTTCCTTCTCTTCAGGACCCGCGCTCCAGCTGCTCCATAGCTGGAGTACGGACCCTGTGGAGAAGGAAGCCCCATGCTCCCCAAGCTTCCGCCAAGCCAGGACCCTGTGGTCCCGACAAGGAGGGAGAGCTGGAGCCCTGCGCTCCAGCTGCCAGCTGCTGAACAACTGGAGTGCGGGCTGGAACCCACGCTCCAACTGATCAGCAGTGAGCAGCTGGAGCGGGGATTCCGGCAAGAAGGGACCTCAGGGCTCCCTTCTCCCTGGGACCTGAGTGGTCTCGGGGAGAAGGGAGCCCCATGCTCCCTTCTAGCTGGGGCTGCGCTGCAGGTTCGGGCTTCCAATTACCTGGAGCGCAGCACTGCCAGCAATTGCCGGCACTCTGGCCCTTTAAGAAATCCCTGGGGTTTCCTGATCAGCTGGAGAGCCGCCAATTGCTGGCGCCATGCTCCAGATGATGAGGGTAGTCCCCTGATCAGCTGGAGTGCAGCATCAGCAATTGCCTGTGCTCCAGCTGATCAGGAAACACCAGGGGTTTCTTAAAGGGTCGGGGTGCCGGCAATTGTCGGCACTGCTGCACTCCAGGTTCTTGGAAGCCCGAAGGCTTCCCAGAACCTGGAATGCAGCCCCGGCTAGGAGGAGCGTGGGGCTCCCTTCTCCCCAAGACCTACACTCCAGCTGCCGAGCAGCTGGAGCGCGGGTCCTGGGGAGAAGGGACCGCGGAGCTTCCTTCTGCCGTGACCTGAGCGGTCCCAGAAAGAAGGAAGCCCCGTGATCCCTTCTTGCCGGGATCCCTGCTCCTTGCTTCCTTCTCCCCAGGACCGCTCAGGGGCTTGCTGGTCCAGGGAGACCCAGCCCCGTGTGGGGCTGGCTCTCCCTGGACCAAACAAGTCGACTTAAAGTCGACCTTAATTCCCTAGTGTACACATAGCCCTTGGATCCTGTCCCTGCCCTCCAGAGTATCTACCATTTCCCCCAGTTTGGTGTCATCCACGAACTTACTAAGCACACAATCTATCCCATCATCGGGAACATTAATGAAGATGTTGAACAAAACCGGCCCCAGGACCGACCCCTGGGGCACTCCACTCGTTACTGGTTGCCAACTAGACATTGAGCCATTGATTCCTACCCGCTGAGTCTGTTGATCTAGCCAGTTTTCTATCCACCTTACCGTCCACTCATCCAACCCATACTTCCTTAACTTGCCGATGAGAATGCTGTGGGAAACCGTATCAAAATCCTTGCTAAAGTTGAGGTATACCATATCAACGGCTCTTCCCGCATCCACCAATCTAGTCATTCCTCATAGAAGGCAATCAGGTTGGTCAGGCACGATTTGCCCTTGGTGAATCCATGCTGACTGTTCCTGATCACTCTATGTTCCTCCAAGTTTCAGGATCGATTCTTTGAGGACCTGATCCATGATTCTTCCAGGGATCGAGGTGAGGCTGGCCGGTCTGTAGTTCCCCAGATCCTCCTTTTTCTCTTTCTTGAAGATAGGTACTAATTTGCCTTTTTCCAATTCTCCGGGACCTCCCCCATTCGCCACGAGTTTTCAAAGATAATGGACAGCAGCTCTGCAATCACTTTGGCCAATTCCCTCAGCACCCTCGGATGCAGTTCATCCAGCCCCATAGACTTGTGCATATCCAACTTCTTTAAGTAGTCCGTAACCTGACTTTCCATCACCGAGGGCCGCTCTTCTTTTCTCCATTCTGCGTTACCCAGCATAGTAGCCTGTGGGCTGGCCTTCCCTGTGAATACTGAAGTAAAAAAAGCACTTAGTACTTCAGTCTTTTCTCATCATCCACCACGAGGATACCTGCCATGTTCAGTAAGGGACCCACAAAATCCCTGATCCTCTTCTTATTACAGACATACTCGTAGAACCCCTTTCTATTATCCTTCACATCCCTTGTAGCTGCAATTCCAATTGCCCTTTGGCCTTTCTGGTTTTATCTCTGCAGTCCCAAGCAGTATCTTTATATGTCTCCCTTGTCACTTGTCCAAGCTTCCACTTCTTGTGAGCTTCCCTTTTATGTTTCACCTCATCGCAGAGTTCTCTGCTAAGCCACGTTGGGTGCCTTCCACATTTGCTGTTCTTTCTGCACATTGGAATGGTATCTTCCTGTGCCTTTAACATACAGCAAGCTCTCCTGGACGCCTTTCCCCTTAGGTTCCATATAAAGCCAAACCATTCCTGGCTTTTGCATGGGCAAGGTAAGGGGGATTTCAACCCCAAGCTCTTGAGCCCTTCTGAAAAAGATCCAGGTGTGATGCTTTCCAGATTTAGGGGACCATTTGTGATTATTTTTCATACTAATAATTCATAATTGCAATAATCCATAGGAGCTATGCCATGTTTGATATCAATAGGAAGGTTGTAACTTGCTAGGAATTATTATATTGTCTATGTATTGGTATTATATTTGTATTGCAAGTTATGAATGTGTTAGCTATACCTGTATTCCAACTTGTGTGATTCTGAGCAATACCCCAGACAGCATCATTGTCTGCTTAATGGCCCGATAAGGGAGACATAGATATAATGGTTCTGGGGAGAAATCCACCCACTGAGTCAACCAGACTGAGCATGTGACTCAACTCCATTTTGATTGGCAAAAAACTCCAGGAAGCATGGAGAAGTCCAGAGGTGATAAAAGGCAGCATCCCCAACTCCAATTTGTCTTCATTCTCCAGTTTCCAGCCAACAGCCATCTCTGGAACTATTCATCTGTGACTGGACAAAGGACTGAGGCCCACCCAAGTGCTGGGTGTCTAAAAGAAAAACTGATTGTGCCTGCAAACTCCTTATTCTTCCTAAGAATTTGTTTTACATGAACTCTGTCATTTGTATGTATGTGATTCACTTTGACCCTCAACGTTTCATATTTTGTTTCTTTTCCTTTTATATTAAACCTTTAGTTGTATTTACTAAAGAATTGGCTATCAATGTGTTATTTTGGGTCAGATCCAAGCCTATATTGTTCTGTGTAGTGCGGCTGGCCCTTTGGGGTCAGGAGAACCTCTCTCTTTAAGAAACTGTGTGGCTAAGTGGGGACCAGAGAAGGTGAAGTGCAATAAAGGGTGCTTTTTCTATTTTGGTAGATTTTGTGATAACAATTGGGGAGGAATCAGAAGCCTGGTTGTGGCTGATAGGGAGTCTAGTTTACTTACCACCCATGAGTGTTTTGTGGAGTTTGGCTTTCACTTTTGTAGCTTGTCCTGATTTTTGCACATTCAGAAGGTTATCCCAGGAAGCCACAGTCACACCAGGTAAAAGGAACACTTCTGATTTCAGAGACTGATTCCTCCTAGTCCCAGAGCCTGACAGGCAGAAGTTGGGACTACAGAACTAAAGCTGAAATATGTGAGTTGGGACTGTGGCGCCTCCTTTCTTCCACAACTGTCAGATACACATGAAAGGGCCAGCATGCAGCATCTACCTATGGGAAAGTGTGGTCCTGCAGTTGAATGCATACAGGTACACATTTTACTCACAGGGAATCTCCTGGAAATTATCAGTAGTACTGCAGCTAAACATAGAAAATTGTAGGACTGGGGCCTTAATCAACAATGCTCAGACAGAAGAATAGGATTAGGAATGTGATACACTTTCCTTCCTCTGTTACTTCATTGTTACTAACTCTATTTACACCAACTTTCACCCATTTGCCTTTTATGTTTAATTCATTATTAGTTTCAGGAATGTTTTAACCAAATATAGCCTCTTGTTGGTCAAAATGCCTATTACTCCCAGTCATTTTTGGTTCTTCCTCAACTTTCTATTTAATGCTACATTTCAATTATGTGCTAAATATTAATGTCAGTTCTAAGTCCTTGAAAATGATTTTAAATAGAACAGAGTTGCTATAATGTAAAATTGACCAGACTTTGCTTATAATAAAATTTAAGCAGCATAATAAGAAGATATATATATATATATAATAAGAAATAAATGTATCCAGCCATTCTGTCTTTAAAGCCTTTCACACATATTAAGAGAAATAAGATATTGCTAGCAAATTAAATCTGTAATGCACTCAAAATTTTTAACACATTTATACCACTCCAATAGTTTCAATCTATGAGAATTCATCCTCTAATTTCTTATTACTGAAAAGCAATACACATAGAAAACCCTGAGATTTACAATTCCAAAAAGACATGTTTCACCTATAAAGATAGATCCTGATTAGCTCTTCAAATGGCCACAGTTCTCTCTCAAATAAGGTGAGCCTGAAACCAATTCCATTGAAATCAACTCCTAGGGTGCGTCTACACTTGAAAATTAAGTCGATTTAAACTTGCTTAAGTCAACTTAATATACCCCGTGTCTACACTACAGTTTCCTTTAATCGACTTAAGCAAATTAAGTCGACTTTATTAAACCTCGAATTAATTCGAGTTAAGGCTTAAATCGACTCCCTAGAGTAGACTTAATCCAGTGTAGACGTGCGGTAGCCCTACATCGACTTAGGGCTACCCCAGGACTACACCAATGCACTCCCTGCTGGGGGGGGGGGCACAGGGAGAGCCTGGAATGCTTCCCCACAGGGCTGGGCAGAGCCCTTCCCACCCTGCCCCTATGCCCTGTCAGGGTCCCTGTCCCTCTTTGCCCTATTGTACCCAGGTACAATGGGGCAAAGGCTGAGCCCCCTGGCACTGGGCAAGGGATGCTCCCCCTGCCCCCGTGGACCTGACCTAGATCCCCCTAGCCCCTAGAAGTTGACCTAGGCATCCAGTGTGGACACTCTAGTTAAGTTCCTCCCAAAGTCGACTTAAAATTTAGGTGTAGACATGCTAAGTCGACTTAACTAAGTTGACTTAGTTAAAGTTGACCTAAATTTTCTAGTGTAGACATAGCCCTATAGACTTCAGTGGGGTCTGGAGCTGGACCATATTTCAGGTCATGATGCAGAGTCAACATAACTTGTATAGCCAAGAGTGATGATTAATATGCACAAAGGGATGTTGCATTAGCTTACAAAAGAGTCACCTCAATATAAAAGCAAACAGAAAAAACTGACCAAAGGAGGATATGGGAGAATACATAAGAGTTTAAAAAAGAGAAGGAAGAGACCTCAGAGAAAAGAAAAGAGAAAAGGAAGGAATGTATTTTTTTTTTTAATAGAGAAGTTGCTAAAGTAGAAGTGTGAATCTAGGAAAAAATGAAGTGAAAAAAAAAGAAAAAGGGTATGAAAGAATATTGTTTTTAAACAATAAAATGCAGAAAAGGAATAAAATTACATCTTTGAAAATAGTAGGAATAATGATATTCTTCAGCATGTGGTGAAATACAGTATTTTAACAGTTCACATCCCCACTACTCTTGGACACAAAATGAGCAATCTCATCCACTTAAAACTGCTGGGAAAAATTAGATAGGCGGAAGGAATCTACACATTAGAATTTGATCAAGACACTGAGGGTAGCAAACCTACTTTAAAAAATGGGGGAGGGGGGATTTCTTTACTTAGCACAAGAAGTCTGAAAACACTATGCTCTCTCTCCAACCTCCACAGAGGTCCACTCACCACTATGATTCCATGCAGAAATAATGGTTGCTTACCTTGTACAGTAACTGGATTTCTTTGAGATGTGTGGGTCTTATGTGTATTCCACCCACGTTGCACATGTGCTCCATGTACCTGAGACCAGAAGATTTTTCATTAGCAATATCCCATAGTGAGTGCCTACAACCTTCTGCTTCATAACAAGGAAATAAGGGTGGTATAGACAGACTGCCTTTAAAGTTCCTTCTCTACTGCAAATAACTTAGGCTTCTAAGTAGAGGAGAAGGAGGGCAGGTGGTAGAATACATACAGGAACTGCATATCTCAAAGACATCCAGTTCCTGTACCAGTATGTAATCTTTCTTTCAGTGACAGACCCTATATGTATTCCACTTGACTCAAGCAATATTTGTTGAGGAAAAGAGTGTGAGGATCACTGCTGTATCACTGATTTAAAGACTACTCTGCTGAAGGAGTTTGTTCTAGAAGCTTGTACAACTTTGTAATGTCTCTCAAACATTAGACTCATGTTGCCAATCTATAGATCTCCAGAAGATGGACTTCTTAACGTGAAATTATGAAGGCAGCCTGGTCTCTAGTTAACTAAGCTCCTTCATTTTATGGTAGGGGTTGCCATCAATTTCTTAGCAAAGCAGGATGCACCCCAAAATCCACTTTTGAATGTCTATGGGGAATTTGCTTCTCCTCTCATACATTCAGCAAAAAAGAAACAATTAAAAGGCCAAGGTTTACCAGGTATTCAGACAGTCATGCCTCTTGTCCACCCTGGCAGCACGGATAGGGCTTTGGGTAGGAGACAGTTAAATGAATGACCTGGTTCAGAGGGAATTCTGAGATCACCTTCAGAATGAATTTCAAGATGTAACATTATTGAAAATTTATTTGTATATATGAAGTGTCAGCCACAAATGCCTCTAAGCTTTCCTACTCTTCTTGCTGAGGTGATTGCAACCAGAAAGGCAACTTTCATAGAGAGATGGGTAATAGGGGGCCAAAGACTTGAATGGGGACTTCATTAATATGGACTGAACTACAATAGAGACCCGTGACAGGTTTGGTTTCAGTATCAGAGGAAGTGTTCTTACAAGCCCCTTCAGAAAAGTTAATGTAACTAGATGGGTGAAGGTTATATAGTTATCCACTGGAGGGGGTGAATGGTCCTTATAGCTCCCAAGTGCATTCTAAAATATGACAGACAATCCTGTCATTTTTAGACAGAAAAGGTAATCCAGTATGGTTGGAATCTCAGAACCTTGTGGGAGTAGATGATGATGCTGACAACAAACAGAATCTTTCATTTTGTTTTACATCACTTCCTTGTGGAGTCTTTTTGTTTGTTTGTTTTCTGTTGCTAAGGTCAGATTATATAGTTACCAAGCATGATCTCTTTAAGTTTATTGTCCATCAAAATACCAAGCTCCCAGATTTAGAGACACTGGTTTGATATGGAATACCTTACCTTTTTCCTGGGTCAAAAGGTCTACTAGGAGCTGAATGCAGATACATAGATGCAAGGCCAACTGAAGAATGTTGGTGAACCAAAACTATATTCTACACATGGTATCACTATTAAACTTATATTTGGCTGTTAGTTGGGTTTTTTATCTTTATCAAGGATAAACTCTCAGTATGGTTGGTTACTAAATTTTTACCCAGGAAACTTTCTAATCTATCCCTCCAAAACACAAATATAGCCTTTCAATCAGTGATTGACACTTAATTCAGTAATTCCTTCTAAAACAAGTATTGCTTTATTAAAATCGTATTACTAACACAATGGAATTTTCAAGAAAAACCTGAAAGTCTAACTAATACAATTTTTACACCAACATACACAATGAAACATTTAAATACAGTACTTATAACTCTATACATTACAAAAGTAACTATACAGTTAGAGATTTAATATTTAGTTATTTTTAACACTAAGCCTTAACTACTTAAGCATTTAGCAAGTGTGGAGCAGGCAGGTGCTGAACAGGTAGAAAAGGAGAGTTCTTACTCAGACTACAGGCATTCAGCTTTATTTGCAGGAACATGCAAACATCCTTATACTTACAACCTTTTTCAAAGAAAAAAATCTCATTGGCTCATCTAGGAAAGATCCTTCTGATCTACCTAAGCATAGAAATGACCTTTTGGTTATAAACACAGCACAGAAACTGAGTTAGCCCAATTGCTTACACCATAGGTGAATTTCTTGTCTTTAGTGATGCTTACCACAGATTTTCTTGATCTTGTCCTGCAGATTTGACAGTGCTCAGGTCCATTAGAGCCTTCCTTTTTTCCTCTTCTGCTGCCTACTGTCTGCTGTTTTTCTGCTGCTCCAATGCTGTCTTTTCTATTGAAACAGAGTCCTGTGGCACTTTTAAAGACTAACAGATTTATTTATCGCATGAGTTTTCGTGGGAGAAAATCTCACTTTGTCAGATGCTTGTTAGTCTTTAAAAGTGCCACAGGACTCTGTTTGTTTCTCTGCAATAAACTAACATGGCTACCCCTTTGGTTCTTTTCTATTGTTCTGCTAAACCTCTTATCGCTTTATTCTCTACTATCTCAGTCTTCTTTGCTCTCCACTCTGCTACAGTTTTTGTCCTTTCCATTTTCTACTGAATTCCACTGTCTGATAGTTGGAAGATGCTCCAAGGGCTCTGTAAGAGACATGTAAGGGTACATTAGGAAAGTGAGGGAGGGGGATGAGGGATTGCATTCTAAAGGCTATGTAATAGATTGGGAAACATGTATACGGGGCCTGGAAATGTTAGGTTGACGGGGGGGAAAGAATCTCCTATGCTAGTTTTTACTCTATTGTTTCCTATCTTTACACTTTATATTTAAAACACCACAGAATATTTTATTACTGATCCCATTCCTTTTCTTATCTTAATAAATTACCTAAGAATCTTTAGAATTTTAAACCCTATTTGAGGCTTTTATTTTAGCCTACATTACTAAATTTGAGTCATAGTTCTACACTGGTTTTGAACCAAAATCTTGGGGTACAATCAGAACTATGAAGATCTACATTACATCATCTTCTCTGATTTTACTCAGGATTTGTGATGAAAAGGGATGGATATAAGCATATACATTAATGGTTCTGCCCATTGTCCTAGAATTTCATCCTCTCTGGAGCTGTGGATCCAAGCGGGGCATTTCTTGTTCTTATGAGATTGCACACTTGGAAACCCCTTTTGTTGAAAGGTGCTCCACACCACGGAGCCATGTAGTTCCCACATGTTGTCTCTGGGGAAAAGTCTGTTGAGGCTGTCTGGTAGTACGTTTTATATCCTGATACGTGCACTGCCAAGAGAGTGACACTATAGCAGATGTTCCAATTCCAAAGATTGACAGCCTCTGTGAATAAAACGTGTTCCTCCCTGCTTGTTGATATAAACTGTTGTCATGTTGCCTGACATGACTTTAAAGTGAAGGTTCTGGATAAATGGCAGGAATCATCTGCAAGCCTCTAGAACTGCATGAAACTTCAATAGATTTTATGTGTAAGCAGGTTTCCTGTAGAATCCAAGTACCTTGTACTAGGAGTTCATCAGGAAAGCTCCCAGACATAGCAGAAAGGCAAATATATATATTTTTTTGAACAAAGGTAACCTTTATGGACTGTATGAAAGATATGGTATTATTAACAAATCTTAATTAAAACTGCTTAACAGATCACACACAAAATCTTTCTTAGGATTCTTTTAATTTTAGTTGTTAACTAAAGATAAAGAACCCAAGAGGCACTTACATTTGACTTATCTTTTATACACATTTTAATTATATTGGATTCCATCTAGGTTACCTATCTTACAACTGTATCTGGCACATTGTAGCATATCAAAGTTTATTATTTATTTATTTTTATTAACTCACAGACAAAGAAAAAGGAGAAGTCTCTTTAGGTGCTCCAGTAGCACACTCTTAGAAAAGACTGCAACATCTGTGTACTCTCAATTTATTGAAGAAATCTGTTTTTTACACATTGGGTTTGTATTCCATCAGCCCTCTGTTCTATCTTTTCTAAAATGCATTTGTTAAACAATCAAAACTCAATTTTGAGGCCTTACATGCTGTCTTTCTGTTTCTGCACCAGGCGACTAAGGTCACGACATGGTAAAGGAGCAAGAAGAGCTTGTCCAGACTGTGCTTTCTTGGTGCATAGACTGTCTGCTACCATGCCTGTAGATATTGCAGATGAAGACTCCCAAAGGGCATCAGGCATTCACATGAGGCCATATGGCCTAGAAGGATAAGAAAGGATTGTTCTGTTGTCTGGGGGATCACTTGAATCTTGGTGGAGTTCTGCCATAGCTTGGAGCCAGTCTTAAAGAAAGTATGCTCTGGACATAACCAAATCCAGAGTCATTCCAATAAAGTCTAAAGCCTGTGTTGGCACTAGAGTGGAGTTGTCTGCATTTACTTGGGATTTTAATGATTGTAGGAGTCAGAGCAGAGACAGAGTGACCACCTGAACATCTTTATCTGACTTTCTTGTGAGTAGCCAGTTGTTCAGGTAGAGGAATACTAACATGCCCTCATGATGCAGCTGAGATGCCACTACTGATACTTAATGCAAGTGCTTGTCTCTGCTGAGAGGCTAAAGAAGAACATTCTGTTTTTGTAGTGGCCCAGGCTGATGATAACAGGGAGCTCCTGAGAGCATATCTATGATATCTATGTGGAAACACATCCTTCAAATCAAGAACTGTGAGCCAGTTGCCTTTGTTTTTATATTTTGAGGGTATTATAGAGGTCAGGGTGATGATTCTGAACCTCAGGTGCCTGATGAAGACTTTCAGCTGTCTGAGATCTAGTATGGGCGTTCAGCCTCCTTTTTGGAAGGGGAGTGGGGGGAATGAGGAAATACCTGAATTAAAATAACAGACATTGTCTTATTCAGAACCAAGCATAACTCTAACTTTTTAAAAACTTAGCTTTCACACAGCTGCAATTAAAAACAAACAAACAAACAAACAAACAAAAAGGAGGGGAAGGCAAGAAGAGAGAACTTGGAGATGAGGGAGGAAAGAGATGAAAACAAAACAGAGCCCTCATTTTGTGTCTCCTATACTAGTGGTTCCCAATCTTCTCTCCACCATAGCACACCTTAATCTCTAATTATTTTGAGGCACACCACCATATAGTATTCAAATGAACTCATGTATATTCATGAGCCAATCCAGAACTCATCAAGTAGTTTTTCAAAAAATTCCATGGCACATCTGCTCAGACCTGACAGCACACCCATGTGCTGTGGCACACTGGTTAGGAAACGCTTCCCTATACTCACTGATGCTTTACAGAAGTGTGAGCTTCAGAGCAGTTGTGAGTCCTAGCCTGCTGCATCTGACTGGTGTCTTGGTTTTTCAGTGGTTGCTGTGCTGGTCAGGGTTTCTCCCCTTGGTCTAAAGCACTTCTCCAGCCTGGCTGCAGTGTCCCCTGGCCTGCTTCTCGGCTTAGAGTTCTTGGCTTGGGTCTAGGCTATATATGAGATTTCCTTTACCAGAAAGAGTGGCAGCAACATTGCCAGGAAAAAGAGATACTCTATTCTGGAAGTAAGGGACTTGGGCAAAGGGTCAGGTTATGCTAATAATTGATTTAGCTAGTAATATTAGTCTACATATTTAGGAGTTGGGAATTCAGAACATTGTACTGTTGCTAGCGGTGGAGTTGTATCTGCAATTCTCCAAAGGGACTCCTGAATAGTTTCTTGCACAGACCAAATATTTTTCACTGCTCAGATAATGTCACTGACTTTATATCTGAGTATAATAATAATAATAATAATAATATTTATATGTATATATATATATATGAGTATAATAATTATCTATGTAGTTAATTTCTTCCTCCCCAAAAGCTGTTGAAGGGAACCAACCTTTTTTGGGCCTAGTGAAAAAGTGATTGGGTTTCTTCACTCTTAAGCTCATGGCTTAGAATATGAGACTCTCAGAACAAACAGGGGTACCCCCACCACACTTCCCTCAAACCCAAGGACATTATCTACTTGTTTTCTCCTTGATGCACAGTGGGCAAAACAATATCTTAAAATTTGCTGGTGCTTTTCAGATTCTTTTTAATTTTTATACCTTGTGTCCACCAAGTATGTCTAGTTTGTGGATTGGTCACAAAAACCCAACTCATACATATGCATAGGCTGGATTTTTATTTTTGTTTTGTCTTGTTAAATAGCTGTAAGAAAATACCAGATACACACTCCTCTAAAGCTTTAGAAAAGAGAGGCTTGTTCCTTCACCTATCATTATCTGTGAGTCATAACTCCATTAAAAGCAGAGCCATATGGAAATTATACTGTACATACTGAAATAAACACATTAGAAATAGAACATAGCATAGAAATACCAGGCAACAGAAGTTGGGCAGGAAAAATATCTCAGTCATGGCTTTGAGAGCAAAGAAAAACAAAAGTTCTGTAATGTAACCCAAGGAGAGAACACCACAGTGATGCTAGGAACTTGTGTGATGGTAGCATAAACAACTCGTGAGCCACGCTGTGACTATTAAACATTTATATGGTTCTTCAAAGCAAACGCATAGTTATTACAAACTTCAAAAAGTCTGGATTTAAATGCTTGATCCCTCCTCTACTCTCATCAATGCCAGAAGAATGTGAACATAATGGCAATTAATTAGCTTAATTCGAACTAGAAAAAATTAGTTCGAACTAAGCAGGTGCCATTCATGGCACTTGTTAAATTCAAATTAGCAATCTCCATTGATTTCAATGGGCCGGTTAGTTCGAACTAAGACATTAGTTCGAATTAACATGGCCACATTGGTTAATTCGAACTAGTTAATTTGAATTAACCCTTACTTCTAATACCCTATTCAAAGTTATTAGTTCGAATTAAGGAAGCCCTTAATTTGAACTAATTAAAGCCTAGTGTAGCCCTGGATTTAGTTAGTTCAAATTAAGCTTCCTTAATTCGAACCAACTTGCCAGTGTGGACATAGCCAATGAAACTGTGCAGAATGTGCTCACCTCCATGACTTATTTCATGCTAGACTTAAAAATCCATGAATAGTCCAATATATCCTAGGGAATTCATCTCTGCAAATACTGTCAGCCTTGCCACAACATTCAAGTTTAAAGTGGATTTCAGGAGAGGAAATATGGCCCTGTTTTGACTGCATAGAAGAGGGTGATTTTTAGTTAATAATTCCCTGCAAAGGATTTGACAAAATTGTGATCCATCCACTGATTAATGCATGAAATTTGGACACGTTAAAGACCTTTTATTCACTAAAACTGCTCTGATAAATGTATCCTCTAAGACTAGATAGAGCCATTCATTAAGAGTACTGCACATCAGTGCTACCAAGGATGATCTCAAAGCAAACTTTCATCTGTGCTTCCCTTTGCTCCCCAGGTTGTAATAAGTTACTTCACTCCTGTCTGGGGAGCATTTTAATCCCCTCCCATCATGCCTATCTAACTTTGCTGACTATGGTGTTGAACCATCAGTGCCTTCCCCACCTCTTTAATCATGAAAGGAGTATCAGTGACAATCTCCGCTCACCCATTTGGTCTGGAAACATAGCCTGGGCAACGCTAATGTTGCTGCACAGCAGCAGAAGAAGGGCCTTATCTCTTTATCTAGTGAATAGCTCAAGGGCACAAGCTGGCTCTCACCCTAGTTGTATTTTCCAAGAAAGATTATGACGGATATAGATTTGCCAGCCAATGCTTTTAAATACTGGCAGGCACAGAAAGAAATTAATTTTGTCAATGAACTAAATACCATGCAGATTGAATAGAACTGCCTTTTCTTTATTCTTAAATAAAGAATGATCCAACATATTGCAAATACTGTGGAATATTTTCTAATGGTAGCCATTGAAAACTATCTTAGAAAACTGCCAGAAACAATTCAATTCCTTGTATATTCACACAGTAATTATTCCTTTTGGTACACACCTTGTAGAAGACATAGTGGTGTGAATAAGGGCTATATGCTTCTAATATTTTTTTGATGGAGGTTTAAAATTCCATCAAAGAGCCAATTTTACCCACTATGACCACAGAAAAGGTATCTGTTACAGAACTAGTATTATTCTGGAGCAGGACTTGTAGGGAATTTACAGGACATGCTAATCTGAAACCCCACAGTTTTGGGGGGAGAGGGAAAAATTCTTTCACCCCATTCCCAAAGTATGTTCCAGTGCATTGCTTTGCTTGAACTGTGAAATGGATTTATTTATTTATTTATTGTGATGAAGGCTAATAAGCACAGTAATAAAACTATGACACCATCAGAGAAATGAGTATCATGCTGTAATCTGCTAACCGATACTAGACGTGATAAAGAAAATCATCATGGTGAAGTTAAAAAATGATCACATACACAGAAATGCATGTAAAATACACATTAAGATTCCCAACTCAAGCTGTCACAGTCTGCAATTTGGTGCAGCTTGAAACTGGGCTGTTACTGAACCTCTTTACCCTTGCGGCCTGGACTGACCTCCTGCCATGCTTCTGATACACACCCAACCCCACTGGGCCTATTATCACCCAATATGAAAGCAGGTGGTACCACACACTCAAATGAGTCACATGAATAATATGCCTGAGACACTCAGGTACCTACCATTGAACAAAGAATCAGCCAGAATTCCCTACCCCAGTTCCCAAGATCTTATGCTATCTTGCACTGGAAAATGTTTTGTTCAATACAAGCTCATTAATAAATCCTTCTCCTCTCAGCATGAGGAGACTATGCACCTAATCCCTTTAACCTGAGCCAAGATTCCCCAAACACTTCACTTAGGAAAAAACAAACAAACAAAAAAACTCTGGCTAAGATAAAACATTAAACAAATTTGTTTACTAGACAAAAATAGATTTTAGGTGATTATAAGTGGTAGGCTTGAGAGATCAGAAATCATTGCCCAACAAATAAAAGTAAGATTTCAATCTAAAGTCTAGGATAGTGGTAAATGAGGTTTGGGGTGTTGCTTTTAGATATAGAGTATCTCACTTTGACAAAGTCCCTCCTCTACCTTGGTGGGTCCCACACTTCCCTTTAGTGGTATGTCTATTTCCCTCAGGCCTCCAGGCCTGGAAAAGATCCTTTGCCCCACTTGGGGTTTTGCCTTCCCCCACTCTTTGTACCTGTGCAGCTCTTCCTGACCAACATTCTGATCCTTCTCCAAATCTGGCTATATTCCAACAACACCTCACCTCTCTTACACACACTCCTATAACTCTCTTCACTCCAGCCACACCCTGTCTCTGGAGGGAAGGTTTTTAACAAGTCTTGGGGGGGGGGGGTAGGACGCTTAATTAGCCCCAGGTATGCTAATTAATCTGGAGTAGCCACTGCCCAGCTACAAGGGGAAAAGGGACTTGCTGAGCTTGGGACTAATATATTGGTTTTCTAGAAATCTCCAGAAACCCTCCAGTCTGACCCTGTCACACTCACATACTCTCAAAAACTACAAAACGTCAGAATTAAGATTGCCTTGTGCATGTGGATTATGATGCAATCTTTAATTACATGATCACATATTACTTTTTTCCTCAGGGGGGATCCCTGTCTCTTTGCATGAGTGAATAGTTATTCAATATTTTTCTTCTCCTCTTTGAATATCAAAGATGTATTACATTTTAAATATATTTTTATTTATTTTATTTCCTTTTCCACTTGAAGGATGTGGTTGTTCAGTAGGAAAGGTGCCTCATGATTAATAATATGGTTTTGCATTATGTTAAAAATTTGTTAAAACATTACTTATACATAGCTTTGCAGGTTTGCTGCTCTGAACTTAAATAGCCCTGAACACACTGGCTACCTGCTCAGAGTAAAATATAAGATAATGCAACCTACAGAACCTTCATGTTTTAGGCAGTTAAAAGGAATTAGCTTGGCCTGTAACCACCTTAGGGCAGGGAATATGGAGAAAGTGTAGCTAAGAATTGTTAATAGAACTTCACAATTCCCATTTTTGCAAAGTTCTGTCATCTAGTAAACTGAATGACTTAACCTACTGCCAAAGTACCAGCAAACACCAATCATCAAGCTGGATTTTTTCCACAATGGGGTAAGTATTAATCAGACTGCCTGAGGAAAAAAAAAAAGTTAAAGATGAGTTTTCTGTCTATTTAATCCATAAATAGCTAGGTGCTCAGTCCCCCAAACAGACAACACAAGGCCATATCTATATATAATAAGATATATTAAATGCAATAAGATATGATAATGCAATGGTAAAGTTGCACAGCTATGCATTCAGAAGTTATGCTGAATGTGCACTATTAGTGCTGCCTCCTTAGGAGAATCAGTTAGAAAACAGTCTTCAATTATATGTTCTCACACAATTTCTAAAATAATGCAGCATAATATAATATTTTCTGGCACCTCAGATACATATGCACAATATTTCACAATATATATGTGTCTGTGACAGGCCGTTACCTGAATCTGGTCCAGTGTGCTGCCTTGACACTCCTGAACCTTGAATTACCCTCTTTGCCAGGTGACTACTTACTCTTATGTCAGTCCACACCAGCCTCCTGCAAGTAATGGGTCCCAGGAAGTGGATATGCATCCTCTGCCACTTGAGGGATGGTCTCCAAATGAACACTCCCAGCCCTAAATACCTCACTGGGAGCTTCCATCGAACAGATATGGAGGCCTTCCCCCAACCACTGGTTACTCATAGATCTCTGTCCGTCCATTTGACAATGAAATGGATTGGCCCAGCCTCTCTGATCCACACCTTCTAAAGTCCACACTGCTTTAGATAAAACAAACACTAGCTTATTGATTAGAATATGGTTTCAAATGGGTATACAGCAAATCATTCACAATCATTTAATAAAGGAGACTGGAGTTAAAACAAGCAAATAAAAGATATAAAATGCATGCTAAACTACTAACACTTTTTCAAGATAACTCTTTGATCTATTCTCATCATTCTTACCCACAAAGCTGGCTATTGGTGGTGTTGCGCCTGCTCAGGCCCTCCTGGCCATGTGGTTAGGCTCAATATTTTTCAGTTGGTTCCAAGATAGTCTTTCTCTGACCAAAAGCCAGCAGCTTCTCCTCCTTTTCAAAGTGTCTGCATTTCCTTTCAATCTCCCTTGGCCCCTTCCTCTTTGTGCTGCTCTGTGATTCTCTTTGTCATGTAAGGTGTTTTGTAATGTTCGTGATATACTGAATATCGTTGCCTACCTGAGCTAGGCAGCTAAATTTGAATTGCCTTTTTCATGTATCTCTCGAGCCTCAGAGAAGTAATCTTGGAGGTATGAGCTATGTAACATGCCTCACATCTGAACACACACATGATGCTGCAGAAAACATGATATCATAAAAATACAGTTGAGCATTCAAAAGGGAACCTTATATAGCATAACTGGCATTAAACCATACAATTATGTTTCAAAAACGAAAAGTTACACAGACCATAGCCCATTGTGCATCAAATGATAGTGCCATTCTTTTATACACTATCACATGTGCTCAGTATATCTTTATGGCTAGATCATTACAGCCCTTATTCAGTAATATAAGGTAGTGTTTCTCTTGTACTGTACTGTAATGTGTCTCTGCTCTGTCGACTTAATAAGGTCGACTTCATGCTTAAGTCGACCTAAAATGAGGTCTTATTAAGTTTACTTAAGCTTTCCTTAAGGCATCTTAAGGAACCGCTTAAGTCGACTTACGAAAAGCTCAATGTGAACGGGGAGTAGCTTAGGTCGACTTAAGTCTCTTTAAGTCAACCTAACTTGTAAGTGTAGACACACCCATAGATAGCTGGGGTAGTGATGTCCAGGAAAACTGTATGGTGATTTGCCTGCCAGGTGCAAAGAGCTCAAGACATCTATATAGACATATGTGTAGTGCTGTTGAGGAGCTGATGGTTGTGGTGCACGTAGGTACTAACAACATAGGGAAGGATAGGAGTGAAGGTCTGGAGGCCAAATTTAGACTGCTAGAAAGAGATTGCATTTCAGGACCTTAGTGGTGACATTCTTTGAGTTTCATGTGCAGAGACAGTTAGACACGCAAACTGTAGGGTCTCAATACATGGATGAGACAATAGTGTAGGGAAGAGGGATTTAGATTTCTTAGGAATTGGGGAACCTTTTGTGAAAGGGGACTCCTATACAGAAAGGAAGCCTCCCACCCTCGCCTCAAGCAAAATGGAACTGGATTGCTGGCAAGCAAAATTTAAAAGACCATAGAGGTGTTTTTAAATAAAGGGCTGGGGGAAAGCCAAGAGGTGCAGAAGAGCTCGTGGTTCAGACAGAGAGGAGGAGGATTGACTAATGGAGATTCTCTGTATCCTAATAAGGAAGAGAGAATGGAAGAGGATGAAATATGTGTAGAACCTGATGAGAAACAGTCAAATGAAAAAGAGTACTATTCAATTACATAATAATAGATAGCTAAAAAGTGAAGTGTTTTAAAGTTATTTAAGAGTAAATACTAAGATGGGTGAAAATGAGTTACTCATATTAACTGAGGGTACTAATACAATAGACTTTACATAAACTAGATGGAATGAAGATAATCTGTGAGACATAGTTATACAAGGGTACAAAATATATTGGAAGGACAGAATAGGTCATACTGGTGGGAGAGCAACTCTATATGTGAAAGAGAGCAGAGTCAAATGAAACAAAAAGCTTTAATGAACCGAACTGTGCCTTACAATGTCTATGGACAGTAATTATATGCATAGGAGTACAGTAGTAGGGAATAAATACCAACCAAGTGACCATGTAGCGCTAAAGATGAGTTTCTGCAATAGAAGTGCTTCCAACAAAAATTTCTATCTGGAATAATGCCTATTATTCACTGATAAAAATATCAGGCTCATTCATTCAGTTGTTCTTTAACATCATAACCAAAGTCTAATGTAATTTTATTTTGTAACTAACTAAACCTCCATTTTCAATTGTTTACTTCATTTTATATTGGCCAGTCTAAGTTCTGCTGAAACTTCTTTTAGATGTGTGAGCTTGTTTGGATATGTGAATGAAGGATGTGTGTATGATGGGATCAATCTCCAAATACCAGCCTGTCCTGATGACAAACTGCCGGCACCACCTTAATGGCTGAAGAACAATGTAGACAAACCCTGCAAAAGCAAGAAGAATCCACTCTCAAAAGAAAGGGACAAAAAGGCCCATCAAGAACAAGATCAAAGTCACATGTGCCATTAACTGATGACTCGTGGTCATACAGTACCCTGAGGCCATGTGACACAATAAGATAAAAGATGAATGAGACTGCATAGCTTTGGGTATGTTCTGCACAGCATTCTAGAGCATCAGTGCACAGCTGTGTGCCCGACAGAGCGCCCGCTCTTCCTCATGCCTGGCTTCTCTAGCCAGATAGCTGCTATGAGCTGCGAACACCAGCCACAAACTCAAGCTATGATCACAAGCAACAATCAAGACTAGTAACTATACATGACCAACAGCAGACATTTTTGGAAGGGAGGAAGCGGGTTAGGGGGTATGTGTGTGTGTGTGTGTAGGTACTGGATATTAACTAGTAACATAATTGTATTTTTCTCATCATAAATGTGGCATATTGCCTTTCCCCCCGAATAAGATCCTGCTAGTCTTTTGTTTTTAAGTACAACATTTTTGGTGGAGAAATGCAAAAGGGAGAATACTGGTATATGTCTCGATTATTGTGTATTTGGTGTGCACACTACAAAGAAAAGTTCCGCTACGATGGAGAACACTGAATAATAACAGTAAGATTTTGTTGCTATTCTGGTATTAGGAGTCTGTATTGTACCAGAGATTTCTTTTTGCCACTGCAGGGACACTGTGGCCTGTATTGTACTTCAGCATGTTAGGAGTTTGCACTGCGTGGCTGACTTGTTAGGCAGGACTTCACACTGCTAGGCACATTAGGAAATTCACATTGCATGCTGTCTGCATATAGGTCTCCATACTATGTACAGAAAATTTTACCTGCACAGAGGAGTTCGTACTATGTGCAGGGACTCTTGCAATTTGCTTGTACAGTAGTGAGCACTGTACACTGGCATTTTTGCTTTGCAGTTACTGAATAGCCTCCCTACCCCCTCAAACATGTAAATAAGCAAGTGGGAATATACATTGTGTGAATATGTAAAGTTTCATGACCTAGACCAACAATTCTGGTTTGTAAAAACCTTGTTTTGTAGGTTTAAGATAAATTGGTTTGCTTTGGTTTTAAAATAATGCCACTAAAACCACATTTGAATCTTTCATTCAAAGTTGCAAAATTAATTGCCACCTTTTGCCAGACACAAGTAACTTTAGTATTGTTTGGCTTTTTGATTTAGCATTCAATCTTTGAGGTACCTCAGTGCTTCATAGGTTTAATATCTTTTTAAAGGAAGACCAAAGAATGTGACCATGGCAGCCAGAACCAGAAAATTTTGTTTTTCCTTTTTCCCTGATTTTCTTTGGTTGTTGTTGTTGTCGTTAAAAAGAAAATGCTAGAAATGGAATTTGAAACATACCTCATATTTAAAGCTTTGTGGTAAAATGCTTCCCAGCTATTGCCTGTAAGCAAACTTAAAGCTTGGCACAGCAGAAAAAAATAAAATCACAAACCTGGCCTGCTGCTTATAGACCAGAAACACAGGAGAGTATGGGGGTATTGTTTCTGTTTTACCTTCAATGAACTAAGATATTTGTAAAAGCAAGGGGTATTTTAATCAATAATATGCCACCCCCTAAAGGGGGTAAAAAAGTGTTCTTTTTTGTCTTTCAGAACTTCAGGAAAAGCTGGCACCAGCAAAAGAGTTAAAGAGCAACTACAAATACCATGTGTCTTCTGTCACAACAAAAACTGTCTTGTTTTTTGTTCTGTTCTTTGTGTTCTGTGTTTTATGTTCTCTGTTACGTTTCTTGTTGCTAGCATGACTGTGTTACTGTGTATTGTGTTAAGAAAAATGGATTGAATCAAAGCCAAAAACGTAACAGTTTTAATCGCTTTTGCTAAACAGACAATCTCTTTCTCCCATACATCCCCAAATGGTATAAATCATCTTTGAAATCCCATGTGTATCCTCCTTAACAGGGCATATTACTATACAGGTAATACAAATTCAGCAACATAGATACCTACTTAAACACCTCTGGCTTCCAGAACTAATGGGATCATATCTAAACAACCAAGGGGAAATTATAGACCACAAGTTGTGTAACAAAATTGCAGTCTGCTTGCTATTGGGATAAGTTAGATAATAGCGCCATTAAGTTATACAATGATGTAAAAATTGTGCTTGTGTTGCTGGACTGACAAAAAAACAACCAAAAAACCAAAACCAAAAATCCTGAATTATGTGAATATTTCAACTATTTGCATGTGGACTGGGTACATGTCACCTCAGGAAGGAATACAGAGACAAATTTCCTGTTACCTTTAATGAAGCAGCTAGTCCTGGAACCCACAATTCTTGACTTAGTCCAAAGTGGAATACAGGATCTGGTCCAAGAAGTGAATATAGCTGAACTGCTTGATAATAGCAACTATAACGTGTAATATTTAAAATCCCAGTGGGGGAAAAAGAGTGAATCACAAAAGCAGCCCCTTATGGTAGCATTTAATATCAGAAAGGGGCACTACACAAAAATGAGATTAGTTAAACAGAAATTAAAAAATACACTACTAAAATTGTAATCCCTGCAAGATGCCTAGAAACTTTCTAAAGACACCATAATAGAGGCTCAATTTAAATGTATATCCCAAATTAAGAAATATAGTAAAAGGATCAAAAAGTGCCACAATGGCTAAACAGCAAAGTAAAAGAAGCAATCAAAGTCAATAAAGAAAGCAAGAAAGTTTTTTCAAGAAAGAAAGTTTTTTACTTTAAAAAGTGAAGTTTAATCCTATGAAGGAAAATAGACAGGAGGATAAACTCTGGCAAGTGAAGTGTAAGAAAAGAAAAGAAAAGAAAAGAAACTGCATTTTTTTTAAGTTCATCAGAAGGAAGAAACCTGCTAGACATCCAGTGGGGCCACTGGATAATCAATATGCTAAACGAGCACTCAAGGAAGATAAGGCTAATTGTGGAGACACTTTATGGATGAGGATATTCAGGAGATTCTGAAACTGAACCATTCCTTTCAGGCAACAAATGTGAGGAACTCCCCCAAATTAAGGGGGGGAGTAGAGGAGGTTTTAGAACAAATTCATAAATTAAACAGTAATAAGTCAGCTAGACCAGAAGATATCTACCAAAGGAATTCAAAAGTGAAATTGCAGTACTTCTAATTACTGTATTTAATCTATCATTTAAATCAGATTCTGTACGAGATAACTAGGGTATAGCTAATGTGCTGCTAAACAAATAAATAAATAAATCTCCAGAGGTAAATCTGGCAATTACAGGCCAATAGGCCTAACTTTAGTACCATGGACATTGGTTGAAATTATAATAAAGAATAGAATTATCATACAAAGAGTTTAATATATTGGGGAAGAGTCAACATGGTTTTTGTAAAGGGAAATCATACCTTACTAATCTACTGGAATTCTTTAAGGGGATCAATAAGCATATGGACAAGGGTGACCAGTGGATATAGTGCAGTTAGATTTTCAGAAAGTTTTTGAAAGCTCACTAAAGGCTTTTAAGGCAAGTAATCAGTCATGAGATGAGAGGGTAGGGCCTCCCCTTGATCAGTAACTGCTTGAAAGATAGGGGGGGAAAAAACTAGGAATAAATGGTCAATTTTCACAATGCGGAGGTAAATAGTGCTGTATCTCAGTGGTCTGTACTGGGAGCAGTACTATTCAACATATTCATAAGTGTACTGGAAAAAAAGGTTAAACAGTGAGGTGGCAAAATTTGCAAATGATAGCAAATTACTCAAGATGGTTAAGTCCAAATCAGATTGCAAATAGTTATAAAATGATCTCAAAATAATGGGTGAATGGTCAACAAAATGCAGATGTAATTCAACGCTGATAAATACAAATGAATGTACATTTGAAAACATAATCCTAACTATACATGTAAAATGATGGGGACTAAATTAGCTGTTACCACTCAGAAAGAGATCTTAGAGTCATTGTGGATAGTTCTCTGAAAACATTGACTCAGAGTGCAGCAGCAGTTAAAAAGTTAACTGTATGTTGGGAAACATTAGGAAAGGGATAGATAGTAAGATAGCACAAATTGTATTGCCTCTTTATAAATATATCCCACATCCTAAATACAGCATGCACCTCTTGTTGCCCAATCTCAGAAAAGATATACTAGAACTGGAAAAGGTACAGAGAAGGTACATAGGTCCATTTTATTGTAGGTGGGGGGAGGCATAGCACACACACCCCCGCCGCCAAATCTTTCCCATAGCTGCCAGAAAGTCTTCCCTGCCTCCCTACCTGCTGGGAAAGCATGAAGCATGGCCTATAAAAGCATCATTCTTTGCTCTCTCTGCCTGCAGCTTGCTCCAGAGGCAATAGCAAGAGGCAGGAGCAAGATATCTGTGACACAATAGACACAGAACAATAGCAGCCCATAGATCTAATTTAGGTAATAATTATCCTCACAGACAGCCCATCCCAGCTTTGGAAGTTTCAAGTTACCAGTTAGATCTACATAGGCTGTTACAAATACTGTGAATGTTTTGGGTTTTTTTTTTTAACCAAATCCAGGGTTGCACTTTTCTAGAGCCTGCTTTTTCCCTTATAAGGAGTTGCTGGTCCTTTGATATAATGTTTCATCCCCTCATCAAGCAGTCGTATCTGTGCGTAATGTCTGTGGTGTACATCTAACTACTCCTAGTAACAAGGCTGGATTAACTGGCACAGGGGCCCTGGGCTGCCTGCTACTATGGAGTCCCCACTCCTTGAGCCCCGGGCTACCACTGTGGGGCTCTCCATCATAGGGGCTGGTCCCTTGCCCCCCTGGGGCCTGAGGGCACTCCCACCCTGCTCCCCACTCCAGCCAGTCTGCACCAGCTGGCCCTGCTCCCGAGGTGTAGTGAGCAGGCTCTGGCCCATCCAGTCCCTGGGAGTGGACCAACGATCCCAGGGGCAGGGTGGGAGTATAGACCCCCACCCCTCTGGCTCCAGGGCTCACACCTCCCTCCTCCCCACAACGCTGGCAGGGCAAGTGCACAGTCTCTGCTGTCCTTGCCTGCCAGTGCTGAGTAGGGATCTATAGATTATCATAGAGGTTTTAGGGGCTGGAGCCTGGGGCCCCCTTTTGGCTAGGGCCCAAGTCTTAAGCCCGTAAAGCCCCTTTGATAAGTGTATGTAATCTCATCTTTTAGCTTCTCTTGCTTTTTAATATTTCTGAAGGGGGCAGAGTCTCAAACTCCACGAATTTCATTGAAGTTTGGTGTTTAATCTCTTAAATTCTGACATACTAGATTTGAGCCATCTTTAATTTCAGCCTTCCCTCATACCAGAAGCTGGGAATGGTTGACACGATGGATGACTTGATGATTACTTGTTCTGTTTGTTCATTACCTCTAAAACACCTCCCTCATTTGTTAATTATAATTAATTAATTATAGGCTTACACTTTAATAGTGGGTGCTATTAATTTAAATCATAATGACTAATACAGTTTAACATTCCCTCTTGTTGAGGGATGTCAGGCCCTATTTTTTGTACTATTAAAACACTACTATGCATTATTATACAATACAGACAATGCTTTAAAAGTTGCATGGGATGAATCTGGTTTACAACATTTAATTTTGTACAGAAATAATTGTGATTTACAGCCTCAATAGAAACTGAGTAGTAGCTTTTCTGTGATTGTGTGGGTATATATTGTCCCTATGTATTTCACATAGTTCACATGGGGACAGATAAACAGAACTGACTTCCTTGCCCTAGGCAGTGGAGAAATGCACAACAAAGACAATGTAAATTAAACTCCTCTCATCCATTCCCTGGAAAGGAGGAGCCAAGTCACCAAGAGGGAGCGGAGAGGTAATTCTAAGAAAGATATAAAATACTTAGAACTGTGATGGGCAGTAAGTGGTGGGTAGGGGGATGCAGGAGATGCTGAGGGTGAAGAGGCATGGCTGGGGGCGTGGTGGGGTGGTGCATGGGTCAGGGCCAGGGATGAGGCCTGGATGAGCCATGGAGCTGCCTTCCCCAGGGGAAGCTCCAAAAAATGCCCATGGAGAAGGGCAACTAAAATGATTAGTAATTTCCAGAGGGGTAGCCGTGTTAGTCTGTGTACAGCAAAAACAACGAGAGTCCTGTGGCACCCTATAGACTAACAGATTTTCTTTGGCATAAGCTTTTGTGGACTATAACTCACTTCGTCAGATGCAAGAAGTGGAAATCACAGTTGAGAGGTATATATACACATGCCAGGATGGAGGAGGGCAAGTGTTAGCAAAGTCAGTTCAGAGAGTAGATGGGGCCTATTCACAATTGTTGATAAATGTGTGAACAGAACAATTACTTTTTGTAGTGAGCTAACCATTCCAAATCCCTATTCAGACCCAGTCTGATTGTGTCAAGCTTGCAAATCAGCTCCAACTCTGCAGTTTCACGCTGAAGTCTGTTTTTGTAGTTTCTTTGTCGAAGCATGACAGTTTCAGGTCAGCTGCTGAGTGTCCATGGAAGTTGAAGTGTTCTCCTACACGTTTATGGATTTGCCATTTTTTATGTCGGATTTGTGTCCATTTATCCTTTTGCACAAGGACAGTCCGGTTTGGCCAATGTACGTGGCAGAGAGGCATTGCTGGCACATGATAGCATATGCCACATTAATGGATGTGGAAGTGAATGAGCCCCTGATGGTGTGGCTGATGTGGTTGGGACCTGTGATGGTATCACTGGAGTCGATGTGTGGGCAGAGTTGGCAACGGGGTTTGTTGCAAAGATACTTATCCTTGCAACAAAGTATCCTTGCAACAAACCCCTGACGAAGTGGTTTATAGCCCACAAAAGCTTATGCTGAAGAAAATCTTTTAGTCTATAAGGTGCCACAGGACTCTCATTGTTTTTAAAATGATTAGTATTACTGAAAAGCTTCCATATGAGGAGAGATTAATAAGACTGGGGTGTTACACTTTGACTAAGAGATGACAAAAGGAAGATATGATAGAGGTCTGTAAAATTATAACTGGTGTGGGGAAAGTAGATAAGAAAGTATTATTTACTCCTCATAGCAACAACAAAAATTGGGGCCACCAAATTAAATTAATAGGCAGCTGGTCTGAAACAAAGAAAGGGAAGTATTTCTTCACATAATGCAGAGTCAACTTGTGGAATTCCTTGCTAGAGAATGTTGTGAAGAACAAGGCCATAACAGGGTTACAAAAGGAACTAAATAATTTCATGGAAGATAGGTTCATCAAAGTCTATAAGTCAGGATAGGCACAGATTACTGTTTGTCAGAGGCTGGGGAATGGCTGACACGATGGATCACTTGATGATTACTTCTTCTGTTCATTGTCTCTGAAACACTTGGCATTGGCCACTATGAGAAGACAGGATACTGAGCTAGATGGACCATTGGTCTACCCACTATGGCCATTCTTATGTACTTAAGTATGTTCTAATAGTGTTTACCTTCTTGGCAATTTAAATAATTCAGAAGATATTATTCTTGTTACTAAAATAAAGCATTTAGATTATCAATTTCATATTCATTAACCATGATCAATGATTCGCCAAAGCCAAGTCATGTCTGTTCAAATTAATTTCCTTCTAGGACAAGACGCCTGACTCTGTGGATGTGAGGAAAGCAATGGATGTGATATACCTTGACTTTTGATAGTCTTCCACAGTATTCTTATCAGAAAGTTAAAGAAGTATGTATTGGATGAATTAACTATAAGTTGGAGAGAAAGCTTGCTAGATCATTGGCACAATGAGCAGTGATCAATGGCTTGATGCTAGTTGACATCTGGTAACAGGTTCAGAGGCTGGTTTTGGAAGATGACATGCAATGAACCCTAACCAAATTTGCAGATGACTCTAAGATGAGGGGAGTGGTAGATACAAGGGAGGGCAGGGATAGGATACTGAATGACTTAGACAAATTACAGGATTGGGCCAAAAGAAAGCTGATGAGGTTCAAAAAGAACAAGTGCAGATTCCTGAAGGTAAGATGGAAGAATCCTATGCACTAATACCAACTGTAGACCTACTGGCTAGGCAGCAGCTCTGGAGAAAAGAACCTTGACGTTACAGTGGATAAGAAGCATGATAAGTGATTATTCCTCTCTATTCGGCATTGATGAGGCCTCATTTGGAGTACTGTGTCCACTTTTATCGCCCAGCTACAGAAAGGATATGGACAAATTGGAAAGAATCCAAGAAAGGACAACAAAAGATTAGGGGGCTGGAGGAATGCTTATGTGACTTATGAAGAAAAACTGAAGAAACTTGACTTGTTTAGTCTGCAGAAGAGAAGAATGAGGTGGAATTTAATAGCAGCCTTTAGCTACCTGAATGGGGGTTCCAGGAAAGATGGAACTAGGCTGGTTTTTATTTATTTATTTATTTTAAGTGGATGGTGATGAAACACTGGAATGGGTCAACAAGAAAGGTGATGGAAACTCCTTTTTTAGAGGTTTTTAAGGAGCAGCTTGACAAAGACCTGGCTGGGATGATTTAGTTGGGGTTGGTCCTGGTTTGAGCTTGGGATTGGACTACATGACCTCCTGAGGTCCCTTCCAGTCCCAATATTCTATGATTCTACTAGGGAAAAAGAGATTCATGTACACAGTGAATAGCTTGAAATGAAAAGGGGCGTGGGGAGTGAATCAATTTATGCCTATAAAGGTTTTAAAGGTTTCTAATGTTCTTTAAAAGAGGTGAAATGTTTACAGAAGAGCTTCTCCCAGGGAAAATATCCAGCTTTTCACACAGACTCTTGAGATCCTCAAATAGTTGAATGCTCCCAAACGAAATATATTTTTCCAGATGATATAGCATTATCAGTTGACATGGTCCTCTTTTGCATTATATCACTACGTTCAAATTAAAACTGAAAAAGTACTTTCTTTGTACATCTTGTCTTTATCAGGAAAAAAAAATCATAGAGAGGGAAATGCCATTTTCTATAGTAAAAGACCACTGTGTAATGCAGCTGAATGAAAGCATATGTCAGACCAAGTGAGGCCGCATCCTGATCTGTTGGCACAGACCCCCAGCAACTAAGTGATCCTTCTGATGTCTGTATTCCAGTTTTGCTATTGATTGTCCTGGAGTGGTAAGTGGTAGGGCAGTATTTTCCTCCCTTCCAATTTTAAATCATTGATCTGTGTTAGAAAAAAATCCTATTTGACAACTGTAGACTCTTTATATGTATAGGGTACATAGACCCACACAGTTAAAAGCTTATTATACAGTTATAATAATGTCTTAGGGCTCAGTGCTGAGCCCCACTTGGATATGCAGGGAAGTAAGAAAGATAAGGGAATCTTTCAACATTATGGCTATGTCTACACTTAAAAACTTAAGTCAACTCTGTTAAGTAGTCAGGGCCTTGGCTCCCTGCTGAGAAGGGAGCTGTGGTCCCTGCTGAGAAGGGACCCATGGCACATTTCTCACTGGGACCCACGGCTCCTTTCTCGCCGGGATACATGGAGTGGGGTTCCCTTCTTGCTGGTACCCATGTGGGTCCCGAAGAAGGGAGCGGCGGTCCCAGCAAAGACATCTGCCAGCACTCCATGGACAAGGGAACCTCTGTGGTCCCCTGTCCATAGAGCACCAGCGGTTGTCTTCCCTGGCACTCTGCGGACAGGGGAACCTCTGAGGATCCCCAAGGTTCCCCTGTGTGCTGAGTGCCAGCGGCTGTCTTTGCCAGTGCTCCATGGACAGGGGATTCACAGAGGTTCCCCTGTCCATGGAGTGCCGGGGAAGACAGCTGCCGTCAGCTTCCGGGACAGGAGAGCCCTAGGGAAGGGAGCCACCAGCGGCTCTCTTTCCTGGGAGCCCCTGGGGCTCCCTTGTCCTCAAGCTGTGGCTCCCTTCCCCCATCCCTAGGTCAACTTAAGTAATTAAGTTGACCTAGGGAGTCCCCACTGGTGTTAGGGCAACTTAATAAGGTCGACTTAGACCTTAAGTCAACCTAACAGGTGGTAGTTATTAAGTTAACTTAAGGACTCCCTTAAGTCGACAATGAAAACCCGGTGTGGACATGGAGTAATTTAGGTGGACTTAAGCATTCTTAAGTTGACCTAAATTGCTAGTTTAGACATAGCATCTGTGCACAGACAGAGTGAGGAAAGACAGGTTCTGTAGTAACACCATAAGGAAATGAGCAGAGAATAAACAGAACCTCAGCTCCAATCCCCAGCAAAGCAAACTAGCCAGTAGAGCTGAACCTGCCTGAGGAGGGATATACACTTCACAGTGTAGTAACTTACTTCCCCTCCTGAGTAAGAGGGAATGAGGAAAGAAACTGTGACTCTCCAAAGACACTTCCTTGGAAGTGCAGTTATGTGTGCCTATTATTCAGGGCTACGAACATGGTCACCATCTATCTTTTGAAACAATTGTCACCACTGATACTGCTGTCTTTATCCCTACTGAGTAGTATCTCATTATTTCTTGGACATAAGGGTGTCAGAATCTGGCCCTACTATGAAACATGTTTATATCTGGTCGTTTTGTGAAAGTAAGTGTGACTATTAACTGATAATGCTATGTTTCATAGGTCGTCCTGTGAAGAAATTCTCCCGAACACAATATCATTTTTATACCAACATGTTGCAGCAGGTCAAAAAACTTCAAGTCTCATCCCCTCTGAAGTGGCAGAGCTCCACTGAAATAAATGGAACTATGCTCAAGGACCACAACATTGGTAAAATCATTGGTCCGGAATTTACAAATAATAATAATGGAGGTGAGGATTTTACAGCACCAGAACTAGATGAGATATTTCACTGAAAACCAATGTCGATGTGGGTCTGCTCTGTAGAGCTTACATGCTAAATTTAGACTTGAAATGTCTATAACACATAGTAGATAGAGTTGCTGAGAGGATGAAGGACAAGAATTACAGTAATAATAACACAGCTGTTCACTTAGTATTGTGTGCATCAGTATGGCACAGTTTTAAAAGTACTAAAATTAATCATTTAAAAACAAAAGCCATTCTGTATCCCATGTTGTCTTCCTCATTCAGAAAGAATGCACTAAAAGACTAGAATATACTTTTTTTCATTTTAAAGGAAGCTTCCAGTGATCTTACTATGTTCTATAAGAACTTAAAACAGTCTAGTCATCATAAATGGGATTTCTAGTCCTTCCTCCAAATCCTTTTAATTTTATCAAAAGAAGCCTGGAAAATGCACAAGTTCACATTTAATGCAACAATTAAAGCAACAATTCTTAAAGCATAAAATATTGCAAGAAATGTTAATCCATTTTTAATTGCAAGTTGTTAAAATTCATGTGATTATTGTGGTGTGGAGGAATTTCTCAGCAGGAGTAAGGATATAAGAGTCTGGCACACGAATAGCACACATCTGAGTACTAATGATTATTATTAGCAAACAGCATTTAAGAAAAATGTAGTAAGTAATTTGGATAATTATAGAAGTATGTTTCCCTTTTCTTCCTCCCCAGTTCATGTCTAATTTTTTGGAGGAAATATGGAAGTTGCAAACATACATTTTCTTCTGAGATTTGATGTACTCCTTCTTACCAACCCTTCCACTGACTCCTTCCCTCTCAATGATGAAGAAGTAGAGGTGACCAAGCTGAATCTGAATGTTCCTGCAATATTTTATATCAGGGTACACCTAACTGAGTGGGGAACTGGGCCCAGTCCCATGAGACAAAAGCCATTATTGTGAGGGGAACTCTTTATAGTAATTTTTTTGGAAAGGTGGAGGGGCCTCAGGTTCAGATTTTGTGGCACTGTTTCTGAGTTTCCCACCCTTATTTCAGCTCCCTGTCCCTGTCCATATTATATAATATACTCTACCCCCCCGCCCACTCCCTTGCCCCCAGTACTTCATTTATCATTCAGTATGGATTGTGTTTAGGGATCTAATCATTGCTGTATGGTCCAAGAGTCTCTTGTCTATGGATTCCTTGACTTTGTTATATAAATTGGAAGGTATATAATGAATGAAGCAAGGGATTGCAGTGAGAGAAAGAACAGTCTCTTGATTTAGACATCCAGGAGAACTTGATGCTATCCCTGACAGTGCCACAGAATTCCTATGAGATTCTGGACAAGTTACTTATAAGAAAATTTTCATAGGTGGCCACAAATTTTGCATTCCTTATTCATTGCGTGCCCTACTTGAGACAGCTGATTTACAGAGAGGCTGAGTTCTCAGTACTCAGTACTGAAGTCTCTGGGAGCTGTGCTTGGAACACATAAAGTGCTATAAAAAGGTCAAATTCTCTGAAAAAAAGCAGTCCCTAGGCATTTGCACACTCAGAATAAGTGGAAACTTGAGAATTTTGACCTTCTCAGTTTCCTATCTGTGAAATGGGGACAATAAATCCCTACCTTAAATAAGTTCTATAAAGATAATGTATGTTTCTGAACTACCTGGGGTTTGCTATTACAAGGTCAGCAAAATAGGAAATTCCATTAAAAAAAATAACAAATCTGAAGTCAATAATGAGGATTTTAATGATGTGCAATAAACAGAGTATGGCCACCAAATGGAGAAGGATACAAATGCATAGGCAACAATTTATGAGCACCACTGTGATATGCATTGACTGAAGCAAGGATCCTGAGGATATTTATAATAGCAATTTTGTAATGAAAGACTACCAGAATGCATATGCACAAGAGGCTGAATTGAGGTTGCACTTGCAGGCTTAATACAGACATATCCTAATCTTTTGATTGCTTGACTTTGCTACCTTAGCTTTCTTTTCACATAGGTTTTATAGGTAATTTACCATGTATATTGTGGTAGCACCTTGAGACCTCAACTTAGGTGATATAAGGCTGGCCTCCAGAAAAACATCATATAAGTGATAGTTACTAGTCTCAAAGGGTACATCTACACTTGCAAGTTAGATCAACTTAAGGATGCTTAAGTTGATCTAAATAAAGCAGCGTCCACACCAGGCTTTCATTAAGTTAACTTAAGGGCTTCCTCAAGTCGACTTAATAACTACCGGTCTTTAGACAACAGAATCCTGTGGCACTTTTAAAGACTAACAGATTTATTTA
>ML685903.1:5063335-5076080 GCA_007922175.1 Pelusios castaneus
TAAATAAATCTGTTAGTCTTTAAAAGTGCCACAGGATTCTGTTGTCTTTCTACAATAGACTAACACGGCTACCCCTTTGGAATTTGACTACCGGTCTTTAGGTTGATTTAACCACTAAGTCAATTTGCTAAGTTGACCTAAAACCGGTATGGACGCCCTTGGTTGACTTGATTATTTAAGTCGACCTAGGACTGTGGAAAAAGGAACCACGGCTCCCTGGGACAAGGGAGAGGCAGCTCTCTGGGGACAAGGGAGCTGTTGCTCCCCGGCAAGAAGGGAACCATGGCTCCCTTCTCTCCGAGACCAGCGGCTGTCTTTCCTGGGGAGAAGGGAGCCTTGTGGGGCTCCCCAGCTAGGGTTCCAGCGGCGAGGGAATCCCCGCCTCCCCACCTCTCTAAGTCGACTTAACAAAGTAGAATCTAAGTCGATTTAAGAGTCTAGTGTAGACTCTCTAAGTTGACTTAACAAGGTCGTCTTAAAGTCAACTTAACTTTACCTTGTTAAATTGACTTAACATAGTCAACTTAGCTTTTCTAGTGTAGACATAGCCAAAGGGTACATCCATGCTAGAACCTTAGGTCGACTTAAGGACGGTTAAGTCAACTTACAGGCTGCTCTGTCCACATTGGGCTTTTATTAAGTTGACTTAAGCGCTTCCTTAAGTCGACTTAATAACACTGCCTCTGAAGGTTGACTTAATGCTTAAGTTGACGTTATTAAGTCGACTTAATCTAGTGTAGCTGGGGAAAGCCCTTAAGTCGAACTAATTGGCCTCCAGGCCCCCTCCCAGGGCTACCCATATTGCACCACTCCTCCATTGACCTAGCACCTGCCAGTGTGGATGCGGGGAGTCAACAGGAGTTTTCAATGTGGACTCTATAAGTTGACTTAACAAGGTCAACTTTAAGTTGACTTAAAGTCGACCTTGTTAAGTCAACTTAACAAAGACTCCAGTGTAGACATACCCAAAGAGATTACAATAGAAAAATGAAGCATTTTATTCCTTGTGCTATCCTTTTCATTAATATCTTCTCTCCTGAAGCTATAATGTGTCAATTCCTCTCGCGCTAATTGATGTCTAGTTCTGGCTAGCCATTCCACATCCAGAATTATGTCTTATCCATTTTTTCTGTATGCAGTGAAAGGTACAGCCACACTCTTTTGTAGTTTCTCCATACTCATTATTTCCTGCCTTCTTTTATGTTGCTCTCCTCTTTTGCATGTACATCTTGTTCTTGAGGTATCAAGAGAAGCCACTGGCAGTCGTGGTAACAATTACCTTAGCTCCTGTTGTTATGTTAACTAGCTTCAGGAAATGGCTGGTCCACCTCTGGTGGTGGGGCAGGCCAGAGCGTGCTCGATCTGCCTAGGGGATGGTACCAGCTGGTGTGGCCTGTGCTTCAGCCTCTGGCCCGGCAGTGTGAAGCTCTCCAAGGCACATGGCCTTGTATAAAAGGTTTTAAGGCGGGGGACTGCATCGGGGCTCGTTGTGCTTCACACCAGCCACCTCCCCACCCCGACAGACTGGATGGAGTGGGGGTAGGGCGGGATTGCCCTTGAGCACCAGGGCCTCCCTCCCAGCAATGGTGGTGCGAGGGACCAGCCCCTGTGATGGGGAGCCAGGATGGGGGACCCACGGTCAGGAGGCAGCCCGAGGTATCCAAACCAGTTAATCCAACCCTGAATTCATAGTGTCATCTACTGCTAGCTTCATGGGTGTTCTTTTTGTGTGCTCTCCCAGCTCTGTGCAGAGTAAACTTTGATCAAATTTACCCAAAAGCTACAGGCTTGGTTCCATAGTGAAGGCTGCTCAGCCAGGTTAAATGCCAACAAAACATGGTTCTAGTTCTCCAGATTAATGTCAACCATTACACTAGCCCCATGACAATGGTCTCAGCTTAGTGAATGATTGTATGTTCCATTCTCCCCTCAACTGAACAAAGACACACCCTCTCTGACTGCTCTTTTATACAATGATACAAACAAGTTACATATTGCCCTTCTGGCATAGTTAGTTACTGCCTTATATATGGTTCATGCTGGTTCGATCAAAAAACCTCTACCCATCATCCTGACCTTATCTTTAGGAGGGGTCAGTGTGTGCCTATTACATTTGGGGAGTGCGCTTATGCTATACCTGATATCAGGGTTTTCTGGTACTATCTTTCCGAAAGGTGTTTACATGAGTGCCCTGCACCTAACAATTTGTAAGCGTATTTGGCTATGTCTACACTAGGAAAAGTTAGGTCGACTTTGTTAAGTTGACTTAATAAGGTCGACTTTAAGTCGACTTAAAGTTGACCTTATTAAGTCGATTTAACAAAGTGGTTACCCTGAACTGCCCTTAAGTCAGTTGGGTTAAGGGTTAATCCATGTCCACACTGTGCTTAAGTCAACCTAAGGAGTCGACTTAAGGGTTAGATTGATTTAAGCACAGCTGTTCTTATTAAGTCGACCTAACCTTTCATTAAGTCGATTTAAGAAATTTCTTAAGTTGACTTAATGAAAGCCTGGTGTGGACAGGTACTAAGTTAGGTTGACTAAAGCCTTCTTAAGTCAACCTAACTTGCAAGTGTAGACATAGCTTTTGTGTTTTAATAGTACCAGCCTTGTTTTCCTTCAACTTGGCAAAGGCATGTTTTAAAACAGGGCTGGACTTCCACTTACAGCCTGACCTTTGCTTATTTTAGCTGGGCCTGATTTTAGTTAAAATTCTAGGCCTCATACCAAACCTTTTATACAAGCTGTTAGGGTTCCCCCACTCTGGTCTAAGTTCCCAAGCACAGTTTACTGGAAAGTATGAGTCCAGAGTCCAGTCTGCAGGTAGTCCACCTGCACCTTGGGGGTTAAATAGAGAAGTTTAAAACCAGAACCATATCTTCAAGTCCTTCATACCAGTCAGGCTTATTTTATTCCCAGTGCTTTTTTTCTTAAAAAAAAAAAAAAAAAAAAAGTGCCAGTATGCCGGCAGGAGCAGAGGGCAGGGGGGAGGGTCAGGACCCTCCACCACTGCCACCTCCGAGGCCTTTCCAACCCCGTCACTCCCCCTTGCTGGCTCCCCGATCTCCTCTTCCCTGCTCCTCCCCTCCCTGCCTGCCAGTTCCCTGACCACCCAGGCCCCTTCCCTTCTCCTCTCAGACCCCCCCCTCTTCTTGCCCCCCCAACTGCTTCCCCATTCCTTTTGCCCCTTCCCCCACTGCCTCCCTGCCCACCCATTGACCCATGGTTCCCTGACCCTCTGGGCTCCTTCCCCATTGTTCTCTGAAACTCCTGTGCCCCTTCTCCTTACCTGGCTGAAGCTGCAGGGGTGGCCAGAGTCACTCCCTGGCCAGGCTGCTTTCACCCTGAGCCACTCATCTGAGCATGCTCAGGGCGGGACCGGGAGATTTGAAAAAGATGCAGCCTGGCCGCAGGTCCCAGGCATCTGCAGGCCAGATACTAGCTTGTGGCCACTCTTCCTGGCCCCTGCCAGCCCCGCCTGTTCTGGCCCCTGCCGGCCCGCTCCTTTCCCATGCTGACCCCAGCCCACAGCTGAGCAGCAGGGCCAGCCAGGGAAAAATAGGTGTTGGTATGCTGTACCAGTGCGTACCAGCTCAAAAAAAGCCCTGCTTATTCCTCTATATACTGATGGAGTTTTCTTCCCCCCAATCCGAGTTCTATACCCTCATAGAACTCCCTCTTTCCCTGACCATGGTTCCATATGCTGAAAAAAGCCCTCCTCCCTCCTTCTTGATAGATTTATTAATTCCTGTAACCCTCCCCACCCCCAGTACTACACCTTTCAATATATGTTCATATTCTTTTGGGGGGGATCTGGGTCTAGGGCCTTTGGTACAACTTCTTTTCTATCCTATGGGAACAGCAGAGAGCAGTGTCAGATCATGGCCATGATCAGTTTATGGCCCCACTTTTGTGTTTCTTTTTAACACCTCCCTTCACATCCTCATTTTCCCAGCTAATTGCTTGACTTTGCTCTGGCAACTGTCTTGAAGATGAGTCAGAGCTTTCCCTCATTTGTGCATTTATATATCACACCTTCACTCTACCTTGAAACATTTTAACTGTATCTCTTATATTTTTATAGTAATAAAGAAAAACCCAGTTAATTGGAGACAGGCAAGAGGAACACTGTTGTTTGCTAACATGTGTAACTCAAAGACTTTGACTTTCAGGCAGGCCCAGAGACCCAGAATCCCATCTCAGGCAAATATATGGGCCTAAATACTTATTTAAACTTACATTACATGCTTATATCCTAACACCAAGCCTCCTGTCTCTTGCACTTATTTTCTACTACAGATGGCATTGATTCAGTAGCTTGTTTTATTATTGTAATATAATGTTTAAACAATGATTATATATGATATGACATGTTAGTTAATCATACTATTACACAATAAATTAATTATAAACTGAAGTAATTGGCAAAAGTCTTCAGTTCTTTTACATTGAACAACAAAAAACTCCAGTATACTAAATCAGAAGCTCTTCTTTCATGTATCAGCTCTAGGAATAGAACTCATTATACCCTTTCTTACTGTCATGTATTTTCGAGATGTGGATTAAAACACGGTTAATGAAAGAGTGTTGTTATTAATGTTCAGTGGATAATTTAAAAACTTTTGAGGGATAGATTCTGCAGTGTTTACTCATGCTGGTGAGTACCTATTTATGTTAATACTCTCACTGACTTGAGTGACACTACTTTTGTGAGAAGTAGTCAATGAAGTAAGTCTTAAATGATTAGAGCCGAAAATGTAATGGAGACCACTTACATGATAGAGTAACTGGCAGCATGTTTCATTGTTTATGTATGTTGTTTTCTCTTTAGAAATTCAGGAAAATCCAATTTATTTTAGAAACAGGTAATCTTGCATTCCTCTCACACCCCAAATATATATATATATATATATATATACACACACACATAAGAAATGATAACTACTAAACCTTATTTTTCACATGTTTTCTTTAACAGGCATGGAAAGTTTTGAAGAGTTTGTGTACTTTCATAAATTACCTTATGTGGTATCATGTAGAATAAGCACAGCTCCTAGGCCCATAGGAGAATGATCAGAATTTCTAATTTTTGTTATACTCATGAAGCAGTAGTAGTGGAAAAGAAAGAAAGAAAGAAAGAAAGAAAGAAAGAAAGAAAGACTTCTCTAGCCCAGAAAATAAAAAGGAAAAGAAAGTAACTCAAGAAGGAAACAACAAGATACAGAAAAAGAAGGCCTTAAAATGATTAGAGAGTTAATCAAGGGATTTTCAATTAATGAGACAATAACCTGGATAACAACTGTTCAATCACTAAGCTTAGAAACATATTTGAAGACTCAGAACAAGCCTATTTTCTCTCATCTTCTTTTAAGTGACCCCAAAACAGTCTACTCTGTACTTAATACTAATAAGAGAATCAGGAGAATCAGAATAAGACAGAAGCTGATCTAGTGATCATGATGATTTATACTTAAAATTGTCCTGGGAATATGTGCCAAAGTTGTGCAGTGAACATACTAGCGTTTAAATAAATTTTGAGAGCATGGAATTCATTAAGTGTAGCTGGCTGAGAACAACATCTTCCTAACCTTCTAATTCAGAAATAATCATTTTACAAGTAGGAGACTATAACATCATAATTAGTATATGAAAGTATAGTGACAACTTTGTACTGAAGCAAATAAGATTGTTTATTTTAACATTTCCATTGTAAATCCTATTTACCATTCAATTACTATTTTAGCAAGAAAAAAAAGTATCTGATTTGAATTTTGGCAACAAAAGATCAGATTTATATAAGAGATGTATCATTTTTATTTCTGTACTTTAAATAATTACCTAACCAAAAAATATTACTCAACTTTCTTACATTATTTTCCTTATTTCCTTAAATTTATTTTAATTATTTGCAGGCATATCTCTGGCATTTATAAACATAATATTGAGCACTTCCAAATTTTATTGAACTAAATCTCACGCTGCTCCAGTGAGGTAGAAAAGCATTAGTTCCTTTTGCAGATGGGGAAACGTAAATACAGAGAGGATTAGTGAGTTACACAAAGTCACACTGGAAGCCTGTGGCAAAGAAGCAGGAAATAAACCCATGATTGTGTATCTCCTTACTCAGTTCCCTAATCACAAAGCTTTCCATGTGCATATTTATAAGTTAGATTAGTGGGATCTGACTCAGACAGACTCTATGTGATATTTTTTATCTTTAGTTTCCCCATATCACTTATCCTAAATATTTGGGGGGATTTTTGTTTTCTGTTTTAAAATTTTTCCCATTGCTCTTAGTCACATTCATGATTATATCCTTAATCAAATTCTGAAATATATTATGTCCAACAAGTTAGGTGATCCTGAAACACTTGGAGGAAAATAGGGTGATCAGGAATAGTAACATGGATTCACCAAGGGCAAATCGTGCCTGACCAACCTGATTTCCTTCTATGATGAGATGACTGGATTTGTGGATGCGGGAAGAGCCATTGACGTGATATACCTTGACTTTAGCAAGGCTTTTGATACGGTTTTCCACAGCATTCTCGTCGGCAAGTTAAGGAAGTATGGGTTGGATGAGTGGACCGTAAGATGGAATGAAAACTGGCTAGATCGACGGGCTCAGGGGGTAGGAATCAATGGCTCGATGTTTGGTTGGCAACCGGTAACGAGTGGAGTGCCCCAGGGGTCGGTCCTGGGGCCGGTTCTATTCAACATCTTCATTAATGATCTTGATGATGGAATAGATTGTGTGCTTAGTAAGTTCGCGGATGACACAAAGTTGGGGGGAATGGTAGATACTCTGGAGGGCAGGGACAAGATCCCGGGAGACTTAGACAAATTGGAACACTGGGCCGAAAGAAACCTCATGAGGTTCAATAAAGACAAGTGCAAAGTCTTGCACTTAGGACGAAAAAATCCCATGCACTGCTACAGGCTGGGGACCGATCAGCTAAGTAGCAGCGCTGTAGAAAAGGACCTGGGGGTTATGGTGGAAGCGAAGATTAATATGAGCCAACAGTGTGCCCTTGTTGCCAAAAAGGCAATGGCATATTAGGATGCATCAGTAGGAGTATTGCCAGCAGATCGAGGGATGTGATAATTTCCCTCTATTCGACACTGGTCAAGCCGCATCTGGAATACTGTGTCAAGTTTTGGGCTCTCCACTGCAGAAAGGATGTGGACAAATTAGAAAGAGTCCAGTGGAGGGCAACAAAAATGATTAGAGGGCTGGGGCACTTGACTTATGAGGAGAGACTGAAGGAACTAGGCTTATTTAGTCTACAGAAGAGAAGACTGAGGGGGGATTTGATAGCAACCTTCAACTATTTGAAGGGGTGCTCCAAAGAAGAGGGAGGTAGGCTGTTGTCGATGGTAACAGAGGACAGAACAAGGAGCAATGGTTTCAAATTACAGCTGGGGAGGTCAAGGTTGGATATTAGGAAAAATTTTCTCATTAGGAGGGTGGTGAAGCATTGGAATGGGTTACCTAGGGAGGTGGTAGAATCTCCATCTTTGGAGATTTTTAAGGCCCGGTTAGACAAAACCCTGGCTGGGGTGATTTAGTGGGAGTGGTTCTGCTTTTTAGCAGGGTGTTGGACTAGATGACCTCGTGAGGTCCCTTCCATCCCTAGTATTCTATGATTCTATGATATAATTAAGATGGGTCTGTAAGGCTATGTCCACAATGGCAAGTTAGTTCAAATTAAGGAAGCTTAATTCGAACTAACTAAAGCCATGACTACACTAGGCTTTAATTAATTCGAATTAAGGGCTTCCTTAATTCGAACTAATAACTTTGAATAGGGTATTAGAAGTAAGGGTTAATTCAAACTAATTAGTTCGAATCAAACAATGTGGCCATGTTAGTTCGAACTAATTTCTTAGTTCGAACTAACCGGCCCATTGAAATCAATGGAGATCGCTAATTCGAACTAAGCAAGTGCCATGAATGACACTTGCTTAGTTTGAACTAATTTTTTCTAGTTCGAATTAAGCTAATTCGAACTAACTAAAATTAGTTTGAATTAGTTAGTTAGAAATAACTAATTCGAACTAATTTTAGTAAGTGTAGATATAGCCTAAGGTACAATGGCCATGGATATAAAGGTCCGATGCCTCTAAACCAATCCTGGGGGTTCATCTTTTAGTCCCTAATGGCACTGGACTATTTACAAGAATCTCCCTCTCTCCATGACTGTATGCAGAATCCTCAGTGGAAGGGTTCCAAGGAAGAATTCTGGAGAAGGTTGCATCACTTACCAGGATTTTTTCTTAAGTTAAACACATCCAGAGAAAGGAGGAGGCAGTGTGGGGAATTAAAACATAGGCTATGTCTCCACTTGTAATTTTAAGTCGACTTTAACTAAGTCGACTTAGTGTGTTCCCACTTAAAAATAAAGTCGACTTAAAGGGGAACTTAAAAAATCAACCTAGAGCATCCACACTGGATGCTCTAGGTTGACTTTGTGGGACTAGGTACAATGGGGCAAAGGGGCTCAGGGACCCTGGCAGGGCATGGGGGAAGGGTGGGCAGGGCTCTGCCCTGCCAGGTGGGGGGGCATGCCAGGCTACCCCTGTGCCCTCCCCCCCAGCAGGGAGGGCATGGTGTAAACCTGGGGTAGCCCTCAGTCGACTTAGGGCTACCCCATGGCTACACTGCCTTAAGTCGACTCTAGGGAGTCGACTTAAGCCTTAGGTCTACTCAAAAGCAGGTTTTATAAAGTTGACTTAATTTTCATTAAGTGGACTTTATTTTTCTTAAGTCGACTTAAGCAAGCTGCTTAAGTTGACTTAAGGAAACTGTAGTGTAGACGCAGGGTAAATTAAGTTGACTTAAGCAAGCTTAAGTCGACTTAATTTACCAGTGTAGATGCAGCCAGAGTGTCACAGTAGCAGTTAATCTCTACCTTCCATATGCGATGTGAAAGATACAGGAGAGGAAGTTATATTCTATGCTTAGGTCTAGGTGTCTTGATCTCATCTGGAACAATTTTGGGTAAAGGACATAATAAGCTCTAGTTTCTAATATTTATTGCCTTCTGAGAGTTAGATTTCCATTAACTTCCTGTAAGGTATTAATTTAATACAGGAAATATAGTGATAACACAGGGTCTTCCATTCTAGGTTGCTGAAGGGCTCCTTCAGGTATTACAAATAAATCATTCCTCTTAGTGGCAACATTTTTTTTTTATTCATATTGGTGAAAAAGTATTACAACCTAAATATCCAAGTTGAACATTTTGTGCCTTTAGGGACAAACTCTAGCTCATAAATCAAAAAGAACCCCCAAAATAAACAGAGCAGAAAACTAAAAAACAAACTGCAAAAGCCAATTGGACTCAATAACATTTATTTTAGCTCCAAGAATTTTCTTATCAGAGTCCTTATTGTGACTGCCAACCTCTATATTTTTCAATAATATGGATGGCAACAAATAATTCCATCATGAAGAGTTAAATTCCAGAACTTTACAGGCTGCAAGTTTTCAGGTCCTCATTGACATGCATGAAAATTTCCAGTAAAAAACCCTAATACTTTTGCTAATAGTAGCAGATTGCTGTTGATTCCACAAATCTATAGATTGAATCTCATTTGGTGGAGGTCCTCATAACCCAATGGAATTTTCATGCAAGTTCAGGAGAAACATGGAGCCAGAAGGTGTAGAGGTTGGGGATTTTGGGTTGGGCCAGGACTATTGTTTCTAACTCTCACTGATTTGTGAATCTTGTGCAACGTGGAGTTTACTTAAATACCTTGATTCTTGAGTTATGTGATCACATATTTCTAGCTTTCATTTAAAAAGAAATTAAAGTATATTTCTACCTAAGACACTTGCAGGAAAACTATGAAAATGTGAAGCCTAAATACTTAAAAGCCAGAAGCAAACAGGAAATGAACCTTTTGCTTCAGAAGTCATGATTTTTAAGCTAACCTCAGGATTTTGGGGTTCATGAGAATAACAGGAGCTAGCCCTGATGACTCCCACCTGTTTGAATGCAGGGAATTGTTATGTTATGTTAAGGGTTAGTGCGTGATCCAAGACACTTAGGCTGCATCTACACTGGTAAATTAAGTTGACTTAAGCTTGCTTAAGTCGATTTAATTTACCCTGCGTCTACACTACAGTTTCCTTAAGTCGACTTAAGCAAGCTGCTTAAGTCAACTTAAGAAAAATAAAGTTGACTTAATTAAAATTAAGTCGACTTTATACAACCACCTTCCTAGTAGACCTAAGGCTTAAGTTGACTCCCTAGAGACTTAGGGCTACCCCAGGGCTACACTAATGCCCTCCCTGCTGGGGGGGGGGCACAGGGGGAGACTGACATGCCCCCCCCACAGGGCAGGGCAGAGCCCTGCCCACCCTGCCCCTATGCCCTGCCAGGGTCCCTGTCCCCCTTTGTTCCATTGTACCTAGGTACAATGGGGCAAAGGCTGAGCCCCCTAGCATTGGGCAAGGGGTGCCCCCGCTGCCCCGTGGACCTCCCCTAGGTCCCCCTAAGCCCCTAGAAGTCAACTTAGGCATCCAGTGTGGACACTCTAGGTCGACTTTCTAAGTACCCCTTTAAGTCGACTTTATTTTTAAGTGTGGACACACTAAGTCAACTTAAATTACCAAATGTAGACATAACCTTATTGTTCATAGTATGGTAGCATACTAAATTCAAACACATGTGGCATCAGATAGTAGTAAGATAGGCTATGTGCAGAAACAGCTGGTGTGCCAGAGAACTATGACATGAATCTGCATTTCCGTACCTGATGGGAGAAAAGATTGTTCCCTATCTCTATGCAATTGATTGTGATTGTCTGCAAAAATGTCAAATTCCTCACTGCTCAGACCATCCTGGCTGACCCCTCATCTTCTTTTCCTTCTCAAACTATTAAGATATTTAAGCTGTTTAGTGATGCTGCTTTATTCCTGATCTGATTATACACTCTGACATCATTTTTCTCCAACTAATGTAGCCCTAGCTTGCTTTTATGATATTCACTGTTTTCCATTAAATTCAACAGTAATAAAAGGAACCTACATGTCAGTGTACTGTAAGACATTTGCTTCAGCTAGTTATCTTGAGGCCTATGAATGTTGAACCAATAATTTAATAATATTTTAAACTGATAAATGGATCAATGGAAAACCTCTAGTACTGGGGAGCTGAAAATTGAGTGTTTAAGAATAGTTTTTAACCACAGGTATATGATCCAACCACAACTATGTCATGACAACAAATTGATATACATAAGCTACATCCATATACACCTAACCACATAGAGGCAATAGTAACAAATTAACATATATGAGAAGTTGAGATCACTAATATATTAAACTATAGGAGAACACTCCAAAATTAGTAAAGTGAGGAAATACAAATAAGGAAAAGGGGAAAACCCCCTACTGAATATGCATCAAACACACATAATTATCATGCATAATATCAAGGTACTATACATTTTATGTATTTCAACATTAGATCAGTGAGCATTAGATCAGTGATAAGGTACATTATGGATAACAGAAAAAAGATGCATTCCATATATTTTATGTATTACTTTATATCTATCTTTACAAAGCAACCAAGTGGACATTTAGGAAAAGAAATTGTATAAGCTTGAGTATTACTTTTTCCTTGTAAATTCACTTGAAGAAAGATCCTCAAGCACTACTAGTACAGTACTAGTTTGAATGTAATAGTACAGTAGTGCTGTTAATGTAATATTACAGCTAGTTCCACATAAATTCTGAGACAGTCTTAAACTATTTTAAAGAATCAAGACGAGTGAGAACTTGCAAAGACATACCTTGATGAAGAGAACAATATGTTTTTTAGGAAAATGAAGGTCTTGTCTTACTAATTAGTTGGAATTGTGCATAGATGGTATGTCTACCCAGCTGTGGCTGCATAAATCAGTGCTGGAGGATTGATTGAGCAGGCAGTAGAAACCTGCTCAATTGAGTCTGGCAAATGCAATAAAGTCACCCCACCCTCTGCCTCAAAACGAGAACTGATGCATCAACTGAGGCTCTTTCTCATTGATGTAGCACATTGTAGATGCCTAAGTAAGGGATCATACGTAAGTTGACAGAAGATATGCAAGCTATAATATGCAGCTTCTGTATCTACCATTGATAGCAGCTGGCAGTGTAGACCAGGCCCTAGCTGTCAAAATGATTTAGGAGGATAGGGGACAGTGGATGGTAAGTTTTTTTAGACAGCACTTGTGACAGCTCACTTCCAAGGTTAATATGGTATGTGATGAGCCATCTTCAGATAAGAAAAAGAGATGATGCAATGCACTGCGTACCAACTAAAGCACAAGAAATATATTCTTTCTTGTGCTTTAGCTATATATAGTAAATATGAATTGAACTTCTTCAGCCTGATAATATTGAAAGGATTCAGAATTGTAATTTAAAGTGACACATTGCGTGTACTAACCGCAAAATTTCCAGTGTTGGGTAAAATAGTTTGAGATTGAGAACAAGTAACAAAATCAAATATAGAATATATTTCATTCATTCAATATTTGATCTAAATTTATGTCAAAGTTTGTATGCCTTTTATAGTTGTCAAAGTGCAAAATAGACCCATTGCCAGTAAAAACAAAAAAACAGAGAAAATGGGAAATTTAATTTCTTATAGACACTAAGGTCAGAAGGGACCAATATGATCATCTACAAGACGATACTCCACTCACTCACTCACTCACTCACTCACTCACTCACTCACTCACTCACTCA
>ML685903.1:5076090-5209859 GCA_007922175.1 Pelusios castaneus
TCACTCACTCACTCACTCACTCACTCACTCACTCACTCACTCACTCAAGGGACCTCTTCTTGCTTACAGACAGCCCCTCAACCTTAAGCAAATACTCATCAGAAACTACAGACCAAGCAACAGAAACAATAAAGCATGTACATATACCTGCAACAAACCACATTGGCAACTTTGCCCACATATCTTCACAAAAGACACCATCACAGGACCTAATCAAACCAGTTATTCCATCAATATTTCATTCAACTGCTATCCATCAATGTGATTTATGCCATCATGTGCTGGCAATGCCCCTCTGCCTTATACATTGGACAAACAGGACAGGCTCTGCAGAAAAGAATAAAAGGACCCAAGGCTGACATCAGAAATAACAACATTCAAAAACCAAAAGGGGAACACTTCAATCTCCCTGCTCACTCTATTGATTAATTGCTAATAGCTGTACTTAAAGAAATGGATATCAAGTGGAAGCTCCACAGAGAAACTGCAGAATTGGAATTCATATGCAGATTTGACACTGTTGCCTCAGGGATAAATAGGGATCTCAGGTTTTTTTCTTATTACAACAGGTGATTTGACTTCACCTTCTATATGCTTTTCCCCAGTGTTTGAATTTAAACAACTGCTTTGATTTGCTGTAACAGTCTGACTTGATCCTATGACTTATACTTCCCTGCTTTTATTTTCCTCCCATAATGTAAATTTCCCATCTTTAAAGCATCTGATGAAGTGGAATTTTCTCCCACAAAAGCTCATGAGATAAGTAAATTTGTTAGTCTTCAAAAGTTCCACAGGACTCCTTGTTTGTTTTCCCAAGTTTGTGTCATCCACAAACTTTATTATCACAATCCCACTTTTGGTATCAAGGTCAGTAACAAAAAGTTTAAATAAGATTGGTCCCATGATTGATCCCTGAGGAACCCCTCTAGTAACTTCCCTCCAGCCTGATAGTTGACCTTTCAGTATGATCATATGTAGTCTCCCCTTTAACCAGTTCCTTATCCACCTTTCAAATTTTCATATTAAATCTCCTTTGTTTCCATCTTAAGTAATAATTCGCCATTTGGAAACATATCAAATGCCTTACTGTAATCTAGGTAAATTAAATTGACTGCATACCCTTTGTTTAAAAAAAATAGTTATCTTCTCAAAAAAGATCAGTTTGGTCTGACACAACCTACATTTTCTAAAGCCATATTGTATTTTATCCCAATTATTGTTAACCACAAAGTCTTTAACTACTTTCTCTTTCCATATTTTTTCAAGACCTTGCATACTACTGAGGTCAAACTAACAGGCCTGTAGTTACCCATGCAACTTTTTCCCTTTTCTTAAAAATAGTAACTGCATTGTTAATTCTCCACTTGTATAGTACAGCCCCTAAGTTTACAGTAAAAAAAAAAATCCTTGCTAATGGCCTCACAATTTCATGTGCTAGTCCTTTAATATTCTTGAATGGAGATTATCTAGCCCCACCCCCCTCCATTTTAGTCCCATTAAGCTGTTCAAGTTTGGCTTCAACATCCAATATGGTAATTTCTTCCTCCATATCTTCAGTCCTACTAGCCACCCTACCACTATCTCCAAGCTCATCATTATACTCATTAAAAGCAGAAGAAGAACTGGTTGTAAGGCATAACCTTGACTCGAGTGTTTATGAGCTAACAGACCGCCTGCCAAGACTATGGTGTTTGTAGCCCCGTTTGCAGTATTCCTGAAATTTCTTCCTGTTTCTTTCACTTACTTCTTATTCACAAACTAAAAACGTGGATATGATTGAGCAACTGATTCAGCAGAGATTGAGATGAAAATGCAGGACCCAGGTGTGTGAGATTTCACTGGACCCAGAGTGATTTGCACTTGGGCACTCTATCACCCTCGCTCAGGCTGAGCCTGCAGGCCAGACATATAGGGGAAGGGATGAGGGAAAAATGCAGCTGCTTAATAGAAGAGGAGCCTGCCTTTCCTGAATATAACAGCACTTTTTCTCAGGGGAGGAAGAGAGATCTCATCCCTTTCTTCTAAACAGCTGGGGTTTGTTTTTTTCATTTTCCCTTCTCTCCTAGCTCAAATTCTCAAAGGTGTGCAGTGCATTGCAAATTGCTTTTCTTCAGTTGCCACTAAATTATTTCAGGAAAAATAAGGGAAAACATTCTACCACTGAGCACGAAGGTGGACCATAATTATCTAGAGTTGACAAAGTCACCCAGAGTTAACAAAGTAAAACTCCAAGAATCCAAAAAAGTTAATGGAAACTTTTTCTTTTCTTCTTTCAGACAAGGAACAAAACATTTCAGGCACCTTATAAAATACATATATCACAATACTAACCTTGTTTGCTTTCTTCACACATCCCTTGAGAATTTTCTCTATAGCCTGTAAAGTTATATTGTGGATGAATTTGACCATTGAGTCTACTTGAAACAATAAAAGAGGTGAGCATCTGAAGCAGCGTATTGAGGAACTACATATCACCTTTACGAAGGATTGAATTTTTTACAGTGGAGTGTTTTTCTATCAGAAAAGGCTGATTAGAGAAATTTGAAACATTCAGGTACTTATTGATTTCACTGAAAATTTCAATGAAAAATTTTTGAACCATTTTGATAAAGTCAGAAGATTTAATTTCAACTTTATTGATTTGACTTAATTAATATAATGCTATCAAATCTGGCCACGTCATACTATATGTCATATATTATTCTTACACACACACACACACACACACACACACACACACACACACACACAGAGGAATGTTTCATTGTAATTTTCCAGGAAGAGTATGCTATGTTTTCATTTAACCTTTTTGTTCCTATGCCATGAATATAACACTCCAGTAATTGGTAACTTCCAACTGAAGTTTATATATATATAAACTGACTATTCTGTCCAGATTGTATGCTTCTCTATGGAGTATTTTAGGGTGCGTCTACACTTGTAAATTAAGTTGACTGAAGCAGGCTTAAGTCAACTTAATTTACTCTGCGTCCACACTGTAGTTTCCTTAAGTTGACTTGAGCTATTGTTTAAGTCGACATAAGGAAATTTAAAGTCGACTTAATAAGACCTGCTTTTAAGTCGACTTTAATGCTTAAGTTGACTTCTTAAGTCAACATTAGCAGTGGACTTAGTCGACTTAGAGCAAGGGAAAATGGGAGCCCCTGCTCCCTTCTCCCCAGGAAGCCGCTAGTGGTTTGTCCCGGCTCCCTTCTCCCTCCTTTCTGGGAGGTCCCAGCTAGAAGGGAGCACAGGCCTCCTATCTTCCAGGACCCCAGTGGTCCCAGCCAGAAAGGAGCCACAGGGCTCTGTTCTGGCCGAGACCACTGGGGTCCTGGCCAAAAGGGAACCCTGTGCTCCCTTTTTGCTGGGACCCACGTGGGTCCTGGGCAGAGAGGTGCTGCCCATTTTCTTCTGGTTGGGACCAGGGGGACCGCTCAGTCCCAGCTAGAATGGAGTGTGAGGCTCCCTTCTGCCCAGGACATCAGTGGTCCCGGCTGGAAGGGAGCCGAGCAGTCCGGGCCAGAAGGGAGCTCCGCTCTCCCTTCTCCCATGGACCACTCCAGGGCTTCGTGCCTCCGGGAGAGGCCTTATGGGGATGGATCTCCCAAGGACAAGCCCTCCTAGCTTGGGGAGCCGAGGCTCCAAAGGAGCCTCACCTCCCCCTGGACCTAACTAGTCAACTTAGAGAGTCTAGTATAGACTCTCTAAGGCGACTTAGTAAGGCCAGGTTTAAGTTGACTTAGGAGTCCTGTGTGGACTCTCTAAGTTGACTTAATAAGGTCAACTTAAAGTCGACTTAGTAAAGTCGACTTGGTAAAGTCGACCTAAATTTCTCAGTTTAGACATAGCCTTAGTCTGTGCATAAGGGACAGAGCATTTAAAGTGTTTTTCTATAAATTTGTAATACAGTTTTCAATACACAGCACAAATCAGTTACAAATTAGAATACTGCAGTTACCAGTGAAGAAAGTATCTATTATGAAACAAATTACCAAATAGTAATTCCCAGTTATTAAAAACAATCACTATTTTTAAGTAATAATATAAAATTAAACCCTAATTTTAAAATAATAAAATGGACTGCAAATATCAATATTTATGTAGCTTATTTTTAAATTATAAATGCAAGTTGTTATACAATATTCAAACATTAACTGTCTTATTAATTTAACAGAAGTAAAATTGATTAGGTCTAAATGAAAGAAAATAATTTAATCTTAAGAACATTTTCATAAGGTCAGAGCTAAAATATAGTGTTCATTTTTCTGAAATTAAATATTGAAGTTTCATTCTGTGGAAAAAAACGTATTTGTCGTGCCAATTCAGAATAGCAGCAAAATAGAGGGTAAGGTCCATGCCCTTACAGAGGCCTGGAAGAGTGCCTTTTGAAGCATGAAAGAGGTACCATACTGTCCTGCACAGTTCTCCTCAAAGTACATTTAATCTGAGATTATAAGTGTGCATGCATGTAACCATTTGTGAAGGGACTGTCTGTTACAATTTCTTGCATAAGGTAAAAGATTAATTATTATGTAAGTAAAGGTCAAAAAGAGAATTATTTACTGAAGTTGTAGCATACTGATGAGGAAAACAGATCCTGGATGAAAGTGGACAGGATTCAGACCAGTGGTTCTCAAACTTCTTGTGTTGGCGACCCCGTTCACAGAGCAAGCCTCTAAGTGCTACCACACTTTGTAAATTTTTTATATATTTAACAGCATTTAAAAGCTAAATTTGTAACCCTATGTTTAAAATGAATCCACCTTTTCTCACCACTTTTAAATTAAGACAAAAAAAATATTGAATTATTAAGTGGAAAAGTTACTTAAAAAAGAAAAGTTATGTTAAATACTAAGGAGTGTGGAAAAAACCTGGCAATATCACTTTTCTCATCAGACTTAGTACCCTATTGCCACCCTTACTTCTGTACTGTTGCTAGCCATTGTGGATCATGATCCACATATCACAACCTCACAACCCACAGTATGAGAACCCCTGGTTTAGACTAGGGTGAAATGATAGAAAGTAATATTTCTATGTAGGGTAAAGTATCGTACTATAGCATCAGTCACCTGAAAATAATTGTAAAGAGAGTGGCTCAAATGTCCTGGGTTCTTCCTGTCTGATAGACAGTGGTATACTAATGATCACCTAAAGAGCAGAAGAAAAGATGTGTGTCAGCTATCTTGCCTTTTTTTGCCTTATTCAGGTATAGTATATAAGACTACAGGCTTGAGTCAAACGAGTAGGATTTGGTCCTGCAATGAAAATGTGGAATAATACAGTTTGAAATATAGGAACTTTCTATACCCCATGATCCATCCAGCTTGACACCCTATCTCCAACAAGCTCAGTATTAGATGCCTGAGAGGAAAATGCAAGATATTCATTAAGTGAAACATCTCAGATCACAAGACTTTGTACAAATAATTACTTTACTTTTTATTTTTGTTTCCTCAAAACCCTGGAGATTTAGAGTCTATAACTCCAGATTCAAAATGAAATTGAATTAACATTGGTAAGTTTCACTTTTCACACTGATAAGCCACACTCAACATTTCATAGTTTTAGCATAAAATAATAAATCAGTTTCCTAAATATATTTGCATATCAGAGCAGAGCTTTCATTAATGCTGGGTTAAATTACAAACTTGAAATGAGGGGAATTTCCTGATGAAAGCTTCATAAAACTCTATGTGGCCCGATGATCAGTTCTGCCATCCTCCTTCAAAAAAGATAGATGTGGGGAACTCAGAAGCAGCAACAATAGAGGGATCATTCAGAGCAGTCCAGCTCTTGAGGCATCCGCTTCCCATTTGATTACCAGTATCTGTTGGACAGAAGCTTTGCTCTTGCATGCATATGCAAAGATTGTAGACCAGTCAAGTAAAGGCCAGTTGTGCATCTGGTCTAACTTCCATCTTGTGTCCTGATACTGTAAGGTGCTGAATACTGAAGATTACAGGACCGAGCCCTTGGAAAGGAGGATTAGCTCTTGTGGTTTGAATGTCCTTGTAGGAGGACTATAAACTGACCCTTCCATCAAGAGCTGTATTATTTGACATCTTTTTGTTATGGGGCTCCTCCATTCCTCACTGTAAAGATAGTGGGAGAGCAAGGAGAAGGGAAAATGCTATCCATGGCAAGCTGACTTTTCCTTTATCTGGTCTTCAACTGAGCTAATACAACATCTGCTATGTCATGGAGTTACAGAATTTAGGGAAGGAAGAAGACTATTTTCTTTTGACCACCTCCTATCCAATGCATGATTTTTGCCATGGCTCATCAGACTCAGGATCACAGGTCTCATATTTTTTTGCCATATTATAGACATGCGGGGTCTGATTCACCATCCAGTCCAGTTTTATACCAGTGCAATTCCATTAGAATCTGAACAACATCAAATTTGGGCAACCAGTTAGCAAGTTTTTTACTAACATTCTTCAACCAGAAGGAAATCCTGAGGATAGAAGGGTACAATATATTTCATGAAACTAACTAGACAAACATATATTTTTAACATTTTAGAACTCCGTTGTCATCCTTAGGTAATGATTCTTCCTACTCCCACTCTGAGCTTAGGGAATGCAATTCTGACATGCCTTTGTTAAGGGTTCACAAACTGAGCCCTTATATATTCAATTCATCCTTCACACTTGCACAAAAGCTGGTCCAAACCTCACCTTTATGTAAAGGTGAAAAAAATATTTTCCACCAGTTTTTACAATTTTTTCTCTATAATTACATTTGCAAACTAAAAACAGCTAAAGTCTGAATAAATGAATTGTGCGTATCACAGGATGGTGTGAACAAGGGGTCAAAGAGTTAACTCTGCTAACTGTGATGTGTTTCTGTTAGTAAATTTTAACAATATAAGTATTCCATTATGAAACCCTTTGCCTAGCACCAGAATTTTTCTATTTAAACCCAGTTCTTACATTAAAACTTATTTTTTCCTACTTCTATTAACATTTTTGTAGATTGGATGGAGAAATCCACCACTCAAAGTGGTACAAGAGGTACCAGGCTTCTTTTACTCCAGATGAAATTACATTTTTAATCAGAACTCTATTATATGTTGGGTTATTTTATTTTAAATTAATGTGTTTGTTAAGATATGTATGTGGAAAACACTGGAAGGAAAAAAAAAAAAAAGCTGAGATAAGCCTGTAATTGAAAACACACAGCATGTAATAAAAAAAGACAAACAAATTCTATACTTACAAGGGATTTTTTTGCAGGCGGGAGGAGGGAGGTTCTGGGTATATGATGGTATTCAGAATATACATATATCCCCTTTGATTTTAGGAATTTTTAGCTTAACCTTCAAACATCTTAAAATAGGCAAACTTTGTCAATACTTAGTAATATTTTGTTTTAATGCAGAGTTAGATTGTCATTTGAACAGATACAAAAATTAAAATAAATCAAATATACATTTTGTGTTTGAACACTTGAGGATGAGACACAGTAAAGTACAACTTTATAATTGTCAAGTTTCTTTGATCTAAAATGGAATGTTGATCTAAAATGTAACTGTTCTTAGCTTAATGTATATGACAGCTAAATATATTACTTTATTCTTGCTTACATATCTCTTTCAGTATGGAGGAGTTGGGGAAGCTCCAGCTAGAAGTAAAAATTACTTTCACAATGAAATATAGAATTTCACATTATTCACTGCCCTTGGATTGAATTGGATCCCCACTGAATTACATAAAAGATGAGACTTGATATTTCATCATTTTGTCAAAGGCATAAAACTGGGGTAGATTCTGTTAAACAAATGAAGTAGGAATATATTAGTATAAAGTTTTATTGGTTTAGGGAATCCAGGAATATTTTTAAACTGTCAGAAAAAATATTGAACCAGATTCTAAGAGGGATTAAAACTAAGTGAGGCTAAGCAGTGAGGGAGAGCAGCACATGACATATAAGATTACTTGGCTAGGCAGCAATGATCTAGCTGTGTGGTCTAAGCACATTAGAGAGAGAGGAATATTTTTATTAGACCAACTTTTGTTGTAGAGAGAGAGACAAGTTTTTGAGTTCACATACAGCTCTTCTTTTTACTAGGATACAGTCTTGCCCTTTGCAAAGCAGAAGTATGTTTTAAACGTGAAAGATTGAGCTTAATACAATAAGGGTGAATTGCAAGAGGTCCCTGAAGCACAGAACGAAAATTGTTATTGCACCACTCTTAGGGTGCGTCTAGCTTGCTTAAGTCGATTTAATTTACTCTGTGTCTACACTACACTTTCCTTAAGTTGACTTAAGGAAAAAATAAGTTGACTTTGTTTAACCTCCTTTTAAGTCGACTTTCTGCGTAAGTCTACTTTCTAAAGTTGACTTAAGCCAGTGTAGTCGTGGAGTACCCCTAAGTCGACTTTAAGTCGACTTAGGGGCCTTCAGGGCTTCCCCACTGCCCTCCCTGACAGGGTGGCTGGCACAGAGATAGCCTGGCATGTCCCCCCACAGGGCAGGACAGAGCCCTGCCCACCCTTCCCCTATGCCCTGCCAGAGTCCCTGTCCCCCTTTGCCCCAGTGTACCCAGGTACACTGGGGCAAAGACTGAGCCCCCTGGCACTTGGCAAGGGGCGCCCCCCCTGCCATTGTGGTCCAGTCCCAGGTCCACCTAGCCCGTACAAGTCGACTAGACATCCAGTGTGGATGCTCTAGGTCGACAATGTACGGTCCCTTGAAAGTCGACTTAAAATTTAAGTGTGGACATGCTAAGTTGACTTAACAAAGTTAACTTAAAGTCAACTTTGTTAAGTTGACTTAGCTAAGTCGACGTTAATTAACAAGTGTAGACATAGCCTTGGGGTGCATCTACACTTGTAAATTAAGTCGACTTAAGCTTGATTAAGTCGACTTAATTTACTCTGTGTCTGCACTACATTTTCCTTAAGACGACTTAAGCAAGCTGCTTAAGTCGACTTAAGGAAAATTAAGTCATCTTTACTAAACCTGGTTTAAAGTTGACTTTAGGCTTAAGTCGACTTTCTAAAGTCAACTTAAGCCAGTGTAGACCTGGAGTAGCCCTAAGTTGACTGTAAGTCGACTTAGGGCTCTCCAGGATTCCCCCACTGCCCTCCCTGCCAGGAGGGATAGCACAGGGGGAGCTTGGCCACCCTGCCCCTATGCCCTGCCAGGGTCCCTGTCCCCCTTTGCCCCATTGTACCAATGTACAATGGGGCAAAGGCTGAGCCCCCTGGCAATTGGCAAGGGGTGCCCCACCTGCCACCGTGGACCTCTCCCAGGTCCACCTAGCTCCTAGAAGTCGACCTAGGCATCCAGTCTGGATGCTTTAGGTCGACTTTGTAAGTTCCCCCCAAGTCGACTTAATTTTATAGTGTGGATATGCTAAGTCGGCTTAACAAAGTCGACTTAAAGTCGACTTAGATAAAGTCGACCTAAATTAACAAGTGTAGACATAGCCTTGAAGAGGAAGTGGCATCCTCTCAACTCTTTGCCAACCTAACTCTATTGTCAGTGCAAAGCGAACATAGCCCCAGTTTTCTGGTATTCCTGTCATGTCTTTGCCCCCTGAAGAGGCTAAGACTAATGTTATAATTAGTACTGAAGTGAATTTAGAAGGATGGACTTTTTGTGCCTTCTTCTTTTTCTCCCTTGTGCACTCAATGAAGGACTAGTCATAATCTATCCTCAGAAGGAATATTTTGTACATTTCATAAGGGAGATGAAATAGTAGCAAAATCTCTGAATGTATGAATCACTTATGCTAGGAAAATTACACATAATGAAAATAAACAAGTACAGAACATTCCAGGTATTGTACTTCATTCATTTCTTTTATTAAAAACATACCCATTTGAAACCAAGGCATTATTAGAAACACAGGCATCCTGAGAGAAAACCTTTTAGAAACACTGAAGTTTCATCCTACTTGTGTCAAAGGGACGTTTTCAAATAATTGGACTTAAAATTAAGTACTTAAAAAGTTTTACAAAGCCTATTCTGCTTAGTAGTATCATCAGGAATTTAAAAAAAAAATTGGAGCTTTTTTATTCAACTATTCTTTATCAGTTTTGTAAAAACTCATGGCTATGTCTACACTTGCAAGTTAGATCGACTTAAGGAGGCTTAAGTTGACCTAACTTAGTCCCTGTCCACGCCAAGCTTTCATTAAGTCGACTTAAGAAATTCCTTAAAAGTTGACTTAATTAAAACTTAGGTCGACTTAACCTAACCTTTAAGTCGACTCCTTAGGTCAACCTAAGCACATGTGGACATGGATTAACCCTTAAGTCGACTTTATTAATTCGATTTAAGGGCAGTTAGGTTGACTTACTAAGTCCCCATTCAGGATAACCACTTCGTTAGGTCGACTTAATAAGGTCGACTTTAAGTCGATTTAAAAAAGTCGATCTAACTTTTTATAGACATAGACATAACTAGACATAACTTTTTTGTAGACATAGCCCATGATGCTATCTTTTGATTTGGAATAGGCACTCAATAAAATTTAAGCAAACTCACATGCCTACCAGAGCTTTCACTACCACCTTCAGGCCAAGTCTGTACTTATGGCAGCAAATTTGCCACCTTCAGTTCGGAGTTTCTGGTTTAATTGAACCGCCAGTCAAGACCCACTCAACTAATCAGGAGTTTGACTTAGGGCTTGTCTACGCTTGGGGTGGGATTGTGATTCTATTTTAGGCTGTTGAATTCCAGAAGGCAAAGGCAAGTGATCACACCAAATTGCTTGCTCAGTGTCTCGTGTCCCCATTGCTCACATTACTGCCTGAAATTCATTGCACTGTGGGTAGTAGACATAGGGGCTTAGGGGGATGCAGTTGTCCTATGCTCACTCCTCCTTCCATTTTCTCTAAAGAAAAAAAAAAGGCTGTTTCTCCTCCAAGGACACAATGGACAGGCACAGTGCTTCATTCAGAGAGAGGAATTAATTGAAAACTTCCCAGGACTCCAAGCAGGAAAGAAGCTATTTTGTCATGGAAAAGAGGACAGGAAAAACAGGTACAGCTACTCTGTCTACATGGAACTAAAATAGAATTGTAGATTCCAACATCAAATTACAGATCCATTTTTTTTAATGTACTGCTCTGACAGGGGTCATGGTAAGCAGCATTATGTCAAATTTTACTATCAGAGTAGATCAGGGCTTATTAACTCCAACCCCATAAGAAGAGTAGTGCTGAGTTGAAGGGATGGCATTTCCCTTTGAATCAGCACTGTGGAGCTAGGGAGGCAAGTGAATGTTAGGAAGTCAAGGGGAGATATTTAAATTATTTTATGTAACCAGTTCTGCAGGCAGTGTAGACTTGGCCTCAGACTGTTTCTCCACTCCTTCTAGTATTCTCATGCCTGCAGAGAATTTACTCTTTAGCTGTTCAGTTATTCTTATATGCAATATAAAACAAACCTAGAAGTATTATTGCTAACAAAGGAACCCAAAGCTACCTACCTACCAAAACATGACACTGAACACTTTAACATCACCTCATAGTGAAATGAAACAAATAAACAGCAAAAACATTTTAGAGTAAAACACTGTTTTACTCTGACCACTTTTTATCAGTAGATATTGTGTTAATAGTATCCTGCATTTCTGCAGTGTTTTCATCGTTAAAAATATCAAAGTTGACAGTATACTTTAAGATGAAATCTTGGGTTTGTTTAAAATACTAGTAGTGCCATAACAAGAGTACTGAAATCAGGGCTTTTTTTGTGATGGTACTCATCGGTAATGAGTACCGGCACCTTTTTTTCCACAGCAATGCGTCCCCGGCTCCTGCCACTGCCATCAGTGGCCCCACGTCCCTGGCTGAGTACTGCTTCCCACCCCTTTTTTTAATACAAAAAAAGCACTGACTGGAATAGTCACCATAGATGGTGTACTGATGTTTAGGATAAAATATAATTTTGTCCTTACTATAAGCTAGCATCTCTGCCAGCTTATTTACAGAACATGTAGAGTGGTTACCAGCGCAAAAGGAAAAGATGACATTCAAGATAAAAAAATGAAGTAATAGATTAGTTTTTAATTCCATTTTTCTAGTATAAAACACAGAAGAGGTGTTCTAAAATAAACTTTTAACAAATATATATTTATATTGTTCCCATTTGATTATTTTAAAAATGGTTTTGTATAGAAAGGGTCTGTAACATGGAATAATGCTGGATGATACATATAGTGATAAACCAAGTGGAAAATATCCATTATCTTCTGATACCCAGGGGAACTTTTAAAATATAGAGATCCCAACTGTTGCGCTTTGATGTCATTCCCGGATACCTGGGGATATGCCAAATTATTGTGCTATAATACCTTTTCCAAATACCTAAAGGCATGCCAAACTATTATGCTTTGATTGCATTTCCAGATAACCACCCCCCACCACCCCCCACCAAAAAGACCATAATTATGATGGACCATATTTATGAGGAGTTATTCTCATCACCTTCTTAGAACACTGAGAAATTATTGAAAAAGCAAACAATTTTCAATGCTTTACCAGTAGGTTTATATAACTGTAATGTCCTGTATAGTTGCACATATTAATTATAAAATTCAGTTAAAGACTCACAGATGTTGCAAAATTTTCTATTGCCTTCCTGTAAAAAACAACCAGGTATCATGTTGACTAAGACCAAATTAACTTTCTCAGAGATTATTGTTAATTGTAGCCAGGCATGTCAGTGCCCTTATTTATATATTTTAAGAATTTAAAACTGGGCTATATGCTCAGAACTAGCATACATCTTAACCCCAAACTGAGGGGCACTTGATAGAAAGGGAAGAGGGAGAAAGTGCCCTTTTATTGTAAATTCATGTTGCACTGCCAAGTAAGAGATCACCACACACAAAACATCAGGAAATTCAAGGTATTTGATATCCTCAACTCTATTTAGACTCCCAATGTAAAACTAAAATTCTTCCAGAAACACTAACTACTAACAGAAGGAAACATGAAGACCTTCATTTTGATTCCTGTAAGTTGAGCTGCCACTGATTTTGGTTAATATCAGCATCTCTACAAATTAACATCTCACTTTTAAACAAACTGGTAGATTGTTATTTGTAGTGTACTTATCTGTTCCACATGAGGTGACATTACAGGATTCAGAATAACCACTGCCAGTGTTCAGTTCGCAGTATGTCAGAATGCTAAATTCAGCACATCTCTTTTTGGTACCAAAAAGTGGTGTTGAACTCTAAAATGAAAGAGATGGAAAAAGAGAAAAGCAAGCCTCAGTAAAACTGTATGTTTTCTAGAGTGATGGTGTTAATCTCTATTCCACCTAACATAATAATGATGTAAATACAAGACCTGCTTCACCATTACATTTACTTAAGTTTTAGACTAGTGTAACTTCATGGAAGTCAAAAAAGTGTCACCAGGATTAAACCAGTTACCATGGTGAATTAGGCTTTTACAGTTTTAAAATTAGTATCTCATACTAGATTCACTAGTACGCTTTGGTTGTGTTGCACTACTACAGGGTATGTCTATATTGGATGATCTTTTAAGTCGACTTTACAACGTCAACTCTAAGTTGACTTAAAGTCAACCTTGTTAAGTCAACTTAGAGAGTCCACATTGAACATTCCTGTCAACTGCCTGCATCCACACTGGCAGATGCTAGGTTGACAGAGGAGTAGTGCATTGTGGGTAGCCCTGGGAGTGGGCCTAGAGGCCAATTAGGTCGACTTAAGGGCTTCCCTGTCTACCCTGAATTAAGTCAACTTAATACGGTTGACTTAAGTGTTAAGTAGACTGTAAGAGATGGTGTTATTAAGTCGACTTAAGAAAACGCTTAAGTCGACTTAATAAAAGCCCAATGTGGACACAGCAGTCTGTAGGTCGACTTAACCTTCCTTAAGTCTACCTAAGGCTCCAGTGTAGATGTGCCCCATGTGACATAAAATCATCATAAACAAGGCTTGACTGACCCTGTTATGGGTCTACAGCTCCTTTGTGATGTAGGAGCAGTGCAAAGTTACTAAATTATGCCATTTGGTTTAGTCCCCTTAACTGTATGTAAGCACCCAAAACTCTGCCTGAGCTGACTAAATTCTCTCTGGGCTGGTATTGTGCTTGATGAAGCAACAAGACCTGTGTAAATTCAGTATTAACACAAATTTATTTTGGCCTGGAATCTCACAGGTTTTGTGAGAAGTTTTGATTCCTCCCTGTGAATTCTGGTTTAACATATGTGCAGTTTCACACTCTAGATCTGTCAGCCTTTAATTAAGTAAATGAGATACTGACACCACACTTTTCTCAGTCAAATCACCTCCCCACTTTAGGCTGAGTGATGACCTTTCAAGGTGGTGGACCAGTTTCAAATATCCAATATTCAAAAATCAGAGATTGACAGCCACTCTTGTGTGCCAGTTTTCTGAGGGTTGATATTTCCCACTCATAAGACCATTATTTTGTTCACCACAAAATGCATTTTCATGTGGAAGTGGGGGCTGGAATTTTCTATATCCCCACCACCTCTACATGTATGAGAGTCCATTACTGGAGAACGACATATTTGGGATGCAGTATCATCAAGGTGCTGATGATTCTCAATTCTATGTCTCCTTGTCACTTAGCGTGTATCTACACTTACAAGTTACGTTGACTTAAGGAGGCTTAATTCGACCTAAACTACTCCACGTTTACACTGGGCTTTCCTTAAGCCAACTTAAGCATTTCTTTAAGTCGACTTAAGGAAAAATTAAATCAACTTAATAACACCTTCTTTTAGGTTGACTTAATACTTAAATTGACCTTATTAGGTCGACTTAAGCCAGTGTGGACAGGGATTAGTGTCTAAATCAACCTTATTAAGTCGACTTAAAGTGTTAAGTCGATTTAATAAGGTTGAAAAGGGGCTATGTCTACACTAGAAAAGCTAAGTCGACTTTTGATAAGTCAACTTAATAAGGTCGACTTTAAGTCGACTTAAATTCCACCTTATTAAGTCAACTTAATAAAGTCAACTTAACTTTTCTAGTGTAGACATACCCTGAGTGAGGATTCTGTTGTCTTTCCTCTCCCATTATATTTCATTTATTATTTTGATTACACTTGCTTTACTGTAATGAAGTTATGGATGAATGTCATCTGAGTTAAGCTCCATTAAGATGAAAGATGATGTTGATTAGACAAGAGCACCTAAGAAACTGGGAAGGATTATGACTTCTCCAACCAGTGAGAGATAGTACCTTCTCTCTATTTCACTATCATTGCATCCAGGCCTTCCTGGAACCTTTGCAGCTTTTGGGTTCTTATAGAGTGACCAGATATCCTGATTTTATAGTAACAGTCCTAATATTCAGAGCTTTTTTCTTATACAGGTGCCTATTACCTCCCTCACCTGCATCTCAATTTTTCACACTTGCTATCTGATCACCTTATATATGACTGAATTTGTTGCAGGCCCAAAGACTGTACATTATTCCATCTGGTACTGACTATTACCTACAGTTTGGATTATTGCAGTGTCCTAGTTCAGGTTACCATTGAAGACTTGAGGAAGTTCTAGTAAGGAGAGAATAGTCTACAATTATTCACCTTTGAAAAGTAGAAAGCGGGCATAACATCTATGTTCCAGGCTCTGAACTGATCTCCTGTGCAAGACGGTGATCATCATCTAGGGCTCTGAGCATTCTGGAAGTTACTTTATTCTTGGGTTGCTTGTTTACCCCATCAGCCCATCACTTCAACTTTTCAGAATACATGGTGTGAAATAGTTCGCTTAAAGCCACATGCAGTTTCTAATCCCTGGGCGGGAGGGGGGAAACTTGTTTAAGCTCAAGAGATGGGTATTTTTTTTCCCCAAATGAACAGCCATTTCTCAAACATTCTGGTGAAAAAGAACCTGTCTATGTGAATGTTCATGAATAGCAAACAATGTAACTGTAGCATGGACATGGCTGAACTAAATAGCTATTAGGTATTTGAATGTTTGTGAATACTGCTTTTGCAAGACTTTGATGGTGACAAAGGTTAGAGTGCATACAGCTAGGCTGTTCTCGGTGGTAACAGAGGACAGAAGAAGGAGCAATGGTTTCAAATTAGAGCTGGGGAGGTCGAGGTTGGATATTAGGAAAAACTTTCTCACTAGGAGGGTGGTGAAGCATTGGAATGTGTTGCCTAGGCAGGTGGTGGAATCTCCATGTTTGGAGATATATAAGGTTCAGTTAGACAAAACCCTGGGTCGGATGATTTAGTGGGAGTGGTCCTGCTCTTAGCAGGGGGTTGGACTAGATCATCTCATGAGGTCTCTTCCAGCCCTATGATTCTATGGCTATGTCTACACTGGAAGTTAGTTCGAATTAAGGAAGCTTAATTCGAACTAATTTAAGCCATGCTACACTAGGCTTTCATTAGTTCGAATTAAGGGCTTCCTTAATTCAAACTAATAAATTCCAATATGCTATTCGAACTAAGGGTTAATTCAAACCAGTTAGTTCGAATTCACCAGTGTGGCCATGTTAGTTCAAACTAATTGTTTAGTTCGAACTAACCGGCCCATTGAACTCAATGCAATTCCCTAATTCGAACTAAGCAAGTGCCATGAATGGCACTTGCTTAGTTCGAACTAAATTTTGCTTGTTCGAATTAAGTTTGAATTAGTTAGCTTGAATTAACTAATTCAAACTAACTTTAGTAAGTGTAGACATAGCCTATGATTCTATGATAAGGAAAAAAATCAAGAAAGCATTTAACTTACTGTAAATTTATCAGAGATTAACAAGGCACATTATCTCAGAATTAAAGTGGTTTAAGATGTAGTATAACTGTATATACTGCTCCCTTTACTGTCTATATTGGGAAAGCTCATGTAATAAAGAATGGTATCTTGATCTATCTGCTTGCAAATAGTTTTAGTATATAATATAGTAATCTATTCCTTTTAAAAAACAGAGGTGATAAGCACCAAATCTAATTAATGCTGAAATATGTAAGCATGGATAGGATTTCACCAAAGTTCAATACTATGTTTTGAATTCTGATCCAGTGTTCTTAAAACCACAGTTTTCTGCAGAACTGTTATACTCACAATTAAGGCAGTGTGCTACCCTGTCAATACACTAGCTCAAAGCTGAATTAATGTTGTAAACATAACAGTTTAAACAGCCATGCAAAGTGACTTTTTGGCTAGTATGAATGGGCACTAGCTTTCCAAAGGGGAGTGGAGAGAGATATTAATATAACATCCCATCTCTTTTGGACTGCTTTTAGAAACACATAGAATTTAGAAATCAAGGTTTCCCAAGGACCAGACTAATTTCTCTTATACAGCTCAACCTGAGGCAGATGACAATTCTCAAACTTCTCAAATTCCTCAGGCTTGTGAGCCACTGCAGCTAGTATGACATTTCTCCTGCAGAGACAACTTAAACGCACTTTGCTTCTGTAATACATTAGAACTGAATTATGATAGTATTAATTAAAGAGACAGTCATAATGTCCTGTCTTGCAAAAATAAAAACAATTCAATGTTGCCTCAGAGGATGTTGTCTCATGGCAATGTAAGCTTTGTTTTCATTCTAGGATAACATTCATCTTAAACATTTGATCACTTTCCTGCTCTTGAGGCTCAATACACTGCAGCAAAATGAAATTGTTAATGCTTAGTTGTGAGATTATCCACAGAGACAGATTTTTAACACAGGCGCTTCTTGTGTATAATGGTAAAATCTCCCCCACATACTCCTCCTTTCTTTTCCATATACCCTTGAAAAATCAGCTTGTAGGAAGCAAGGCATCCTAGTTAGCAGAGTCTATTAACTTTCCAGAAAAGAGAAGCAATTCATCAGTGCCTCAGAAATCACTTTAAAAAAAAATCTTTAGTGATTATGTGCTATTTCAATCTTTTTTTATTCCCAGGACCCACATTAAGTGGTAAGAAATTTGATCCACATTATTATACATGCAATTGTCCAGAAATATAAAATAATTGTATCAGTTTCAGATTATTTTGGATCTTTCTTCTTCATTTTAAAGGAATGGAGGGAGAAAATGGTGTGATGATTGGAAAAAAAGTATAAAAACATTTACTGTATGTAGTATGATAGATCAACTTGTGATTTCTGTGTCACAAAAATAATGGTTTACATGGGACAATATTTTTTGCTCTAAATTTATATGTGCTTTTGTTCAGGAAATGTGTTCATCTACCCATATCACTTATTTCATAGACTCAACATTGGCAGATGGTAAACTCTATGCCCATACTATCCGCAGAAATCACAAGAACAGGACAGAAATTGAAGGTGCTAGGAGAATGGTAACAATGGAGACATTTAACACAAACCTAGTAATAGAAGAGAGATGTTTTCATAAGCAGCAGCTTGTGTTTTGTGATGTTTTCTTTGTTGGTCATTGTTTGAAAAATATTGGCATTGAAAATATTCCAAAATATTTTGTAATACTGGCAAACAAGTTATCTCCATTTCCAAAGTCATGCTTAAAAAGAACCTGCAGATAATTTGTATCCTTTAGTATGCCATCTCCCTATCACTGTGTCTCGGAGTACAGAAAAAAATATCAGAGTGAGAAGGGTGCTGATCAGCTTCAGAATCTCAAGGGTAGAGACATTAGGCTGAGGGACAGGTAGCTATAGTTGGTGGGTTTTTCAAGTATACCTCTATCTCTATCTCTATCTATCTAGATAAATATAGATATAGTTTTTTCACTCAGTACATGTATAATATAAAAATTGCATATATAGGGTGGAAAATTATATTAAAAGATTATTAAAGTGGCAAAGTCAAACACTCAACAACAGTTAGGAAGTGACAGAATTAAGCATTTCTCCCTAATTGTGAAGACTTGAAATATAACTGTCTTACCGAAAGCTTAGATATTCACTGAGTCCTTTGCTACAGAATTTGGGATTTTATATAAAATATCAGATATCATGAGATTTATAATAAAGACATGAGTTATCCATATCATGTTTACAATAGAACTGTACCAACAAATGTTTAACCCTACTATCTGAGAACATTTTCCTATGACAGTGATTTTCATACAGCATGTGGGTAGAGTGCATGTGCTGTTTTCGGAGGTATTGTCAGAATTAGATGTGAAATAAAGAACATCTAAAAACAAAAATTGCATCTTCAAGACTTCTGGGCTATGTCTACACTTGTAATGTTAAGTCAACTCTGTTAAGTCGACTTAACAAGGTCGATTTTGAGTCGACTTAAGTCGTCCTTGTTAAATCAACTTAACAGAGTGGCTACATTTTGGGTGCATCTACACTTACAAAATAAGTTGTCTTAAGGAAGCTTAAGTCAACCTAAACTAGTCTGCGTCCACATTGGGTTTTCATTAAGTCAGCTTAAGAATTTCCTTAAGTCAACTTAATAACACCTCATTTTAGGTTGACTTAAAGCTTAAATTGACCTTATTAAGTCAACTTAAGCCAGTGTAGATGTGAAGTAGCCCTAAGTCAACCTCCATGGCCTCCAGACCTCCCTCCCAGGGTTCCTGACACAGGAAGAGCCTGCCCTGGCCAATCACAGGGCAGGACACACCCTGACTACCCTGCTCCTCAGAACTGCCCAGACCTGCTGTCCACAAGCATGCCTGAGCAGAGCATTCAGGGCAAGCGGGCCCCATCCTGGAGCCATGAGAGAATCCTGGATCTGCTGGCCATTTGGGGGGACGAGGCAGGGACCTCCCAGTTGTGGGACAACCACCTCAACTGGGAGGCATATGCCTTCATCTCATGGGCTATGGCTGCCAAGGGCCACACCCATGACACCCAGCAGGTATGGGTGAAAATAAAGGACCTCTGACAGGGCTACCAAAAGGCCCGGGAGGAGATGTTCTGGACAGGGCCAGCCCTCACAGCCAGCTGCAACTACTACAACCAGCTGGATGACTTTCTGGGGCAGGAGAGCAATAGCTTGCCAGCCCACATCATTGACTCTACTGAGCCACCCTCTCTTGACGATGACCAGGAGGAGGGCTCGGTGGATGAGGCTTGTGGTGCTGGAGCAGGGGGAGGCTAGCACCCAGCAGCAGCAGACTACCTCTCCAACCCCGGAGTCAGCTGCCAGCCAGGAACTGATCCCTGCCCTGACAGCAGATCCAGCCTCGCAGGAGGAGGGAGAGGAGCAGGTTCCCCCCATTGAAGATGACCCAGGCAAGGGGACAGCACACCAGACACCTGCTGCATCTGTTGGTGAGTGCTCCCTGCCTTTCTCCCTCCCTCCCTCCATGCAGGCAGGGCTGTGCATGCCAGTGGGACAGGGACTGCAGGGGGATATAGCCCAGGGGCAGGCAGGGTTGGGGGGGTGCAGAGGGGGAGGGGGCTGTGTGTGGGGGGAAGCTGGAGGTGAGCGATGCCATGACGTGTCTGGACATGTGGTGGGGGACGTTAGGTAGGAGCACTGAGGCCAGACAGCATGCACCCCACACCAGTGGCACATGGCCTCAGGAGAGACCCCTGAGGCAGGGCTGCCTACAGGTCACCATCATGGGCATGGCACCTGACCTGGGCAGCAGAGCACGCCACTGTGTACCAAGGGTTCCCTGTCCCAAAGGACAGGGACTGGGAAACAGGGGGATGGGCGGGGGACAGCACTGCTGTCAGGCTGCACACCGCATCATCTAATGGGAGGAACTCTGTTCTTTGCTTCTCCCCAGCAGACCCTGATCCCTTGAGATGCAGCACTCCCAGGGACCACCCACCCCAACCAGGAGGAGGAGGGCAACATGCTCATGGGACAGGCTCCTCGAGGACCTGATCTGTGTCAGTGAGTGGACCAAGGCACACCTGAGAGCCTGGCCGGAGCAGGAGGATGCCCAATGGAGGGTTGAGCAGGGGCAGCAGAGGATTGAGCAAAGGCTGTTTGAGTGAATGCTTGACCTCATGGAGTGGCAGACCCAGTCCCTGGAGCACCTGGAAGAGCACCTGTTCCCTTGGGGCCCCGCCCTGCACCCCAGAAGCAGCCTTCCTCGCCGGCAGGCCAGGACACTGGGTGGAAGTCTGCAGGGCTGGGACCCGCCATTTGTAAGCCTCTAGCTCCGGCCTCTTCTCTGACCTTCTTTACTCCCCCCAAACCCCCTCTCTCCCCCAACCCTCTTTACTCCCCCAAATCCCCCAACCTCCACAACTCCCAACCCCCAGGTCCCCCCCTCTGAATAAAAACCCTGTACATCATTATACATTCTATTGTGCTTTTTATTGGTTTGGGGACAGGGGGGAGATGGGTGCATGGGGGTGGGGGGGCAGGCATGGGGCCTGTTAGCAAGCCCACCCCTCAGCACTCCTCACTGACAAAATGGGCCCTCAGCAGTTCCCAGATCAGCTGTAGTTACTGCTGGGCCCACTGCATCTGGGACAGGGTGTCATCGGGCTGTTCATACTGCACGGTGAGCCACTGGGCCTTGGCCACCCAGACTTGGGGGACCCTTTCCCCCCGTAGCTCGCAGAGGTTGTGCAGGCAACAGCATGCACTGACGACTTCCAGAAGGTTGCTCTTGCCGAGGTGCAGGCTTAATTTAACTTCATTTAACAAGTCTAGACATAGCCTTAACGTCAACTTAAGTCAACCTTGTTAAGTCAACTTAACAGTAGACATAGCCATCCATACTAGCTTTAAGTCTACTTCATAAGTTCGTCTTAGCACTACTCCTCGTCCACACTGGCTTTAAATCAACTTAAGAAGTCGACTTAAGACTTAAGTTGACCTTCAGATGTGGTGTTATTAAGTCGACCTAAGCTATTATTAAGGCGACTCGAGGAAGCGCTTAAGTCGACTTAATAAAAGCCCAGTGTGGACATGGCTTTGTGTAAGTTGATTTAATTGTCCTTAAGTTGACCTAAGTTGCCAGTGTAGACACACCCCTGGAGAGTACCTGATTTGGTTCTTATTAAATTGCACATGGTTTCCCAATCATTTTATAACTCTAAATGCTTCCAGAAGTATGTAGTTGTTCTGCCTCTTTCCAATGTTCCAAAAATGTATGTCTAGAATTAATACAATGTGAAAGTTAACAAGAATATTGTTTCTTTCACCATCATTTGTGGCACATCATGGACTTCTTCTGAAGATGTCTCTGCTATTGTTTCTCTAGCCTACCCTTAAAATCACAGTTATAGAGAACTAGTAATTCACAGTAAAAACCTACAGCTTCCTTTTTTTCAAGCTTGCTCAATATTGTTTTGAGAAAAGATAAAATGCACTTATGTAAAAAAGATAAAAAAGATGTATAACTTTTTTAATGTTTAAAAAAGAGTTAACATCCTACTCTCCATCCCCAGCTACTGCCTCAGACCTCACAGTGCCTTTTGTTCCTTCCTTTGTTATCACCCACTGCTGTTTTCCTCTCAAGAAGAGCATTTAAAAAAGATGGAACTGTTACAGAATGAGAGAGTCACAGAAAGGTGCAGAAAAATCAAAAGGTCTGCTTCCGGGGATCTATTTCCCATTGCAATGAAGATAACAGGGAATACCAACATCTGTGATAAAATCACTGAAGACACTTGCAGGTTTGATTTATGAAGTTTCAAACTAATGGTGTCTGTCTGTTCTGGCTCTGCTATGGAAAGCTGGGTTTAGAAAAGTTTTTTGTGAAGGTTGAAAAAAGTAAGGTAATGTAACACAGAATCATGAATTTCTTCAGTCCCACACATGCAGGGCACATTCAAATCTTTCCATTCCTTCCTTCGTACCATTTTCAACATTCAGTCTTTCCTTTCAGTTTGTAATACTATAGTTTTCCCCAGGTCTTCATTATTGCCTATCTACACAACTACAACTTTCTCTCTGGCCTTTGTAGAAGGCTATCAGGTCCTTTCCAAATACTGCTGCCAGGATTACCATCTTACCCTACTCATCCTCTCCCCTATTCTTTGGATCCTCTACTGGGTTTTTTTAGTTCATTTTTAAGATCTGTAGAACATTATGCTTTTGTACCTTATCAGATTGTCCAATCACATCTTCAGCATTCTCCACTCAACCTCTGATGCTAGTCCCAATTGTCCATTTTTCCACTTCTATAATTGCCTTCACCTTCTTTTGTCCAGGACATCCCTTATGACCGGACCATCTAGTCCATGAAATCACTACCCTATTCTCCACAAATATTTTCCCCCAAGGTTTGCTACTGCTTTGATGCTTTCAAGAAACACTTCTGGAACAAAGCAGGTTTTTTGCATGCTATATATTGCAGGATTAGTTTTTGACTGCAGGTTCCTTATGGCAGGGTCTTTCTCTTACTCTGTACTGTGCTTAGCAAAACCCTGAGAGCAGGCCACTGAATGCTACTATAATGGTAACCAGGGCTAGTAGCAATACCCATTAAGGTTGTCTGACATTTCTCATTATAAGACACTGCTTTCACTGGTATATAACTTACCAGATTTTCATCATTTGGATGGAAATTGTCCATCCCTGGCATCTGCCACAAGCTGAAGGATTTTGGAAAATGTTAACCAAGAGCTCATCTGTTTTTGAGGAGAATGGCATTAGTTTTGCTCAGATTAAAACATTCTGGTGGTCTTTTTATAAGAAGCAATAGCACCTGAACACTTTTCATCAGCGGTTTTTAATTTGGCATGATTGCATTTGTATCAGGGATGTGGCTTTGGCTGCTCTTCTGAAAGTCTGCCTAAATTTGGCCAAGATTTGCCTTTTAAAAAAAAATCTGTTTGCACATGATTAGTTAGCAGTTTGTTAGATTTTATCAATTAAAATCTCTAAACATTTCATCCTCACTGAGCATACTAGAGCCTCTGTTACATCCCTTTGCTAATCAGCAACTGAGCGTGCTCCCTACAGCTCAAGGATACAGAATTAAAGCACAGCTTTTTGTATAATTACTGATCTAAACTAGGTTGGAGGCAAGCACCCCATGGATCTGAGTTAAGATGGCAATACTGAGCTACTGTCCACACTGGAGCACTGTCCTCACCATTTTTAGTGTTCTAGCTTGAGCCAAACTGATCTAGTGCAAATCTATCTACCCAGTCAGGGAAACAATTTCCAAGGGTGATGCAGACATTTCTATGGTGACTCCACTGCTGATGCACAGTCAATATGGAGAAAGCAGTTTCCTCATTTGAATACTGAGGGGACAAGAGCTAGCCTTAGGAGGAGGGAAAAGAGTTGATTGGAGAGAACAGAATGCAGGGGGCAGGAGGGAAAGGTCAGGCAGAAATTCTTACCAAGAAGGGAGTGAACGGTAGGAATGGTTGTGGCAAGGACACAGGGGGGTCAAGGGAGGGAGGAGTCTACATAGGAAATACTGGAGTTCAAGTTGCCTAACTTGTGACTGTTTTGATTTTGCAATCTTAATAATGTTCTTTTAGCATAATCTGTGTGTAATATTAATCTTACCAGTAAAAACGTGTCTGAAAACCTTTGCAAAGGCATCTCTTGTGAGACAAAATGACAGAGCGGAAAATGTTGCTCAGGAGTATACATCATCCAGCTTGTTGAGATCTGTACACAGTCCCATAGTCATGAGCTATCATTGCCTCTAGCAATTACCCAAGAGGTACATGGTGTCCCTCTCCTTCTCCCTTGGCTATCTGTTATCATTTTCCACTAGGATGATATACTCCAGTAGTCCTCTCCTCACTCACTTTGGCTACTGGAATCACCTGCAGGGAGAGAGGGTCTTCAATGACAGAGGGTATGTCTATACTAGAAAAAGTTAAGTAGACCTTGTTAAGTCAACTTAATAAGGCCGACTTTAAGTCAACCTAAAGTCGACCTTATTAAGTCAACTTAACAAAGTGGACTATGTCGACTTAAAGTTAAGTCGACTTAGTCCACTTTGTTAAGTCAACTTAACTGGCCTTAAGTTGACTTAATAAAGTCGACTTAAGGGTTACGCCCCATCCACACCATCCTTAAGTCGACTAAAGGAGTTGATTTAAGGCTTAAGTTGACCTAATGGGCAGTTGTTATTAAGTCGATTTAAGCTTTCATTAAGTTGACATAAGGAATTTCTTGTCAACTTAATGAAAGTCAGATGTAGACATGGAGTAATTTAGGTCAACTTAAGGGTCCTTAAGTTGACCTAAATTGCTAGTGTAAACATACCCAGAGAGCAATGTTCCCTCTAAGGTTTGGCGGCTTGTGTGCAAAATTTTCAAGCCGTGTGCAAAACTTCTTCTGAATAAAATTTTTGTGTAAACTCACATGACAGAAATTATAGGCATTAATTGAAGTTAAAGTAATTGTAAATAGAATTAATTAATTGTGTTTAATTGAATTTGAATGAATTTTGAATTTAAATTTAATTTTTAGAAGGGTTTTTATTTAAAATTAATTTTTTAAAAGTTTTTTTTAAGAAAGAAAGAAAGAAAGAAAGAAAGAAAGAAAGAAAGAAAGAAAGAAAGAGGAAGACAAAGAAGGAAAAAAGAGAAAGAAGGAAGAGAAAGAAGGAAAGAAAAAGGAAGGGAGAAAGGGAGAGAAAGAAGGAAGAAAAAGAAGAAAAGAAGAGAAAGAAAAAAGAAGGAAGAGAAAGAAGAAAGAGGAAGGAAAGAAGAGAAGGAAGAGAAAGGAAGGAAGGAAGCAAAGAAAGAGAGAAAGAAGGAAAGAAAGAGAGAAAGAGAAAAGAAGGAAGGAAGAGAGAAAGAAAAAAAAGGAAGGAAGAGAGAAAGAAAAAAGAGAAGGAAGAGAAAGGAAGGAAGGAAGCAAAGAAAGAAAGAAAGAAAGAAAGAAAGAAAGAAAGAAAGAAAAAGGAAGACAAATAAGGAAAAAAGAGAAAGAAGGAAGAGAAAGAGAGGAAGAAAGAAAAAAGAAGGAAGGCAAAGAAGAGAAAGAAGGAAAGAAAAAGGAAAGCAAAGAAGAGAAAGAAAGAGAGAAGCCAAGGCTGCTGGCGGGGGAGGACCCTACCGTGGCCCTGGGAAGCTGTCGGTGGGGCGGAGCAGACCCCAGCCCCGGAGGCTGATCCCGGCCCCGTGCTGGGAGGCCGAGGCCGTCGGATGAACTCGGCCCCGGCCCTGGGCCGGGAAGTCAAGGCAGTTGGTGGGTGGGAGCCCGGGAGCCCACCGCGGCCGCAGCCACCCCGCTGCCCCGGCCGCGTGGGGCAGGCAGGCAGGCCCGCGCACCTGAGCCGAGCCTGAGCCTGCCTGTCCCATCCTGGGGGCGGGGAGGGCCAGCCCAGAGGCCGGGCACGGGCCGGGTCTGCCGTGGCAAAGCCGCAGCCCCGGGGGTCTGGAGGGAGCAGCAGGGGCTGCCGGGCTGCACGGGGGTCCCTTAGTGCTGCGCGGGGGGTGCGACAGCCGCTGCATGGCCACGCACCCACGCAGCTTAGAGGGAACACTGCCAGAGAGTTTCCTCCACAGTTCTACTCCACATATTATCTCTTCTCTCCAGCAAGTGCTAAGGACAAACCACATTTTCCCGAGAATATTAGCACTAGAGCTAGGAATATAACTGTTTTCTATTTTATGACAATTTTGGGAGGAGGTGGGGAGAGAAAAAATTTCATTTAGGCTCAAACCAGATCTGACTTTAAAAAAAAATGGGTGAATTGAAAAAGTCAATTTCAAGTTTGTTATAAAATGAGGATTTGAACCTTGGACTCCTACATGCTCAGTGAATGGCTTAACTAGTGAGCTAGAGAGCACAAGCACCACTCCTCTGACCATCTAATTTCACCCATTTCTAGTTTCCACATCCCCGCCCCTTTAAATTTTCATTTTCTTCTTTTGGTACAGTAAAACTACTTCTCCATGGCTATGTCTACACTTACCAAAGTTAGTTCGAATTAGTTAATTCATGCATGGCACTTGCTTAGTTCGAATTAGTTTCATTAAGTGCAATGTGCCAGTTAGTTCGTACTAAGTAGTTAGTTCGAACTAAAATGGCCACATTGACTTAATTCAAACTAACTAGTTCGAATTAAGCGTTAGTTCGAAAGATATAATTAAATTTATTAGTTCAAATTAAGGAAGCCCTTAATTCGAATTAATGAAAGCCTAGTGTGGCCAAGGCTTAAGTTAGTTCAAATTAAGATTCCTTAATTCGAACAAACTTGCCAGTGTAGACATAGCCCATAATCTCACCATTTTTCCTCTTCTTTCCTTATCTTGTCCTGCTTCTCTTCTAATTCCCACAAGTCCTCCTGTAGCTCTTTTCTGGTAAGTTCCACCAGACTTTTCTCCACCTACTACTGGCTTCTCACTTTCTTTTAGTCTTCCTCTACGCATGGTACAGCCTCATTCTGTGCAGGCCAGACACCTTTCTTTTAAAAAAAATATTCCATGTTCCAAGTCACATTCCATATTCCATCTGATCCATTAAATTGATGGAATGATCAAATTGATTTCAAAGGGCTTCAGATCATTCCCCAAGAGTTTATACCATTACTATAAAGTATTTGCAACATATATAGCATTTTCTAGGTCCTAATAGTTGACTGCTCTCAACGGCTGTTATCTTTTCACCAGAGATCTCCTACTGTTCAGCACCATGTCTGCTTGCAATGCTCAATAGCAGTGCTCTATTAATGAAATTAAACTCTGGTGTAGCATCAACTATACAAGCCTACATTTTAGCCACAGGGCATAGCAGGCTCAGCACATCTCTGTATATATAAGCTTCTATGCTTTTGTACCCTTAAATATGTATGATAAATTGAATAGCATTGAGAATTAGATTATGTCTGTTTTATTGCCTGAAAGAATTCACTGTGTTTACAATGTGATGGAAAGGGAAAGGGAATATATTCACCATCAGTCTATCCCTTGCCTTCCATCTTCAGTAAAGAGACTGATTCTGTAAGGTGGTCGACACTTTCAGCACTATATATAAGTAGCCAAAGGAAGGTTGTGACATTATAACTAGAACCAATACTTGCCAAGTGGCAATTTTTCAACATCAGCAAAAAAAATCCCAAGTCCTCTATATGTAGTAGAGCTATACAAAGCACATAAATGTTATTTGTAATGCTCAGATATTTATGTCATGAAAGGAGGCAAGTAGGCATCCGGGGACAGTGCTGTTGAAATTAAACATTGACAAAATAGCAGATAAATTGCACAAAAGAAACATTGCTGAATATGAAAGGAAGTCAGCAGGATGCAAAGCCAAGGGGAGAAGTCGAAAGTGCAAATACATGCTGTGACCAGGGGCCTCCTGGGATACCCTCCTGGATGTGCAAAAATCAGAGAAAGTTGCAAAACCAGGAGCCAAACTCCACAAACACGGATGGGTGGTACTTAAACCAGTCTCCCTATCAGTCACAACCAGGCTTCTGACTCCCCACACCAGGTATCAAGAAATCTGCTCAAAATAGAAACAGTGCCCTTTATTGCACTACAGCTCCACTGGTGCCCACCTAGCCACATGGTCCCTTAAAGAAATAAGTTCTCCTGACCCCAAAGGGCCAGCCACATCACAAAGAACAATATAGGTTTGGATCTTACCAAAAATACCACACTGATAGCCAATCCTTTAGTAACTACAACTAAAGGTTTAATATAAAAAGAAAAGAAGCAAAATATGAGAGATGTTAAAGGGTCAAAGTGAATCACATACATACAAATGATTTAGAGTCCATGTAAAGCAGTTTGGAGGCTTGTTCCTCTGGAATTTGCAGGCTTGTTCCTCTTGTAAACACCCAGAATCCAGGTGGGCCTCAGTCCTTTGTCCAGTAGCAAGGGAATAGTTCCAGAGATGGGTGTTGGCTGTAGACTGGGGACTGGAGGCAAGATGGAGTCGGGGCTGTTGCCTTTTATCACCTCTGGCCTTCTCCATGCTGTGTGGAGTTCTTTCCAATCAAAATAGAGTTTGAGTCACATGTTCAAGTCCTAGTGGCTTGACAGGTTTCTCCCTGGGCCCATTGTACCTGAGAGTTTCCTTAATGGCCATTAAGGAGACAATGGCTGTAGACATCCCATCTGGGGAACATCCCAGACTCACATAGGTTGAAATATAGATAACAAATATATTCCTAACTTCTAATGCAGATACAATTCCTACACACAAACCATATAATCATTCCCAGCAAATTACTACATTTCTATTGATACCAAACACAGCATAGTTCCTATGGATTATTGCAATTATGAAATATTGATAAGAAATAGTATCATAAATGGTCCCCTAAATCCAGACAGCATCACACATGCTTTCAAATGGGTGAGAGAATATGCCACATCGATGCTATCACCTATGTATGTGTTAAGACTTATTTTGCAGTTTCTTTCACATCAGGTGCCAAAGAGCTCCTTACACAGTAATGCAAGTGAAGGTTAAAATATCAGTGCAGCACAAGACCCATGACATGAAAACTATATGATGTGGATTCAGTTTCTGTCTCTGTTCTAGACTTTCATGCAAGCAGTTAGAGTTTTGAAATATATGCACCATTAACCTTCCTCCTCCTCCACCACTCCCTAGTCTGCTCAAGAAGTGGACTCTCAAGCCACTAGTTGTCACCTCTCTCTGATCAGAGACAAACGTCCCTTCTCTCTTTACAGACTGGAGTTTTAGGGTGCAGCTGCCTGCAGTTGCACTACAATAATTTCCATCAGGTTTGACTAACATCCAGCCCCTGTGCTTAGTTTTCTGCCCCAAGGTGAAACACTATATGCTAGTGGTTAAAAGTAGCCAAACTGAATCAATTTAAGGACAAAAAACCAGAGAGAAAATATACAAAATATACAAATAACAAATGTGTACTTAACATATAAGCGTTTGCCTATCTCCTACTTGCAGATCTAAGTTCTTTCAACTTCTTTACAAAAAGTGACTTTTATAACAAATGCCCTTGATAGTTTCCTTGGGATAATGGCATCTGTCTGAACCAGCATATGAAAACTGCCCAAGGGGTGGTACTTCTCTGGAACTGTTTACAAGGACTGTACTAATCCCTACCCCATACACAATTTTTAATTCCTGGCAATGCTGAGGTAACTATCCCACAGTGATCCATATAATAGTCACAGATTCAATACAACATTCCCCAAAAGAGGTTGCATATGTTGCAACAAGGGTCACACATATCACTTTTCTATACATACACCATAGTTTCCCTTCTAAATCATGATGCTTTCTTTCTCCTGGCCTTTGTTAGTCTCGTCTCAGACTGTAAACTACAGGGGCAGGGAACCGCCTCTTACTACATATCTGCAAGGTACCTAGGTCCCTTCTGTAAATGTCACTACGAGGCTTCAGGTAATGCAAATATATAATAAAAAAAGGTTCTGGTGCAGATAACAAATCTACACAGACTCCAGTCCCCAGTCTACATCCAAATTAAAGCAAAAGACTAATTACACCAAAAATAGTAAAAGGCATACAATTACTATGTCTCTAATCAAAAGAAAGCATAGCAAGTTTCAATGTTTATTTTCTCTAATTTAAATGACGTTACCTATACTGCAGAGCCAATGCATTACATTAGAGATGTTTTCTTCTATGTTAGCATAGGCGGAAGAGCATCTGATTTCATATCCATGGTGAGTAGTACCTTGACTACTATGGGACTACTTGAAGAGGAAAATCCTACTCATTGATTAAAGCATCATAAACTACCCCTCAAAAATATTCAAAAGGGATGGGTGACAGTGAAAAACAACATGAAAATGCCCAAGACCAAGAGAAACAAGATTTAATTATGCCATAGTTACATTATATTCAATTTCCACATCAGAAATGTGTAAAGTACATATAGCACTGACAACAAAGGCTGTTGTTTCAGTAGAAATAAAGAACAATTTAGATCCTCTGCTCTTGTAAAGTCACATAAAAACTTCAGTTGGTGGAAACTGGTGTAGGTCTGTGACATTTTAGGATTACAGAACTAAATGAAGTCCAGGTAATGCATCATAGTACATATGCTAAAATGTATGGGGAACACATCTTTCTACATTGCATAAAACACACGAAATATTGCATAAACTGTTTCAGTCAGATAAAAGGATCAGAAGGAAAGCTCTGTGTGTTAGAAAAGATGGGACTAATGGAAAAAATAATAGTTTTGCAGATTCTTCTTCCCTTTTTATGAGGTATTCTAAGAGGGTATTATGTTCACATCTTGTATCATATATTTTGGTGATTTTATATCAAAAGTCACATCAGATGGGGCAAAGGAACCAAATAGAAGCAGGCATCTATCTATCTATCTATTTATCTATCTATCTATCTATCTATCTATCTATCTATCTATCTATCTATCTATCTATCTATCATGGTGGGATAGAAAAAAAGATGAGGGATATAAAACTAACCAAGGGATCTTAGGCTATGTCTACACTTGCTAAAATTAGTTCAAATTAGTTAGTTCTAATTAGCTTAATTCGAACTAGGAAAACTTAGTTCGAACTAAGCAAACGCCATTCATTTCAATGGCTGGTTAATTCGAACTAAGAAATTAGTTCGAATTAACATGGCCACATTGATTAATTCAAACTAGTTAGTTCGAATTAACCCTTTACTTCGAATACCCTATTCAAACTTATTAGTTCAAATTAAGGAAGACCTTAATTCAAACTAACCAAAGCCTAGTGTTGCCATGGCTTTAGTTAGTTAGAATTAAGCCTCCTTAATTCGAACTAACTTGCCAGTGTAGACATAGCCTTAGATAGGAAATTATTACATTTATAAGGTTATGTCAGAGAGCATTTCTGTTGGAGTCACAGGATTTACTACTCACCACTTAGGTGCCTCTTAGCAGAAGATCTGGGGATTAGCTTTCGACAGGTCTGATGCCACTGATTCCATTACTCCTGCTGGGGTTGATCTGCTTATCCCTCTCTGGATTCATGTTATTCTTTCTTTGTAACTCAACCAGCTGACCAGATCACTCTAGTTCTCCCCACCCGGGCTATCAAAGTTCTACTGGACAGATTGGTTTAGTCAGTCTTCTGATCTAGTACCCAGTCTGGGCCACTTTCCCTGTAACTCATAGGAGAACCTGGGCCCTCTCACTATTCCAGTCTCCAGTCCAGAGACTTTCCCCCCATAGCAAACAAAGTCTTCTCAAGCTCAGACCTTGTTTCCCTATGTCCTCTCCTACCTTTCTTCCTTGTCTCCTGTCTACCTCCCCCTATATCGCCAGTGAAAATATTTCTACCCCGCTTGAAAACAAGAAATGCTGGAACTCTCTTGAGACAGACTGTCACTTCAAGGTTTCCAGCTAGAGGCTGAATCAGTTCTGAAAAGCCTGATTTACCAGTGGAGCTTCCTCTGCCTTTAGTGCCAGCTTCACTCTCAGTTTCTTGCCAGAGTTTATATTCCAAGGCAGGATGCCAGGGTTTATTTTTTCCCTCAGATCATCATATCTTTTTGCACTTTTTAACTCCGGTCAAGCCTTGGTTGGGATAAACATCCCATCACAGATAGATTTGCTTTGAGATCTTTTAAATCTGCCTTTTCAAATGTAAAAATTGTTTCACCAGCTGTTAAAACATAAATAATTGTCCTTTCCAGTTCTACAGTATGCTCTCTGGAGCAACTGATAAAAAATTGTCAACAGATGTCCTGAGAAGAGTCCACATTTATAAGAAAAACAGATGATTTAACCAAGCTTTTGAACAAGTCACACCAAATTGCCCATACCAAATAAATTTGTGACTAAAAATTGGGGAAACTATCAGGTAATAGAGGTGATTTCTATATAGCTTAAAATATAATAAAAATGATTAGCCCTGCATTTTAGGAGCCATATTCTGTCCTCCTTACTCATCATGACCAGTATCTTTCTACACAAATGGTCCACTGGAGTGTGAATACTTATGGAGTAAGGAGCTTCTTCAAGTAAGTAATGGTATCAAAATCTGGCCATCTAATAGGAGCTGCAATCATAGCACCAATGATTCTTTTCAAAGTAAATTTGTCCTTTTGTCACCTTAATTTAGATCTTTAACATCTGTATTTGGGACTTTGGAAAAATCAGAATTTTGTCAAGTGCATAACTGACTTTCTGTTAAGCCGTCCTTTCCCTAGAAAGGCTAGATGCTGACATTAGGCACAATTCTGAGAAAGGGGTGCTACAGAAATTGCATCAAATCAGGAAGGCCTAATTTACACTGTGACGCTAAGTCGACGGGAGATCTGAGGGCAAGTCTATACTGACGGCAGAAAAGTCGCCGCTGTCAGTGCAATCTTCAGTTTTCGACTGAGGTGTCTGTGTAGACGGGCCCAATCAATAACCAAACCGGAGCTGGAACAGCAGCTCCGTAATTGCACTTCCAGTACGCCAACCAGATACCATTTCCGGTCGGCTTACTGAAGTGTGTAGGGAGGATTTAAGAAGTCGGTGGGAGATACACAAGGTATTTTACATACCTTGTGTATCTGTTGTTGACTGCCACTGAAAACCGCGGTAAGTGTAGACTAGGGCTATGTTACCAACTTTGCCCACAAACTTGGGGTGTGCTCATCGATCAGGGTTACTTTCTTGCGGGGGGGAGGGGAGGGGGAAGGTTGCAATTTTATTATGTGTACTGCTTGTGTCACTTGTATTTTTCTATGGAGCTTACTTCTCCCTTTTGCAAGTTTCCTCCCAATGGAGCCACCCTTACAGTATCTTAATTTCTCAGGCCTGGGTTTTTCCATCCCCAGATTTAAATAACCATCCACATATACCCATTCACTGATTAACAAGGTGCGTTTGAGTGGACTGGGTCTATCAGACTCTCCTATCTGTCCCTGAACTCAGCAGGCTGGGTCACACAGCACTTTTTAGCTACTACCCTTATACATCCCTAGCATGCACTGGACTAGACTTGAGCATGCATTTGAGCAGGCTGAGTCACATTGCACTTTTGAACTGCTACCCTTTTATGCCCCTAGAGTCAATCAGGCTGGTATTCCCACTATTACTTTACAATTATTTTAGTAGTAACCCCATTAATAAGCAAACCTTACAGGATTTTGGGCTGCACAGGTATCTTTGGCTAGGTAAAAGAAGCGTTGCTGCAGAACAATATAGGGAAGCCAAAAAAAAACAAAGGAGAAGGAATGAAGTTTTTAAAAGAGTTTGGCAACTGGCTTGGTTACATAAGTAATTTTATTGCTCTGTACCTAAAACTAACAGCAATATTAATAATTACAAAAGGAGAGAAAAATACCCAAACAGTTACAGCATTAATAACCATACAAGGAAAGAAAAACACTCAGTTACAATATTACCTAAAACCTATTATATCAGGCCTAGAGAGAGAGAGTTACAAAGAGCAAGAAAGAGAGACAGTGTGTGTGTAAAGGTGTGTGTGTGGAGCTGGGATCTTACCACTCTGTATAGCAGAATGGTTCGCAGGAATCAGGCTGTGCAGCGCAGGGCCAGAATGCTGGATGGAGACAGGCAGAGCTCCCACCACAATCAGCATGAAAAAGTGAAAATCGTAGTGGAGATGATGCAGCTTTTAGATCCAAACAGCAGGACTTCCTTCTTGGATTTGAGTAGGGGTTTTGTAGGAAACACTAGGATTGTTTCTGAGGTAAATAATGACTTGTTTAAGTGGACAATACACATTCTTGGCTGGGGTGGTAATGGTTCAGGGAAGCTCACTGTACAATCAGGCAGATTCAGTATTTGGGGTATCAATTAGCATGTCTATCACTAGAATGGTCTGATAACTGCTGAGCTTGTTAGCCTCAGTGGAAGATCCCCCATCATGCACTGCTTCCCTGCTTCTTCAATCCCAGAGTTCAGTGCGGTTCCTGCTTTGGAATTTAGTCTCCATACTTGATGCAAATAAATCTCTGTTCAATGTGCTGATGGCTTTTAGATGTGATGTCTCCCAGAGCTGACAAGTAACAAGATAAGGATGTCTCCCATAGTCTCCTCATTGTTTTGGTTTCTGGTTCAAGCAGAGGTGGGGTGGGGTGATGTGTAGGGGTGAGTCACAGAGGCTGTATAGTGTGCTCTGATTCCCCAAGAATACAGAGATTAAAAGTAACAGCTGAATGCCACAGAATGTGTATCTCCCGTTGACTTAATTATTCTTATTTACCACGGTGTCTTTACTTGGCTGCATTGACTTGCAGGGCTCTCCCATCGATGCAGCATTACTCCAGTTGGAGGGGTGGAGTTACTGAGTCAATGGGAGTGTGCTTCTGGGATCGATTGAGCGGGTCTACATTGGCTGCTCAATTGATCCCACTGTGTCGATCCATGGGGATTAACACAGCATTTTTGGTATAGATAAGTCCTAACACAGACACAGGCCTCCCAGGATGAGCTTTTCCACTTCTTTCTCTTGGCTCCTTGGGTTATAACTCCTAGAGACCAGAAGTAAATTAGTATTACTACCCAACCTGCACTGGTTCAGGTAATCAAACTAGTGAGTAGGGGAAGGGAGTGGAGCCAAAGCTGTATCCAGTGTATCAGTGTATCCCCTGAGTACCACCACAAAAAAAGCCCTGACTTTACCTATTCCTTATCAATTTGCTCTGTAGAGGGAGGATGCTCCCCAGCCTCACTTTCTTCTCTGGGCCTGAACCAATAGTACCTGAATGTAGGGATTTCTTAGTTCTTTGCATTCATGTTTTATTTTGGTGTAAACCTTATGCAGTAAGATGCAAGAAATGTTTTTAACCACACTAAAGATATTTGTGTTATATTCTTGTACTCATTCATGACTTGATCCAAAGTTCCCTGAAGTCATTAAGATCCAAAGACCATTGACTTCAGTGTGCTTTATATCAAGTCTTTATAAAGCTTAATCTATTTTTCCTAAATTTTATGGTGATGATGTGCCTTAGTCTGAGCCTGTTTGTGTGACTTGAATAATACTAGGAGTGGATAAAAGGTTTTGCACTTTGCATACTGACTCACAGTACTGAGCTTTTCTTTTCTTACAGAACAAAGAAATTTACAGCTGCAATTCAGTCTAAGCTCGGAACAATACCAGGAGTCATTTTACACAAATCATATTCATCTCACTTGGCCCGGAGTTGTTTAAAATGTTTCATATAAAACAAAGGAGGATGGAATGAATTAGAAGATTTAGTAATTGGGCCAGATTTCCAAATGGTGTAAACCGACCAAGTTCCAGTGATGTCAGCGGGGCTTTACTGATTTAAACAAGCTGAAGATCAGGCTCACAGTATCATGGTTGAGCCCCTTTTTTCTGGGAAATATAAAATTTAAGATCCACTTCTGAAAGCTTTCAGTGGTCTGACATAATAATGTCTGAAAGGACTGCAGAGCCAGGAGGTGATGGGTCTTAGTTTATGTGAGCTATCACATGCTGTGTCACTATCCTTTTAACAGTAATAAATGACACTTGGTGTTAATGGCTCCTTGATTTGATTTTTTATTTTATTTTATTTTCATAGCTGAAGAAGAGGAAAGGAGTTAGAACACCCAGGGACACTGACTCTCCATCCCTGATCAGAGGGGCAGGCTGATAGACAGGGCACTCACCCTGGCAGACCTCCAAGAATTTTTTTGTTAATTTAACTAGCAGAAAGTAAAATTGACAAATATTTACAGGAAGCTCTATTGTCTCAATTTCCCTGAGAGAAAGTCATAATTGTTCAGAAAAACTGAAATTTTCTTGATGAAATATCTAGGTTTGTAAAAATTTAATTTTCATCATAAAACCATTCTGCCAAAAAAATTCAATGAATTTTATGTCTGACAAAAAATTTCATTTCAGCAAAATTTCAAATTCTCCAGGGGGCTACGAGGGTAACAGAGTATTCAGGTTTATTTTGTAACAGATGTACCCATTCTTTTCATGAAGAGTGCAACATAATAGATGATGGCAAAAAGTTCTCACATTATTCAATAAAAATGTGGAGGGGTCTGTTTGTTTAACTTGAGTGGGTTGAATTTGCTGCAGCTCTATAAAGAGCAGGTTATTTTCACTGAGAAAAATAAAGTGAATGTGTAGGCCAAACACATTACTTTGAGTCAGAGTTCCAAATCTCTCTGGCTATGTCTACACTTAGAAAGTTAAGTCAACTTTAGTAAGTCGCCTTTATTAAGTTGATTTTAAGTCGACCTTATTAAGTCAGCGTAGAGAGTCTACACTAGACTCCTAAGTTGACTTCAGGCAGACTTTATCAAATCGACGTAGAGAGTCGACACTAGATTCTTAAGTCGACTGGGTTGGGGTTGGAGGGGTGCATTGTGGGAAGTGTGACAACGTGGCAGCAGGGAAGGTCTTGGAACACCGGAACACCACACCAGGGACAACTGCCAAGGGTACTACTCTATGGTCTTGCAGGCCCTCGTGGACCACCGTGGAATCTTCCAGAACATCTATGTGGGCTGGCCGGGGAAGGGGCACAATGCATGGATCCTGTGCAACTCCGCCCTGTACAGGCGCATGAAGGCGGGCACCTTCTTCCCTGACCACACCGTCATCATCGGGACGTACAGGTGCCAGTCCTGATCCTTGGGGATGCTGCCTACCCCTTGCTCCCCTGGCTGATGATGCCATACACGGGCCACATGGAAGCCAGCAGGGACCTCTTCAGTTGGAGACTAAACTGGTGCCGCAGCATTGTAGAGTGTGCCTTTGACTGTCTCAAGGCCTGCTGGAGGCCCTCCTGACCCACCTGCAGCTCGGCAAGAGCAACCTCCTGGTGGTCAGCAGTGCATACTGTTGCCTGCACAACCTCTGTGAGTTACGAGGAGAAAGATTCCCCTGCATCTGGGAGACCAAGGCTGAGTGGCTTGCTGTGCAGTATGAGCTACCCGACGACACCCTGCCCCAGACTCAGCAGGTCCAGCAGCAAGTACAGCTCATCCGGGATGTGCTGAGGGCCCACTTCAACAGCGAGAAGCACTGAGGGTTGGGCCTGCTACCAGGCCCATCACCTCCACCACCGGCCCATGACTGCTGCCTCCAATGCACTTGTCTCCCCCCCTGTCCCAATACCAATAAAAAGCATGACACACTGGGTTCAGAGAAGGAAATGGGGATTGGGAGCTGAAGGGCTTGGGAGATTTGGGGGGAATGAAGGGGGGAGGGCAGTTGGGGGAGTGAAAAGGGAACAGGTGCTCCTCCAGGCATGCCAAGGACTGGTTCTGCAGCTCCATGAGGTTCAGCATGTGTTCGAGCAGTCTCTGCTTGCCCCTCCGCAGCCCCTGCTCAACCCTTTGGTGGCCATCTTTCTGCTTCTGCCACACCGCCAGACATGCCTGGGTCCGCTCGCTGATGCAGACCAGGTCTTTGAGGAGCTGTCCCGCGAGTGATGCACTCTCCTTCTCCTCATGATCAGGCCTGGCGAGGGGCTGGGAGTGCTACCTGTGAAGGTCATAGGGGTTGCTGGGGAAAAGCAAAGAAGAGAGTCCCCCCCCAGTAGCTGGTGCTGGTCCCCCCCCTCACCCTTGCTTCCCACTCCCTGTCCTTCAGGACAGGGACCCATTGGTACACACCGACATGCTGTGCTGCCCAATTCAGGTGCAGTGCCCACAGTGGTGAGCTGCAGGATGCCCTGCTTCTGGGGTCTCTCCTGAGGCTATGTGCCACCGGTGTCAGGCGCATACTGTCTGGCCTTGGTGCCGCTGCCTACAGTCCCCTCAACTCCAGACATGCCACTGCACCGCTCACCTCTGGGTTCCCCCCGCCTCTGCCATGCAGCCCCCAGGCCCTCTGCCCCTTTAGTAGTCCCTTCCCCCCGACCCTGGGCCATATCCCCCATCAGTCCCTGTCCCACAGGCATGTCCAGCCCTGCCTGCATGGAGGTAGGGAGGGAGGGAGAGAGGGAGGGGACACTCACCAGCAAGTGCAGCAGGTGTCTGGTGCGATGTCCCCCCGCCAGGGTATTCTTTGGTGGGGGGATCCTTTGGTGGGGGGAGACTTTTCATTAAGTGGACTTTATTTTGCTTAAGTCGACTTAAGCAAGCTGCTTAAATCGACTTAAGCAAAGTGTAGTGTAGACGCAGGGCAAATTAAGTCGACTTAAGCCAAGCTTAAGTCAACTTAATTTGCCAAAGTAGATGCAGCCTTCGATGGGATAGTGTTGTGCAACTTGGGAGATGACCCCAACAGGACATCTAACATGGCTGCTCCCAGCTCCACACTTGGGAATCACTCCTGTCTGTGTTATAAAAGTTCTCTTCCCTACTTATTCAATGAATTTTCAAAATCATTACATGATATCAGAAATTGTGAATGAGTTTGGAAACTAAAAGGAGGTGAAAGAAAACGTGTGCACTTGCAACTAAAACAAACACAGGGGATCTCTGAAAACAAAGACAAACAAAGGAAGCCTTCAGCAAGTAAGTAAAAGCTCTAAGAATGGATGTTTTATAACCTCATTCCCCTCTGCAAATGTCAGACTATGTTGCAGAGAACTGGATAAAGTTTAATCAGCAATTTCTGTTGTATTTATCTTCCATTGGAGCACAGAACAAAGGAAAACCAAAATCATCTATATTTTTACATGTTGTAGGAAAGGAGGCAATGGATGTTATTAATAATTTTGAATTTCAGGAAGGTGAAACCATGAATGTAAATATAATACTAAATTTGAGGAATATTGCAATATGTCACAGAATTAAGGAAATTGAGTGAAACATGTACTTTTGTGGGTTTGACAGAGTCTCTGATCCCAGGCAGGCTCATTTGTGGCATTACAGATAATGTGTTAAGAGAGTTTGGTCAGAGCAGGGGAGATATCTTTGAAAGAAACTCTGCAAATATGTAGGTCCACCGAAACAGTAAAAACACAAGTAAAACAGCTGAATTCACCATAAGTAGTTGTCCCTGCACCCAGGAAAGCAGCATATAGCCAGAAAGGCTCAAATCACAACGTGGAACCAACCCCTGCTACAGGAAAGACTGAGTCCAGATGGTCATGAGGTAACTGTGGATCATGGCATGATCCCACCCATTGCCTTGCCTATGGGAAACTCTGTCATAACTGTGGGAAATTTAATCATTTTGCATTCTGCTGCAGATCCCAAAGGCAGAAAAGTCAAGTGCATTTAGAAACTGACAATGAGACTGAGGAGTGTTTTGTAGATTGGACACGGGAGCTCAAGTTAATATTCTATGAGAGACTGAGTCCAACAAACATAAAAGTAACTGGGTATTCTGGAACAAATATAGCAGTACAGGGATGCTGCTTTGCTAACATTAACCATAAGCACACAGTATGCAGACTGCCTTTCATTGTAATGCCACAGGAGATGTCACCAATTTGGGGCCTGTCTGCATCTGAGAAACTCAGTCTGGTAAAATGGTTGCTTTCACTGCAAATTATACTGCACCCCTATGAGGCATTCTTTCAGGAATATAAGTAGAATGCATGAATGCAAATACATGCTTCTACATCTGTTCTGCATCCACAAGAAACGCATTGCATCTTTGGATGCAGAAACAATGCAGATATCCATAGATTTTCAGGGCTCTAATCATCTCTAGAACCCTGAGCAGATACAACTATGTTCATCTGCATCCACAAGAAATGATCCATGGATATCTACATTGCATCTGTGGATATAATGTAGATGGCAACAGATTTGCAGGGATATAAATATCAGTATCTGTTCCACAGACTGGGTTGCTTGCAGGGTGAACTTACAATCCAAACACACACACACACAAAAAAACACCACCACCACTGAAGGTCTCTTCAGTTATTCATCCATGTGGAAAGGTGCCATTTGTACTCTGAGATAAAATCAAGGCTGAGCTTGCAAGGATGGAAGTAAGGCACGTAATAAAAAGTAGAGGAACCAATGGAATGAATGGGCTCCCTAGTCATACTGGAAAAAAGCACTGGCCAGCTATGCATATGCTTAGATCTCAGAGATCTCAAGAGACTTATACAAAGAGAACATTTCAAATACCAACTAGAGAGGACATTATGGCTCAGTTTGTAAATGCTCAATATTTCAGTAAATTGGACACATCCTCAGGGTTTTGGCAGCTACATTTAAAGAAGGAACGCTGAAAATTATGCACATTGAATACTCTGTTAGGAAGATATAGATTTTTATACTTACCGTTCAGTATAACTTCAGCACCAGAGGTGTATCACAAACCCATACATAAGATCTATGAACATATTAGGGATGTGGACACCTCCATGGATGACATCAACATTTGGGACTCAACAAAACAGGAGGATGATCGTTGACTTTGGAAAGTACTGGATGCAACTAGAGTGGCAAATCTCAAACTAAATAGGTACAAATGTGTCTTAGGAGTTAAAGAACTGACTTTTATAGCGGACATTATTTGAAATGATGCCATGTCCCCAATGCAAGAAAGGAATGGTTAACTACCTTGGAAAATTCATACCCAATCTTTCTGCCAAGGCAGTGCCATTGAGACAATTCCAGAGGGCAAAAATGAATGGTGTTCTGGTTCTGCACAGGAGGAATTATGGAAAAGATTAAACAATACTTGAAACAAGAACCAGTATTGCAGTTCTATGCACCAGAAAGGCCTATTAAGATTTCAGCAGATGCATCACAGTCTGGGTTGGGTGCAGTGATTTTATAGAACTATGAGCATTGCTGGAAACCAGTAGCATATGCATTCAAATCACTGACTGATGCAGACACTAGATATGCACAGATTGAGAAGGAGCTTTTAGGAATTTTTTTGCTTGTGAGAGATTCACTCAGTATATTTATGGACAGATAGTAGAAATTGAAATGGACCACAAGCCCTTGCTTGCATTACTTAGCAAACCCCTAAATGACTGTACCTTAAGGATTCAAAGAATGATGATAAAGGTGCAGAGGTATAATTTGGAGCTCAAACGTGGCTGCTCCCAGTTGCACATCTCAGAATCAATCTGGTCTGTGTTATTAAAGTTCTATTCCTTACTCATTCAATAGTGTGGTATTTAATGAACCTTCAAGATCATTACAGGTAGGTTTTTCACTTTGAAACCTTTTAGCTCCAGATCAAGCTTCATCTTTTTAGCTCCAACAGCAGTGCCAGCCATGTCGGTATCTACTAGCTACCAAGTTATTTTGACTATTTTGTTTATACTATAGCTTTAGGCATTTTAGTATTGTTAAGTCCTCCAGTCCTTTTTCAAGTCGAAGAATTAGATATCCCTCTTGACCAACCCATTGGAAATGAGTGTAAGTATATTTACCCAAAGTATATAATATGAATCCTAGTATAGTTTAAATTATTTTGCATAATATTTTCTTTGTGCATTACAGTTGATTTTGACTATAATCCAGTTATTATTATTTGTTCATTTGAATTTCTTTTGATTTCTATTCTGTTTATCATTTATGCTAATTGCAGTAAAGGTTTTTATAAATACTTTTCGGGTATTTGTGGAACAGTTCCTGGTTTGTTTGTTTTGTTTTTGTTGTTGTTGTTGTTGTTTTTGGTTTTTTGTGGTTAAATTTGGACAAGAACCCTAGTCCCTTAACAAGGTTCATTGGTAACTATATTAAAAAATTGAATAATAAAGAATCAGGCTACAAGGCCCAGAGAAATTAAATGACTTGAAGATAACACAGGGATTCTATGGCAGAGAATAGGATTGAACCCAGGTCACCTGACTTTCAGTCAGGTACAGTAACAAAAAGACAACATTTGTTCCTTTCTAACAGCATTATTTGTTTTATGGAAAGGCCTGGGGAACTAATAGTGGTGTGCTTTACGTTATACATATAAATTGTGTATGTTTATTTTATGATTTACAAGGTGGTGTCTCAAGATCTATTTCTCCTACTCCTATTTTAATAGATCCATAGAATTCAACATTTGTCATCTAGTGCTAGTTGGATCTGCAAGTTTTCATTTCTGTTGATTTGTGATGCTGTATTGACTTAAATTCAAGTTCTACTCATATCTGATAGACCTGATTTATTATTAAATATCTGAGTGGATTATTTCAACCTTTTTCTATCTTGCCTGAAAATTAATGAATAAATAATAAATTCTTTGTAGGCAAGTCATTTTAGTACATACATTCCTTGAATACTCTTCTGTTACTGTTCTAAGAAAAATAAGAACTTGTTTGCCCGAACTGTCTTTGTTATGGACAGCTATGAGAGAAGACAGGAAGCTATTCTATTGTTTGAAGATAAATTTATTTATATATTCTCTTTTTAATTTCATGGTAATTTCTGATTAGCTCATTGGAATGGTATTATCATAACTTTAATACATTAACTGGTTCAGAGCCAGGAAATAACATTGTCTGCCTTTTCAACAGGAAGCAGTAATAAAACACTAAAGTTGAAACATAACTGTCACAGTTCAGGGCAACTGTATCTGTATTTCTCTTCACTGGTTCAGCAAGGACACACACTGTTTCCAACTCTTCAACTTTTGCCTTTCTGCATAGAGACCCATGTCTCGCTCCATTCTTATTGAGCTATCCTCAAGCTTACCTTCCTGTGTATTACTCAGCGTAGACAGAGACACCTGCTTGCTTTATCTTCAGAGACAGATAAGAGTGATTGTTAACAGAAGTATCACATACTTCTTCCTATACAAGTCCACTTTATTCTTAAGGTAAAAAGTATTATAGAGAAAACATGTTAATAAAAATAAAAGAACCTACACACATGCTAATAAGCTTACCAATGTCCAACCCAACCCTAAATTGGCTGCTGGGAAGAGCAGTCCTTCAAATCCCAACACAAGAGAGTTCCTTGTGGTTACAAGTTCGTCACAGCTTCAATACAGAACACGCACACTCATGACATGCTTATTCTACTCTTTAATACAGATATGTGATCTTTATTCCAGAGTTCCCAGAAATATATAATTCATTTACCATCGGTATCTCTGAGAAGGACATACTTTCAAAAGGTTGCCTTTGATGGAGCAAAACTCTGCCTTCCCCTCAAATCAAGATGCTTCCTAGGAAATCCACTTCCCATATATTGTTCCAAAAAGACCTCTGAACTTCATTCTTTCTAGAGATTGCATTACATAATAATACCTAAATATTTCTAATACATTTCACCTCAGAGGTATTTATTCAAATTAAGTAAGGTTTACATTAAATTAATTAAATTTAGTTAATTCAGTATCTTGTCAATCTGCACAATAACAATTTATTAAACCTCCTCCCCATCACAACCAAACCCCCCCCCCCACAAAAAAAATCCACTAATGGTGAATTTGGCCCATGCTCAGAGGAGCTGGTAAATGACTCTTTTCTCTTTACATCACCAAATTTCTACATTGACTCTTTTTATAGTACATGCATGTGTGTGAAACCATCACAAAGAGAGCCTTTGTACCTGCTGCAAAAAAGATTATCTCAGAACATTTTAGATAAAATATTTTCATGTGAAAGAGGTATCAGGACTAGTGTGGAATTTATTATTCAAATGAGATAAAACATCCCACTACAGGCTACCTGAAAGCTAGTGCTTAATCAACTTAGCTAGATCAAGGGAGCCCCAAGTTCAGGCTTGTTCCATTTCATTTAAATGAGGGACATGAAGAACAGTTTTCTACATCCCTGCTGAGTGCTCTAATCCTACTCATGGTTTCATTTCCGAAGGGAAGCAAATACTGGGGGGATGTGTTTGTTTTGGGGTTTTTTGTTTGTTTGGTTTTTTGTTGTTGTTTTTCTTTTGTTTCTTGGCAAAAAAAAATCTTGTTGGAATACTGAGGCTAGGTCATGACAGGGATATTAGACATGCTAGAAAAGATAAAGCACTAGGGATGCACTTTCCCATTCCAGGAATGGCAAAAATACAGCACTAGAAGGTGGGGTGTAAAGGGGGATGATGGTAGATTCCATTCCACTGGTTCTTCAGAGAGAGCCCCACACAAAATCCAGTTAGCTTTGTGGAGGGTGTTTTGAGGCTGAATTTCATCCTGAATAATTTTAGTGACAAATGCACTTGTCCTCTAACTTTTCAAAGGTAGAGGTTGAATAAAGAATTGTGTTGACAGGATGCCTGCAGGTTTTCTTATAGTCACGGCTATAGTATGTTGCCAGGTTGAAAAAGTGCAGTGTGATTCACCAGGCTGTGACAGTGATCTTTACTGCCACAAACTTACATGAAAAACAATTTTTGTTGAAGCATTTCACAAATATTTGTACCAATGGGAACAGGCAAAAGAATGTAACATTTCATCCTCTTTCCCTGGAGGGCACAGGCTACTCTGCATCTTTCTCTTACTATAAGTGAGCTTCAGAAATTCTGATTTAAAATATGAAGCTGCAGGTCAAGTGGTGCAAATATAAGACACCAAGCATGAAGTTACTGCATCTACTGAAATGTGCCAACTGCTTTAGATTTCTGTAGAGGATTTGCATTTTTTATTAGCATTTGGTGAGCCAAATTGCATAATAAGGTTGGCAAATAGGCCATTTTTTGACAGCCAGTGATTCAGAGGAACAGAAGGCACCTGCTCCAATGATCAAATGTTTATTTGCATTCTTAATCTATTTGTTTCTGTTCTGCAATGCATTGATGTGGTTTGTGCTATTGTATAGAGACACAGGATCAAATACTATATGTACTACAAGAACCCTGTGTCTTAACAGATGCCTTTGTGGGCATAGTAGTACCTTTTTTCCTCAAGGTTACAGAAGAAGTTGCACTTTGAATATCTTCACTTGTAATTAGGAAGAAGACAAGAATAAAGTCAATTCCTGATTGCTTTAAGACTTCTTTCATGAAAAAAAAAAAGTAAAACATGGCTGTTGAAATAGTGGAGTTTGTGGATTTATTATTTACTTTTGTTTTGTTTGTAGAACTGAGATTGCTCTATGAAAGTCTGGTAGATTAAAAAGCTTTTATATAAGATCCACCCATGCAGATTTATTAATGTTTTAGAAAGACAGAATTTTTATTAATATAGAGGCATATTGTTCATGGACCAAATTTACTCACTCAACTAGAATGCATTCCCCACTGCAGGCAACAGGATATCTTCTATCTTGTCACCCATCATCATGTACCTCCTGACAACCTCCTACAACAGGAATAGTGAAGTCTTTCATGGACTTCTTGGAGCCTCTAATACTTCTCCCTTTGGGGAGTTATTTGGGAGGAGAGTCACTTATGGGAGACAGGCATTCTCCTACAGAATACTGATGAACATTCAGTGAAAATGAGCAAGTATTATGCAAGTACTTTAAAAATGATTGTTTTAAATTAGAAGTTTCAAAATCTATTTAGGGCCTGCCATGGCTCACTTATTGGCCAACAATATCCTATCTTCTTGCAGCCAGAAGTGGCAATACACAAGGTTCACCTTCATTTTCATGTCAGTCAGAGTTTGGCCCTGGAATGAATGGCCTCTCCTCATTAGTCTATCTCTCCAGCCAGGTCATTTATAATTTTACTCCTTCTGAGTTAACAAAGAGATCCCTAGTCCAAAAGTCTATCATCTATCTATAAGGTTATCAGTTCCCAGCCTGGGCTCTACAGTTTTCACCCTCTTTTTCCAGGAGGCTTTCCTATTCCTTTTTCAGGGGATGACTAAGGAACCCAGGCTCACCTTAGCCTCAGGTTTCCAGCCCAGTGATCCCATGTTTAAACTAGGACCTGCTCTTTACAATCCCTGGAAACTTCTTGCCTCTTCCTATCTACAAGCCTCTTTCCCAGGTTTACATACTCCAGTCCTTTTTCTCTAGAAATCTAACTCCTAATGCAGCTTCCTGCAAGTTAGTAGCTACTAAGTTTCCTCTTGTTAGTTCTCAGTCTCTCCAGCAGCCACTCTGTACATCTGATCTGAAGCCTTCTAACCTCAGCTGTTGATGGCCCAGCCATTACTTGCAGCTGAGGAGATAATTAGCCCAGTGTTAACTCCTGGTGAGTGGCTGAGATATCTATATACCCCATTATTGGGTAAAGGTAAATAACTGAACTAGAGAAAAGTAATACCAGCACAGGGAACTTTTAGATAACTCAGAAAGAAATATGAATTTCTCTTTAATTGAAGAATTTGGTTTTTAAAAATTCAGCTGTTTTTTATTTAATTTTAATGGAAACCTATGTATACCTGGATTGGCTTTAGGGCAAAGGCCATTGCTGTGTGTAGATGGGTGACTTAGCCAATGTTATAGAATTCCCCCCCTTACTTTGGCTTTCACGCTCCCCCACCCCTCGCCAGGCAACTCTTTCCAAAATCTTTAGTAAAACTCAGGATGTCTTTCCGTTAACAGCTTGCTTCTCAGTGGGCTAGAAAATACTTGTGTCTCACAGATGCCTAACATGTGCTATGCCCATCTGTATGGATGCTGACACACAGTGTACTGATGGAGGATGTTATTTATACTATATCTGTCCTGATACTGAACATGAAAAATGCAACCTTTACCACAGTGGGCCTGTTAATTAACTGCGGGCTAATGTGACTATATATTTCAGAAAACTCTTGACTTCTGTTTCAGGTCTCTGTCAAGATCTCCCACTCAGGTTTACAAATGTTTTCTTCTGATTTCTGGAAACCTGGCCAGGATATAATTCTGTACCACTTCAGAGCAGCTAGCCAGTTCATCAAATGGAATTTATAAGAGACAGGCTCCTCTTTCCTTAGTTGGCTGGTGGATCTATAATGCATCATGAATCTAATATGCTTGTTCTCCTCAGAATTCCTACAGCAAGAAGAATGTTTCAAAGATTCTGCTGTACCCATGATGTGTTGTTATCCCTTGGTTAATTTATATGGAATTACAGGGTGCAATAAGATCATAGAAGAGAGTTGGGAATATTTTTCTTCATAATGAAAACTAGATTTCCTTAGAATTCTACACAGAGAATATTTTAAGTATCTAAAGTTTCTAACTTTATCTTTCATTGTCCTGCTCTGTGTTTCTCATGTTCCCTGTGCTGCTCCTCCATATCTCCCCAGCCATCTTTCCATATCTGTCATGGTCCTCTGCACTCTCCTTCTGTTTGCCCCATCACTATTCCTCCCATTTCTCCCAGACTCTTTTCCTTCTATATTACCTTCATCTTCTACTTTTCCCAGTTACCATAGACTTCTTAGAGAAACTCTAGCTTGAGATTTGAGTGAAATTCCATATAGTTTAAAGCCAAAACATTAGATAGTCATTTCTGACATCCTGTATATTAGAGGCCATTTCAGAAAGTTGGAGCGTTTTTTGTTTTGTTTTGATTTTGTTTAGAATGATGTTAGGGAAGTATTGAAAATTGAGCTATCTTCCATCTTAACTAGGAAGCTGCTTTTTGAGTCTTTAAACCAGTATCATATATACATTTTGTAAACATTAAAGTTTTAACTCATATTATCGATAAATAATAAAAGCTATGATAGCCTTTACATTGTACTCATTTACCTGTAAGAGATTCATAGATTGTAGTAATATATACTTCCTTATGACATCAGAAGGATACATTCCTAATCAATGTACTGTATCTTTGGGTGTTAGTCACAAAGGACATATTGAGAAACAAGTCAAGGAAATCCAAAGCTTAAAGATATAAAGAATGAAGCAACTAATCACTTTTTTTTTGATCTTCCCACTCAACAGCTAAAGACAGCTGAGAAATTAATTTTACCTATCAAATGCCCATGAGCTGTTCAAATGAGTTCCAAAAAATACCTGATTTCAGTTGGAAGGTTTTGTGTAATATTTCTCTGTTACTTTGATACTCTAATTCTATTAGTCAAATATTCATTTAATATAGTTAGTCAAATATCCATTCACTTGTATTCATTCTTGCAGAGAAAAAAATAACCCACAAATCATTCATGAATTGTTTTATGGGTTCTTTCCCATTAGTTAGTCTCATAAGTCTGTGCATTTCTTACTATCATGGGGAGTTGTAATATTGTTCTATAAATTAAGAGGCAACAGTAAATTATTTCATGTTTGCATTTTTAATCCAATAAATTTATATAAGCATAATGTCAAAGTTTGCCAAGTCTTGATTAGTACTATGAACTGTATTTCAATAAACCCAAACTTGACTGCTTTCCCATCTTTCAAAAGGTAGGATATTGAAAAACACTAACCCAGAAATTAAATGTAGATTTTTTTTCAAGTAATTCTCTCTCTCTCACACACACAGACACACTACATATATACAGTGCATGCACATAAGATGAAGCTTCTTCACAAAAGCAACATAGAAAAGACTGGATGGGGATTCAGCTATTACAGAACTGAGCTAAAACCTGCTTAAAATGGCTGATATTTTACAAGTTACAGTTGTTTGGCTGAAATAGCAATCATCTGTATAATTATAAGGAAAATTTATATGGTACTTTTTCCTTTTCAGTATAAAATGCCATTAAAACAATGCAAGCAATGCTTGGCATATTGCTATATCAGTATACTGTGAAAATATAGAAAATAATTCCTGACCATTCTTATATATTATGACACTGCTTGCAAGGTGATCAGCATGAATAGACCTTTTCACCCACATAGACCTTTTCACCCACATAGACCCTCAATTAAATTGATGCCCTCTACTAGGTACCTATATCTGCTAGAGTTGGGTGGGAAATAGTTTTCCTGGTACAGGAGAAATTTTGAAGGATCTTCCTTCTTGAAGACAAAAAGTTAAAATTATCATAGATTCATGTATTACAAGGACAGAAAGAATCATTATGATCAACCCTTCTGACCTCCTGTATAACACAAGCCATAAAACAACTTCTAAATAATCCTGTTTTTGAACTACAGTTTATCTCTAAAAAATGTAAAAGTTCTATCTTGACTATAAAAATTGCCAATGCTGGAGAATCCATGAGGTGAAACAAAATTACTTGATGTATTATTATTATTATTATTATTATTATTATTATCACAAAGTAACTTGAATTATAAAGGAAAGTAATTTCAAAATGAAAAAAAAAATATGTCCCATTTTGACAATATAGAAACTTTTTCTACAAAATATTTTCTAAATGGGAAAATATGTGGAAACCAACCCCTTCTCACAAAATATCCATTTTGATGAATCAGTATTTTAATGTGTGGGGGCAGGGAAGGAGGAAGTGTTTAGTGAAGAATTTCCTTATCAGGTCTAGTGTCTATCAGCATCAGACTGGAGGAGTAGGCCTTAGTGGCTGCTTTGAAATTCTGAAAATGATAAACAAACCTGGAGATTATCAAATTTGTAACTGAATGTGAGCAATTGAAAATCCAGCTTTAGACATGTGACGGGTCAGAAAGAGGAGAAATAGTTTCGCAAAATATAATTAAATCTCGTATACCTCTGTGTGCTCCATCAAAGCACAGCTACATGTTTCCAAGCAGGTGTTTAAAATGATGGACTATGTGTCTAAATCTGACTTTAGATTACTTGACTGCTAAATAAAAGCTTTATTATAAATTTAAAGCTGATTTTGATAGGTATTTGATGAAGGATTTATTAAATGTGCTTTTAAGAAAATACAACTTTATTGTTTCATGCCTTTTTTTTTTTTATATATTCAGGTAAAAAGGAAATCAGATAAGTAACATAAACCGAAAAGAGCAGGAAGTGATTCCTGGATAATATTATATCTTAATATCTTGTTTAGTATGTCTATTGAATAATTTATCCAAGATAAAAATATTATGGGATATCAGCAATCTCTATTATTCTAGCTAGAAAGAATTTCTAACCTCTAGCTGGTTTGTCTTTTATTTATGTGACCATCTATGTCATTTCCAAGCATAATAGTGAAGACAGCTGGTGAGACCCTAATTCTGTTATGGGTGACTCCTGGGCAGCCAGAGCTGGTGGTCAGCATTGGAGTCCACAGTCACAATACAGGAGTCAACAGGCAGCTGGATCAGGATGCCAGAAGTCCTGAAGCAAGAGAAAAAAATTGAAATCAGAACCACAAGTTGAAAGTCAGTCAGGCTGTGTCAGAATATCAAAAGGTCAGAGACAGAAAACAAGCTGGAGGTCAGGAACCACAAGTCAGACACCAGGAAACAAGGTAGATGGCAATGACAGGAAATCAAGAAAGGGGAGAAGAAGAGCAGGTGGCAGCAGTTGGTCAGACAGTTTCTTATTTGTGCTTCTGGTTAAGCAAGGCCAGTAGGCCAAATGGCTGCTCTGGGAGTATGCCAAAAGTGGAGTGGAGCCCCTCAAACTGGGGCAAGGCTTGGTGGATTCTAGGTAAGCAGCTGGCAGCAGGATGCCAGGTAGAGAGTTTAGACATGTCACCCCCATGAGCCCTGTGGACATAGCTTTGAAACTCATGACAGATGACCCTTTATGACACATACAGAGACAAAGTGGCATAAAAAGGACCGAACAGGTATGTACACAGACAGCAGAGGATTTTTACACTGCATTAGACAGCTATAAACTACTTTCTCAGGGCCTCCTTTCAAGCCTTGTTGGGAGAAATGACTCGGGGGTTGGTTCCAGCATGAAGCGGTATAGAAATTCCAAGTAGTGGAAATTCCAGGGAAGCTGTCATAACTTAGACAGAGCCCTATGAGGTATAATGAGGGGTATTCCAACCCCCTACATTGAAAGGGTGACGTGGTAGCTTAAAGCTGCAAAAATATACACCATTTCCTTTCCCTCCTGGACTGTATTGAATCTTATCCATGATCAATAACCAAACCACAACACCAAGCTTAACAAGAATATTTCCTTAACAAGAATATTTACACAGGAATTAAATAAAACAAAATGAAAAGGAGCACACTGTAAAGATAGAGGTGCACATCCTCAAGTCTGATTGAGCTATATTCAGCCCAGGTCTGAGAAAAGATGCTTTAAGTTACTGAAAGGCTTATCTGATCCAGGATTAAGGGTGTATCTTTACAGCAGGAGGCAAATTCACTGCTGTCAGATCGATTGACTGAGCATGTCTGTGAAGACCCGCTCAACCAATCAGGAAACCAATATAATAAAACCACACCTGCAGAAGGAGTAGCACAGAGTCGGAGGAAAAGGGTTTCTTTCCAGTTCAGGCTACTGAAAACACCAAAGTAAGTAGGTGGTAGGCAATCAGAGGGAGATACACCAGGTATTTTAAGTACTTTGTATATCTTCCTTCAATTGCCACTGAAATTGTGCCACAGTATAGATCAGGGCCCAATTAAAGCAGTCTTGGGGAAATTCCAAAGAAGATGAGACCATTGCAAATCACAATAAGACAGAAAATGTTTTCTAATTTGTCAGAATTTCCACAGAAATTTGGTGGCTCATCATGAGAAACAAATTAATGGATTTAGTCAAATCTCTAGTGGACAGATGTCCGTAAAACAAAGAGCAATTAACTTCCCTCCTATATTGTCAATATTAACAGAGAGGCTGAATAGACATAGAAAATAAAACTATTAGTTTTGTGCTTAAAAGATGGTCCCTGCTTATCAAAGCTGAAGGATATTCTCATGGCAGAGCAGGAAAACATCACCACTACTTACCATGGTATGTCAATAAATAAATGAACTTTTGCCCAGTGCCAATTGTACATTTTTAACAAAGAGTAATAATTACATAGGGGCACTGGTTTCTTCAACTGCTTTCCCTTTCCCACTCTTGATGCAGATCTCACCATGAATCACAGATCATAGAAGTGTAGAATTGGAAAGGATCTCATCAGGTCATCTAGTTCAGTACTCTGCATTCAAGACTGAACTGAGTATAACTAGACCATTTCTGAAAATTTTTGGTCTAACTTGTTCTTAAAAACTTCCAATGATGAAGTTTCCATAACCTCTCTAGTCAATTTGTTTCAGTATTTAACTGTCCTGACAGTTGGAAGTTTTCCCAAATGTCCCAACTAAACCTTCCTTGCTGCTTTTTAAGACCATTGCATCTGGTCCTATTCTCAGATAAGAACAATTGTTCACCTTTCTGCTTGTAACAACCTTTTATGTACTTCAGTTGAGGCCTTATCTGTGTTGAGTAGAGTGGAAGAATTACTTCTTATGTCTTGTTTACAGTACTCCCGCGGGTATATCAAAGAATGATCACCATTTTTTTGGTCAATAGTATTATACTATTGACTCATATTTAGCTTGTGATCCACTATAGTTTCCAGAACCCTTTTCAGGTATTCCTCCCTAGTCAGTCATTCCCAATTTGTATGCATGCAATTGATTGTTCAATCCTAAGTGGAGGACTTTGCATTTGACTTTTCTGAATTTTATCTTATTTCCTTGACATCATTTCTCCAGTTTGTCCAGGTCATTTACAATTTTAGTCCTATTCTCCAAAGTAATTGCAAACCCTTCCAGCTTGATATCATCTACAAACATTATAAGTGTAATCTTTATGATATTATCTAAATCACTGATGCAGATATGGAACACAACCAGATCAAGGACTAATCCCTGTGGGACCCATTCAATATGTCCTTCCCACATCAGTGTGAACTATTAATTACTTTCTGGAAATGTTTTCCAACCTCCTTATAGTAGTTCCGTCTATAGCAAGGGTTGGCAACCTTGGTGCGCCCCAGGCCAGCCCTGCCCCCTACTGCTCAGCAGGCACCAGAGGCAGCACCAGCAGGTGCAGGGGCAGGGCCAGAGGCCTCAGCACGCACACATGGAGCTCTTGCATCCTAGGGCCCCTCTGGGAGTGGGGCCAGCAGGGGGGAGCAGCTGCAGCAGCACAGGCCTGGGAGCCCTGTGTACTACTGTGAATAGGTGTGCATGCCATCTTTGGCACTCGTGCCAGGGGTTGCTGACCCCTGATCTATAGACTTACTTATAGATTCTAAGGTCAGAAGGGAACAATATTTTCATCTAGTCCGACCTACCACAGACTGCATGACACAGAACTTCACCCACCCTCTCCTGTAATGAACCTTTAATGCATGCCTGAGTTATTAAAGTCCTCAAATCATGGTTTGAGGTAAGATAGTTTGTTCTCATGGCCTTAATACTGTCCCTTTGAAAAAACAAACAAACTGCCAACTCTCTTGAACTGCTTTTCTCCTTAGACTTGGATCCTATGGGATCTTATTAGCAGTCCCAGAGTTTGTTAAAGTCTGCCTTCTTGAAATCCATTATGTCATTGTGCTATTTTCTCTCCATCCATTCCTTAGAATCATGAGCTCTACCATTTCATGACCACTTTCATTCAAGCTTCCTTACACATTTAAATTTTCAACCAGTTTCTCCCTGTGTCAATATCAAATCTCAAACAGCCTTTTCCCTATTGCTTTTCTACCTTCCAAAATTAAAACAAACAAACAAACAAACAAACAAAAAATATATCCAAAGCATTCCAAGAACTTCTTGGATAATCACTTTCCTGTTGTATTTTTTCCCCCCTAATATATATCTGGTTAAGTGTAGTTCCCCATCAGCAACAAGTACTTGCTTTGCATGATTTTGTTAATTTTGAAAAAGTCTCACCCACCTCTTCTCCTAGTTATGTGGTCTTTAGTAAACTCTCACCATTACATCACCCTTGCCCCTTTTACACCTTTTTTTCCTTATCCAGAGACAAGTTTATTTCCTCTTTCCATCTCAACCTCAATGTAAGTGGTATTTGATATTCTAGGTAACATTTCTGCCCATTTTTCTCTCCCTATCTTTCGTGAACAGTCTTTACCCTTTTATATCAATAATACAGTCAAGTAAATTATCCTACCAAATCTGTGTTGCCAATTATATTATAATTGTGATGATTCACTATTATTTCTAGTTTTTCTTTTTTATTCCCAGTAGTTCATGTATCAGTATACAGTCATCTTTAAGATGCTGATTTGATTTTCCTTCTATGGTCTCCCTAGTTTCTCCTTTGTGCCCCCTATAACTGCCCATGCTCCCCCCACATCCAGACTTTCACTCAGATCTCCAAGTTTTTGATTACCTGTAAATTGTTTTTTTCCTGCCTCTTTCAAACCTGGTAAAAAGCCCTCCTCATTAGGTTAGTCAGTCTGTATCCAAAGACACTTTTACACTTCTTCAGTTGGTGGACCCCATCTTTGCTTAGCAGTTCTTTTTACCTGAACATTATCCCATAGTCATATATCCATAGTCAAGGAAGCTGAAACCTTCCCATAAAACTATGCTTCAGGAAGCATCTTTCTCTGCCAGGATCTCTAGCCTTAACCAGAAGGATTGAAGAGAACACCACTTGCACCCCCCAACTACTTCACCCTTATTCCCAGAGTTTTGTAGTAGCTTCTGATCTCTCAGGGTCATACTTCAGAGTATCATTAGTCCCCGCTTGTGTGAGTGGCATGCGTCAGAAGGTTGTATGATTCATGTCAAACCTTCTATAATGTCTTGGATACAGGGTCCTGTCAGGCAACACATTTCCTAGTATGCCATGTCAGGCCCACAGATGGGTGCCTCCATCTCCCTCAGAAGGGAATCACTGATCATTACTACCCTGCATTTCCTCTTGGGAGTTGTGCCTGTGCCTAGCCTTGGGGGTACAGGGCTCCTCCTTCCCTACCTTTTGGGGGTGATTCTTCATTGTCAGGGCAATGTAACAGTTCTTAAGTATTATGGCTGGTGGGTTGGGAGGAGGGGTTGAGTATTGCCCTCTGCCAGATGTAACAAGCAGTCAGTGTCCTCTCGTGACAGAGCTGTATCCTCCTACCCTAGTGGTTTGACAGCAGTTTTCTCTAGCAGAATAGCTTCCTTAGACTTGGAGATCTGCTAGAGAAGACTGCTGTCAAACCACTAGGGTAGGAGGATACAGCTCTGCCACATTTTTTCATGTTCATAGGTACTGCTCAGCCTAGCCCCCTCTTCCTATATTTTTGTATCTGCTTCTTGTGAGATTCCACCAACAGATACCTTTCACACTGGATGGTTTCCTTAGCTTGGCTATCTATGAAAGAAAAATGCAGTCCATAGTCTCTTCAGATCCACACCAAGATCGGGGTAGAGGCCTCTATGGTCAGGTTCTCTGTCTGGACAACGGGTGCGATGCAGCATTCCCTAGCCATATCAATTATATTAGGTCTCCCACTTGCAAACTCACTGTCAAACTCCCTTTTGCTGTCACTTAATATCTCAATCAGGAGGCTCCTAACATCTTCATCTTTTCCATTTGCAGCACTTGGGTTACAAAGTGGACACCACAGGCCAGGGGGAGACCCAAGTAATGCCTCATCTTCATAGGACATTTAGTGTTCCTACTTTTAGGACTATCTTTATAACACATTCATTTTTTAAATATTGGTTTGCTAGTAGCTTTGGAGATATCAAGATAATATAAGTGAGACCAACTCCCATGGTGTATGTAACATAATAGATACACCTCTAGGGAGTGTGACATCACAAAAAGGTTAATATGGAAATAGCAGAATTCAGGAGCTTCTAGAGGGCATAAAATTGTTTCAAGACATAATTATCCAACTAGGATTCCACCAATTCCTCCCCCTTCTCCCCCCACTTTCCCTCTTCCCCCCAAGGTCTAGGCTGGGGTTTACCAATGTGCAAACTGACTTGAGTTAATTGGCAATTAATCTGAAGTTAAAAAAAAAACCTAGTGTAGAGAATCTCATAGGGCAAGTTGTAATACATAATTATGACCAAATACACTCTGTATTCACACCACATATATTAATGTAATAATCTTTGTACAAAATATGCCTTGTGAGTTATCATTTGAAAACGAATAATTCACTGGTCAATAATATTTTGTGAAATGTACATAAACAATATTATTTGTAAAGTTATTTGTTATTTGTGAATATGTTTTGTAACACTAGTGAGTTAATAATAAATGCAATATTTTGCTTTTACATAGTCCTTTCAACAGAAAGTCTCAAAATGCTTTATATATATTAATTAACTAAGCCTCCCAATTCCCTCATTAGGTATGAATTTTACAGATAGGAAACTAAGGCCAAGAATATTTAGGCATTTTTTTTCCCCAAGGCCCACACAGAAATCTGGTAAAGCTGAGGACAAAACTCAAATCCTCCTGGATGAAATCATGGCCTCCACTGAAATTATTGTAAAAACTCTGTTGACTACAACAGAGTCAAGATTTTACCCTCTGATTTCTGTGCTTGTGTTTTAATAAAGAGCATCCTTTGCTTTGTCAAAAGAGTGTGTATGTATGTCTTTTAGTAGCAAAGGAAATTGTTGGCAATGGCTCCCGGTTTTGAATGGAAGTTTTACTGATAATAATGCAAAGCAAAAAATACATGCATAATGTACTTTTTTAAAATCACAGTTCCTATTTTTTCTCATTACCTAATGAGAATGTGGCTGCTTTGTTCTTGTCATATAGTATAAACTGGAGTTTGTGTAGAGATACATTTGCAAGAATGGGAATATATATTGTGTTTAATGATAACTCTTTGAGATTATCAGTGCAATCAGACCATTTAGTCTCAGCAAGGTCAGAACTCTGTGTGATAACATGGAACATTCAGGTGCTATTGTAGATATACATCCAGAAAAAAAGAGAGTGGGTAAATTCATAGCTGTTTTGCAGCCATAAATTTAGACTATATATTTGCTATTAGAATGATTAGTGAGTACTCAATTTTCTTTAAAATGTCACATGGTATTTTGGGGAAGAAAACAATACAGTGTGAAGCGGTGTGATGTGACAACACAATAAGATTCCAGTATCAGTTCAGATGAAAAACATTCAGCTAAACAGTAAGTAAGGAGATCTAAGTGAATTATTCTGTAAAAGAGATACTTCAAGAATGTTCAAAAGCAATACATTTTTCAATGAGTGTCTGTAATAAATAACAAATTTGCTCAAATGGGCATTGTTAATAGTTTGCATAACACAGTTTGTAACCATATCATTCTTTTTCCTGATGGTAATGTTTAGTAAACTAAACTTAAGAAAAAAGGCGTCCAGAAAATTAATATATGGACAATGAACTTTTTTTTCCTCAGAGAAAATTCCAGGGGTAAATTGAAGTAAACCAGTCTATATATTATGACAAAACAATACCAAATTGAGAAGTTATCATTTGAAAAGGTTTTAGAAATGGACAAAAGAAGCAGGCTAGCTTATTTTGTTATTTAACTGTCTTCAAAATGATTTACATTTCAGGATTGCCTAAGGCTTTTTACAGGCTTTTGTTGGAACTAAAGCCTAATGTGATTAGAAGCTGGGAGAGAACTTTTCTCTTTTTCCATATTGGATTGTTATAAACAAAAGGAATTATTTCATCACACAATGCATAGTCAACCTTTGGAACTCATCGACAGAGGAAAAGACTATATAACAGGGTTCAAAAAAGAACTAGATAAGTTAATGGAGGTTAGGTCCATTAATGGCTATTAGCCAGCTAGGCAGGGATTGCTGTTTGCCAGAGGCTGTGAATGGCCAATAGGATGAATTGTTAGATGATTATCTCCTTTGTTCATTCCCCATAAAGCACCTGGCATTGGCCTTGGTCAGAAGACAGGAAAACAGGAAGTCAGGCTAGATGGACCATTTGTATGACCTAGTACGGCCATTCTTAAGTCCTTAGTTACTATCCATAAATGTACTGAATTGTATAAGGAAAGAATTAAATATTAAACTAATATACAGTGTTACATATTGAAAAAAGATGAACAAAACATATTACTGTTATTACAGATACCCAATTTTTATTAAAAAAATTAGTCTCCTTACTTTTTAAAATATGATAGCACTGAAAATGTATGAAAAAAAATCAAACTATTGTTTACCTATATCTCCATTTTTTCCCCAATCTAGAAGCCAAAAAGTAGCCACAATATAATCTGCAAAAAAAATGGATTCCTGTCAGAGATAGCAAATTTTAATCAGAGCAGTCTGGGAAAGGAAGTCAGAAGTTAAAATCAGAGCTCCACACTAATATGAGGAGGACCGACTAAACCTTGAGTTTAACATGATAAATAGGTCACAAACCTTGTAAAAAATGTTTATTTTCTTTCCCTGCAAATACTGATCATGACAATTGTAAGAATATACCGAGATCTTTTGAGTAACCTGGATCATAGTATCCTAGTGAACGCTCCTATTTCCATCCTCATGTATTCAGTTTCAGATGTTGATATCTTTTATTCTTTTTTTAATCCACTGTAGAGTTTTCTGAGATTTTTGGATGAAGATTCAATAAATCCCTCTTTAGTGTTTTTAAACCATGTGGATTATTCACATATTAGGTATTAATCAGGTTTTTAAAACCTGTGGATTAATCAGGTATTAATCGGTCCCTAAAATGCAACCCCCCCAAAATATATATATTAAATAGTTATATTCAGCATAAATATGTTACATCCTTAAAATTAATGCATGTAAAAAATTATGTTTTTATACAGTATATAAATAAAACAGCAACAAATCAATATCAATCTTATAATATATTTGTTTGCCAGACACATTGGGTAGGTCTACACTTGAAAAGTTAAGTTGACTTTATGGAGTCCACTTAATAAGGTCAACTTTAAGTCGACTTAAAGTGGACCTTATTAAGTTGACTTAACAGAAATGGACTTAACTTTTCAAGTGTAGATGTGGCCCCTTTTTGACCTTATTAAGTCGACATAACATTTTAAGTCGACTTAAAAAGGTCCACCTAGGCACTACTCTGCATCTCCACTGGCTTAAGTTGACTTAATAAAGTCGACTTAAGCACTAGTTCAAATTAAAATGAGGTGTTATTAATTCCAACTAACTTTTCCTTAATTCGACTTAAGGAGCAGCTTACGTCGACTTAAGGAAAGCCCAGTGTAGACGTGGAGTATTTTAAGTCTACTTAAACCTTCTAAAGTCAACCTAATTTGTAAGTGTTGATGCACCCATTGTAGTATCAACATCATATGTCAATTACATTTTATTTTACAATTTATTTTAAATCTAGGAAAAATTACCCTTGGAATGACATCGAATGGCATAACCTTCCATTTCTAGTCTTCTAGTCAGATAAGTTCAAGACCAACTATTCATGCATCCAGAATGAGTAAATTACATATATCTGATGAAAGGGAAGAGAGATGAATGTATTAGAGAAAGGCAGAACAGCTTTGGCTAGGTGCATGAATATCAGAACATATTTAAAACTAATCTTGCACTTCTGGCCCCTGGACAATGTGGGATCTGCATATGCCTCCTTTCTGCCTTTTCCCCAGTTGCCCATTGTCTTTAAGATATAAGTTATTCTCTGTACAGGAAAGAAGAGACCAAAACCTGCTTGTAACCCTCTCTGCTCTTATGGTTTAAGATTTTAGTAACTGGGTTTGTGAGTACATGAAGATTACAGAGAAAGCTGATAGAATAAATAAGTTAAAGGTGATCTACTCACTGTCCAACACTAAATAATATTAAATAAGATTCAAATCTCAGCCTGCTTATTACCATGGCAAACACAATATTAAATATCTTTTCACTTTTTATTAAAGATATTGAAAAGAAGGAAAAGAACAGGCCCGGTCTACACTTCCATTGATTTACTTACATTATCATAGCACTGCAGCTTTACTATGCTACATCAAGAGGAGATGCCCTCAGTCAATGCAGCCTTACCCCTTTCAGAGTGGTAGATTAATGGTGTTGACTGTGTAAGGGTAAGGGTAAAATGGTAAGGGTACAGGGAAGTGAGCTTGCAGTGGCACTCCCTGGTACAAGTTGTGTAAGAGAGCAAGATCCTGAGAAAGGCAGGGTAGGAAACAGTCCACGGAAGGAAGTTTGAGAGGGATAAACATGAACTGTTGCTATGAAGGTTCCTGGATTGGAACCTGGTATATTGTGGGCCTGGGTTCCCCTACCAGTCCCTGTAGGAGTGGTGAAGTCAGCATAGAAATGAAGATGGGTGCCTGATACCTTAGAGGGAGAGGGTGATTTGGCAAGAGAGCTAAGCCACTAATGAAAGGCATTTCAGCTCCCAACCAGTGAGAAAGAAACTTAGAACTAATGATAGGCAACAGACTGAGAGACTGCAAGATGGTAAGTCATGAGCCAATTCCGCAAATGAGCCATGTGGAGGTGCCTCATGAGAGGTAAGAAGCATGCATTCATTACTATGTTTCAGCAATTAAGTTTTTTCTCAAAGTCTTCAGTTTCAGATTTAAGAAATAACTCTATATTCCAAGCCAGCTCCAATATTTTTTTTAAGGAAGGGATGAGCAAATAGGGTTATGAGGTTCATGACTTACCAAACATAAATTACTGTGTTGATTACAATTTTTTACTCTGTATATGTAATAACAAAAGTGTTAAGACACCCTAACTTTATAAGAAGATAAAGATTTCAAAGGAAAATAAGTCATCAGTCCAGGAAAGAAATGGAATGAATTAAAAAGTAAATAAAAGTTTCAAGATGAACTATTAAGTGCTTATTCTTTTTCTTAGGAGAATCTCCTTGTTTTTCAAGCTACAAAATTTGTAAAAATAGTTAGCGCTCTTCCTTTTTCATTAGTGCCCTAAGGTATAGCAGTGTTGCATGAATCTCAGTGAACTTCATTCAAAGAATATTTCATACATTTCTCACTTTTCACAGATAATGTTAGATTAGGTGCAGATAACTTTGCCATTCATGTAGTAACTTATCAGAGCAAATTGCTACATTAGTTCTTCCCATGACGTAGGGTGTGTCTACACTTACAAATTAAGTCAATTTAAGCTTGCTTAAATTAATTTAATTTAATCTGCATCTACACTATATTTTCTTTAAATAGACTTAAGCAGCAGTTTAAGTCGACTTAAGGAAAATAAAATTTGACTTTATAAAACCTACTTTAAAGTCGACTTTACTGGCTAAGTCGACTTTATTAAGCCGACTTAGCCAGTGTAGATGCAGATTAGCCCTAAATCGACTTTAAGTCGACTTAAAGGGCTTCAGGGCTTCCCCACTGCCCTCCCTGTCAGGGTGGCTGGCACAGGCAGAGCCTGGCATGTCCCCCTACAGGGCAGGACAGAGCCCTGCCCACCCTGCTCCTATGCCCTGACAGTGTCCCTGTCCTGCTCAGCCCCCATTGTACCCAGGTACAATGGGGCAAATGCTGAGCCCCCTGGCACTTGGCAAGGGGTGCCCCCCCTGCCACCATGGACCAGCCCCAGGTCCACCTAGCCCCTAGAAGTCAACCTAGGCGTCCAGTGTGGATGCTCTAAGTCGATTTGGCAGGGTCCCCTTTAAGTTGACTTTTAATTTTTGAATGTAGACATCCTAAGTCGACTTAAATTAACAAGTGTAGACATAGCCTTTGAAACTTTATATTAAACACTTCACAGAATATGAGACTATGTAGATAATATTTCTCAGCAGCTTCCTAAGTACCATATGCCATGCCTGCTATCTCTTCATTTAGCGTTTACTCTGTCTCATCATTTTAACTTTTTTTTTTTAATTAAAGAGACAATTATGGTACTTATACCTATTGTACAATGAGAATCACAATAGTCAAAGTATAAATTCTAATTAGTATTAAATCACAGATCTCAAGCTCAGTCTTTTCACATCAGTAAGTCATATCAATTATGTACTTCTCATCACAAGCTCAGTTATGAACGGCTGACTTTATTCACTAGCGTGTAATAACCAGAGAAAGTAAACACTATTTAAGACACCATTTTGAACAAGATGGAAATGTCGAACCACCCACAAGCATTTGAAGTTTCATACTGCAATGAGGAAGAGATTTATTAGAAATGATCTGAGGTATTAAAAGTAGGAACAAAAGGATGAAATTAAGAAAAAAGAACATGTAGGCTGAATATCACGATAGTTTTTCAACAGTGAAGAACATACAGCTTTTGGTTACTATCCCAAGGATATGGTGGAACCCCCATCATAGTCAGGCATTTCATATTAAGATGTGCAGGCATTACAAAATATACCATGGAGAAGAACCCTGAAATAGTATGCAATGTACTAAACTATCTATTTTTTTTTACCCACCTCTAATATCTACAATACTGAACAGTGATCTGCATTATTATAGTGCTTTACAGCTGATTGTCCCAAAGCATTGTACAAACATTCAATGTCACAAAATACCCTGCCAGGTAAGAAAGCATTATACCTATTTCACATATGGGTAAACAGAAGCACTGAGAGTCAATGTCAACATTTTCAACATTTAGGCTCTGACCTAAATTTTCAGAGGTGCAAGGCACTTACAATTCATGCAGAAATCAGTTAAAGTTATAGGTGTTCAATCATTTAAAAAATGAGTTCACTTTTATTTGAGTGTTTAAATATGTATTTAACTTTAGGTATACAGGTTTGAAATTTTTCATTTTAATGATTTCGCAAAGTTGCACGTGTATCAGTACCACAGGAAATTGATCCCAGAACATCAGACTTCCAGTAGCAAACTCTGAGAGATAAACCGTACTCTTTTCCTGTGATTCCATAACAGTGAGAGAGATGAACGAGGCCATGGAAACCATAGAGTAAAAGGGATCAAGTTTTGTTTTGTTTCTTTTAAGTTGGTTGGTATCTGAAGACAAATGCCTGACTGACCATTGTTTTACTCTAGTCTGATGGTAGTGTAACTGCACTGATTTCTATGGAGGAATACCCATCTAAAAATGGAGTGACGTGGTACCATATCAGGCAAAGTATCTCTAAAAGTCAGGAAAAAAGAGAGGTTTAATAGTGTTTTTGAGATGAAAAAGCTCAATGCAAATTAAAGTGGCATGCACATATTTTGAGATTTGTGAAGCTGGCTTCATATCTTTAATTAATTAACTCAATTTAGTGTATTTAAAAGATGCCAAAAAGACAATCTTGGGGAAGGAAGTCGTCTGATCTTGGGGGGTGAGGTGGGGTGGTAATTGACTCAAACAAAAGAGTCTATTTAATCAACATTTCAACTCTGTTAGGTAGGTTGGGGCTGCTGTGGGGCTGTTTGCACAGAGCAAATTTTGCCACACACATAAGTCATACCATATGGCTCATCAGTTCAAATTTCCATGAATTCCCCTACCACTGTACCTCAAGCCTGATTTTAAAGTGGCCACTTATATTCAGGGAAAGCATAATTCAGTCTCTGATTATTCCTTGAACTCTTTGCTTACATATTCATAGCTAGAGAAGCTTTTAATATGTAGGCACTTGTTTACTTAAAACAAGATTGACACCCAGAACTCATTCAATAAGGTAATAACATAATTCAGTAGGTAATAACATTCACTTGTTGGGTCTGATCTAGTTTGGATTTGAACCAAAAACTTGTCCATAAAACTCCTTATTGATTGTTTGACCCTCCTATTCATCAGAAATTTAAAATTAATTCAGTCAAAATTAATAATAAAGGAACCCAAAACAGGTGAAACATTTATTTGGGCCTCCATCCTGTCAGGTGCTGAGAAACTCTTGGAGAGGCCAAGCACTCTCAGTTACCAGAAAAAAATCAATATAGCAATGCACATACAGGTGTTCCTCAGCATCTTGCAGAATTATTTCCCTAGTGTATTGTTACATTAATGAATTAAACCACAGGTATTATTTTTCCAAAGTTTAAAAGAAAATCATTGCTCTGTGTGTGTGTGGGAGGGGGGGGAGTTAAGCTGCCAGAAATCATGGCTTATCCTCCCCTCTTGCATCACTACGGGAAAAAAAAAATCTTACCAAATAGAAACCTCTTCATATAATGAAAAAATAAGTGTCTGGTTTGACAACTTGTATGCCACGCTTCAGCTTGATGCAATTTCAAATGGTCAAGTTATTATTAACCCCTGAAAATAGCAGTTTCTCACAGAAATTGTGGCAGCACCTGACATATAGAGTTGCTGACACCACTCAACAATAATTATGTGCTTTGCTGTAATATTAATTCAGACTGAGCTCAGCTACCTTGTGAGATTTCAGCTGCCTTGCTGTGGAAAGATGTTCATTGTGAAAACTTTTCTTTGACTCCTGATGTAAGAATAATTATTCTTTAACTTTTTGGTTCAACCTGCCATAGTGATCACCAGGTGAAGTCTCTTTTTGCACTTTCACTTGATTTTTTGTTCAACATCCCCAAGAATCTCTCCTATTTAAGGTGGTTATATTTTCAGGTCATAATTCTGAAAGTGACAATCAATTTCTAGAACATTCTTCACCTTTAAAAAATTTCCAAATGACTTAGAAAAGTAACATCAATTTTGTATTTGTAGCTGCCATACCACCCCCTGTCACCCCCCATAAAATAGCGGGACATAAATTGGTAGGTTAAGTTCTTTTATTTCGCCCAGTGCTATCACCAGGACTCTTTGGCTATAACACTGTTTGCCTTTAAACAACACAAAAATACCACAAACAAAGTAGCAAGGTCCAAAGCTGGTTACTTACAAACAGAATTAGAAACACAGAAACCTCTAAATGCTGATTAGTTCCAATACTAGTACAATTACTTATTTTCCGCCTTCTTGTGCTAGTGAGTGTGCACCCATAGAGGCTATGGAAATAGAATTAAAGTAATAGAATTTAAAGATAAAGGGCTCTGGTACCAATACTTGCGTGTGCTTCCCTAAATTCTGGGGTTCCTTCTGGTAGCGGCTCAGATACACCACACCAGGGCGAACCCTTCTGCTTGGCCAAGGCAGGAGGGGTAAGGGGGTAGATTCTCTCTGATCTGCACCTCCTCTTGTCTCCTTTAAGTTTTTATACCCCTTGGGAGCCATGACATGATCCAGCCCTGGCTATGTGGTCCTTAGGATTGGTTGCTTTCTGCTGCAGTATTTGCCCCTTCAGGAATCCCTCTTTGACAAGGCACTTTGTTACCCGGTTTAGGAATTTTCCTTGCTGATACTGAACCTTCTGAGTCAGTTGTTACTAGTCTTAAAGGCCTCCCTTTTAGATGAACTGGTGTTTACTAAGTTTAAAGGTTTCCCTGCTCGCTAGCTGACCCAGCAGGTCAACTCTAGGTTACTCTGGCTATGTCTACACTTGGAAATTTAAGTCGACTTTAGCTAAGTAGACTTAGTGAGTCTACACTTAAATTTTAAGTCGACTTTGGGGGAAACTTACAAAGTCGACCTAGAGCATGCACACTGGATGCCTAGGTCAACTTCTAGGGGCTAGGGGGAGCTAGGGTAGGTCCACGGGGGCAGGGGGGCACCCCTTGCCCAGTGCCAGGGGGCTCAGCCTTTGCCCCATTGTACATAGGTGCAGTCTAGGGAGTCGACGTAAGCCCTAAGTCGAACTAAATTTGGTTTAATAAAGTCAGCTTAATTTTCATTGTCGACTTTATTTTCCTTAAGTCGACTTAAGCAAGTTGCTTAAGTCGACTTAAGGAAACTGTAGTGTAGACGCAGGGTAAATTAAGTGGACTTAAGCAAGCTTAAGTCGACTTAATTTAGAAGTGTAGATGCAGCCTCTGAGAGTAAAGGTCTTCCTGATAGCTGAGCTAGTAGGTCAATCCTAGGTTACTCCAAGAGCGATCCTGCATTTCTATGCCTTAAGGCACAGTAGCATTTCCAATGTTTTTCCTGCAGTAAGCGTAGGGGATATAAATAGAGACGACTACTGGGGCAATATTACTTCTTTATATGACACCATGGAGGCTGTAGTAGAAGCACGACTGAGAAGCTGTCTCCTAGGTTGTCTTTGTACACATATTTCATCTTCATTGGTCAGAGGGTGTGTTCTGCACCTCCAGTGATCTCCTTTTAGACCTTTTTTTATTGACTTGAATAAATAAAGTGACCTTAGTAATTGTGGTACTCCCTATTTTTTTTGTACTTATTATTTGGTAATAAGGGTAAGTGATAAGCTATTATTTTATCTAGAGCAAATGATATGTTTTGGAGGTGCATACCCCAGCCCAAGCCAACAAACTGTCATATTGAATGAGTTCTCTAGTGTATCTGGAGGGAGGTGTCAAATCTTTAAAGGTGACAGCAAGTGTTAAAATATTTAACAAGCATTTGCACATGCAAAGTGGATACTCACATATGTACATGCTCAATTTTATATGTCTATAAGTAGATTTTTACCAGGAAATTGGATGAAAACTTACCCTTTTGTCATAACGGGATTTGTGAACACAATTTCTATCAGCTACTTAGGTGCAGAACAAGAGAAAAGGGTATGCACAAATATTAAAATTATTAGTAAGTGTTTGCACCTGCAGACTCAAATACAAAGCTGTCTACAAACCATGTAGCACTTGCACAAGACTGGGGAGCTGGATTTTCAGTGCTCATGTGTTTTAAATACAACAGTGCACCAAAAAGAGGCAGATCCTTAGCTACTATAAATTGTAATCGCTTCACTTTATTTCAATGAAAACTCAGTCACTTTTGTGAAAATTGTCAGAAAACTCACTTGTTTGGCCTTGAGCACTCCATGCCTATTGCATGAGCCCAAAACTTCTTAAAGAACCCCTTTTCAGATTACTATTTTCTATATATTCCTGATTTACCTGAGAGGCCCAGGAAACAATATCCACTTTTAAGGACAAAGCTGGCAGGGTAGTTAGTCCCAGAAGAGCTTGCGTTTGCCACATTCCAGCAATCAGCACATTGCTACTAAATTGCCAGAATGTTATGGATATGTTACTACAGCAATTGGTCCTGGTTTTCACGCATGTTTCCCATTTACAGCACATTTTTTTCTTTAACATTGAAAATTTTAGGCTTTTTACAGCCTTTTGTTTCAGACACATCTGGATTGCTTTTTTGTGTGTTAATTTTAATAACTGTTCAACCTAATTTCTATGTCAGAGAAACGAAGGATTTCATTTCATTATTTTTGCAGGCAGCAATCCAGCAGAAGTATTTAAACATGTGCGCAGTCCCACTGACATCAAAGGGATTGCTCACAATTTTAAAGATAAAACTGTTTTGATGGATCAGGCCTTATATAATATAATATTGCTGATTTACAGTGATGGGAAAGACACAAGATAGAAACTACCTGATGGAAATCATGAAAATATTCTGGACATTTGGATCACATCTCTGTTGAAGAATTTGATGCAGACCTGAAGGAATTCTGAATGCCCCCCCTCTAGCTGAACACAATGTGGTACTGTGTATCTGTACAGTTAGCTGCCAGACTTAATTAAATCAAAGCTACTGTTAGAGAGCTGTTCCACAGCACTATGCAAGTAAGACTATTTTTACCAGAAATACAAAGTTGAGAACATTTTAGGAGACATGTTCCCCCTAACTGCAAGGAGCTTACTTTTTAGTATACAAGCAGACTAATAACTTCAGATAGAAATAGTTTATTACGCGTTGGCATGAGTTTGCAGAGACAATGGAATTTTGCACAGTTGGGCAGTAGCTGCAATTCAGTATACCACACTTAGTCTGTTCAATTTCTTCTCCAGTAAAGAAGAGCCTGTATGCTGACATCTTCATATTTCATACTTTCAGAATGTGCTCTGATAGTAGGAGCTGACACCAGAAATCGCGTTTATGATATGTGTTGATGTCAGCATATTTAGTTAAAAAAAAAAGCGGTACTAATATTTATTAGAACATAAAATGTAAATATTTTGCATTAATTAATGTCAGCAAATACAGGAAAGGCAGAGAGATAAAAGCTTAGCTTGGTCTGATGCACAGGATTGCAAGTGCTCTTGATTGTTCTATGCTCTGTTCATAAAGAATGTGATTAGAGAATCAAGCACTGCCAAGTGGGGAATGAAATATAATGAGTGCTGATGTCTTATTGTGGAGTATCCCGTCATCTATCATGCATCCTGACATTAAAGGATGATTGTACTTGATAGTTTCATTCTCTGTACATTGTTTAACCTCAGTCCAGACTGTAAAGTTACTGTCACAGACAGTCCAATCAAGCATTTGCTATTTTAGCACCTTTTTGTGTTTGCCAATCTTCTCCTTCACTCTGTTCTTCCTTTCAAGAAAATGTACTTTTTTGTTGTTTTTTCTTTACTGCAAATAGATTTTTTTTTAAATTCCAAATTTAATGTGGCTTTCAGGGACTGCCAGCCCCTCCCCTCACCCTCCAGACCCCAAAACCAAACAAACAGAGGAGCAATGAGAGAAAAAACCCTCCCTGCAAATCTTCAATATGGCACTCATAATGGTGGAATTAGTCCTCATGACCAAAATCTTTTAAGTTAACTGGTGTATCTCATATGCTGGATAATAATACTGCTTCCCTCATCACCTTTAGAGATTAAGTGCTCTGGTCTCAAAAGAGTGTTGGGAATGAGGGGAAGTTCTGTAGTGTGAGATTCTGTGAACCTTCCAGATTATTATTTTAGGGTTTACATCTGCTATATTTTCCCTTTAAATTAATCATATATTTTAGTTGCAGAGTAAGGCCAGGAAAATTAATGTCGTTTCTGGTTAATAGAAAGTTTGTGCTATGTATTAGAGAAAGAACAACCTCTTCCAAAAGCTGGTCTGTCCCAAATGAGTAGTGTCTGTATGGTACATATACCACATCTATTTTGTCATTTAAATTTTGCCTTCTTTACCCAATCCCAGCTCTTCACAATCTCTTTGAAGTGAGACACATCCTATATAACATTCAAGTTCAAGTCAATTAAAGTTAAACTGACAATATTGAAGCAGTTTCAAAGTTAGACAAATGTATGTGTCCATCTCTACACACTTTCCTTAAAAAAATAATTTGAACCTGCCTTTGGCTCTAATTTGGAAAAAAAAGGCTTTTCTCAAAATAATGAAGTTTAACTTGAGACAAAGTTCCCTTATGCAATGGCTGCACCGTGGTTTTTCAGTTAGTCTGTCTTTTTCACTCCTGTCCATGAAGAGAGGTAAGGTCCTTCATCTCTAAGACATCATGCTCTTCCTTTAAAAATAAAACTGAACTCAGTGTTGCTTTCAGTTCTGAAAGGTGGCTTTTGCTAAATTTAAATCAAGGAAAGGTAAGGAACTTTAGGATTAAAGGTAACTCTCTCATTCTTATGTGCCCTTTAGCCATGTGCTCAAAGAAGCTATGAGCTTTGAGGGCTTGCAGCACCTTCCGTCTTGGTAACTACCACTCAGAGCAAATATCAGGGCATGTGAAGGCACTGAATGTTCATCTTATTCTACCAGGGCATTCACACAAAACTCAAACTCATCCCTGTTCCTGAAAATCTTTTATCAGCTGCTTTATAGGCCATTTCAAGGAACCCACCTCCCAAACAAGAGTAACCATGGGTGAATGTACAAAAAGTTTTGATCTCTTATACCTAGCCGCAGAGCTCAAATACCTGTAGTTGAGCTGGTTACCCTTCACTTTTTTTCTTTTGTTTCTACAGATAGAGAAGCAAGACAGTTTGACCATCACTGGTGAAAATGATCCATGAACCAACCACTCACTGACTTTATAAGGAAACAAGTGAGTATCACATAAATTGAAGTCTGACAAATTTGTGAACAGGTTATATGAAAAGGTTGCCAATGGTAGCAGGGGACTGGACTCAGTGACATGAGAAGCCCTTTTCAGTTGTATGTTAAAAAAAAACAAAGCAAAACAAAACATGCCATCGCACACCCTGTTTTTGAATGCTGGGGAACATTCAACTGGTGCCACCTTGAGCACCATGCCTAGAAAGCAGAACTGCCATTGTTAGAATAATGTTACACCCATAACTAGTGGGTCAGCTACTTCAGCATGTATTACAGAAAATGAAATCATTGGCTATGCCTACACTAGGAAAAGTTAGGTCGACTTTGTTAAGTTGACCTAATAAGATTGATTTTAAGTTGACCTGAAGTTGACCTTATTAGGTCGACTTAACAAAGTGTTTTCCCTTAACCAGGACTTATTAATTTGACCTAACTTCCCTTAGGTCAATCTAAGAAAGTAGACTTATGCATCCACAATGGGCTTAGATCGACCTAAGGAAGGGTTAGTAAGTTGACCTGAGCTTTCATTAGGTCGACTTAAGGATTTTCTTAAATCAACCTAATGAAAGCCTAGTGTGGTCAGGGCTTAAGTTAGATAGACCTAAGCCTCCTTAAATCGACTTAACTTGACTAGACATAGCCATTGAGACTGATTGTGAAATGAAGTACTTATTGGCATGAGTAACAATGGTAGCTGCGTTACTCAGAATGAAACCTATTTAAAAAAAACAACTTATTTTTATCTTCTGAGTACACTCCTTGACCAGGTTTGCCAAAGTTTCCTGTTAGGGTCACACATTTTTCAAGTTAATTTGGCCTCTTTTATAGGTGAGGAAGCATAGAAATTGGAGCCAAATCTTCACTTGATGCAGACTGGCACAGCTCTTTTGAAACTGAAAATCATCCTTTTGGTTTTATGCTGTTGATATGAAGGTGGAGAGAAACAAGAGTTTCAGCAGTTTTATTTTGAGGAAAGTAAAAGGCTCTGGGAACATGAATTACTGTAGCTCAGATTAGTTAAAGTTTTCATGAGTCATTGGGAATTGAAAACACAGTTGATGTATGATAAAGGCCAGTTAAGTATGATATTTAAACATTAAACTGTTGTTAAGGTTGGGTCATTTAATTTTAATATTGTTCTGAAAAGTGAACAGAGTGACATCAACATTATCTAGCAATAATGCATTTAATAAAACATAGAGGTAGGGCCAGGGCTGGTCCCACTATATAGGTGAACTAGGCAGTTGCCTAGAGCAAGGGCCGCCTTTAGACCATTGGCAGCCCTAGGCAAATTTATTTTTGGAGCCCCCCCTTCAAAGCAATCACACCCCCTTCCCCGATCCTCTGCCCCCCACGCGGTCCCTTTCCCACCCGACTGTCACCTCTACAAACCTCCACAGGGCCTTCTCTGATCTTCGTACACCCCCTTCCCCACTCCTCTGGCCCTCCCGTGGCCCTTTCCCAGCTCCTCTGCCCGCATCTGCGGCCCCTTCCCTGCCCACCCCTGCAGTCCCTTCCCCGCTCCTTTGACCACCCCTGCAGCTCCTTCTCGGCCCCCTGCAGCCCCTTCTCAGCCCCCTGTGGCCCCTTCCCAGCCCACCTTACCTGGCCAGAGGCCCGGAGCTGCAGGGGTGGCTGGCAGAGCCATTCCTTAGCCAGGCTGCGCCTGCCCTGAGCACACATTGTCTGAACATGCTCAGGGCGGGAGATTTGAAACTCCCCAGCTTGGCCCCAGCAGGACCGGGCGGAAGAAGCATTCTGCCTGAGTCTGCGGCTTTGCTGGGCCCCTTTCCCCTGGGGGAAATTTGGCAGCCCCTAAAATCGGTGGCCCTAAGCAGCTGCCAACCTTGCCCACTGCTAAGGCCAGCCCTGCCTAGGGTGCCAGGCTTTAAAGACGCAGAAAATTAGATGGAAGAGAATTTTTTTACATATGCTATCTCTTATAACATGTGGGAGAAGGGGCGCCAAAACCATACTTCGCCTACGGTGCCAAAAACCCTGGGTAGGGCATTTAATAAAAGGTTATCCTACTTTAATAAAAAATAATTTGCTGCTGAAAAAGTTAAAAATATTAAAAGTCAAATATAGCTAGGTGATCAACATTCAGATTAAACCTCATTTAGAACATCCCAGCCAGGAAGATAAATTATAAACTATCTATCTGTCTCTGTTTTTTCCTAAATCTTCCATTATGACTAAATAAGTCTTTCCATAAGAACAAAAGTTCATTAGTTCAGATATCTCTTCAGGCTCAGTACACTTGAGTTTACAGATACCATTTCCAATGTATGATTCTTTTTGCCACTACTTGTTTTAGAATGCGGATATTTTCTAAACACTAGAAGTAAAAATAAAGCTGTGTTTCCAAAAGAGTAGCCATGTTAGTCTAGTTCAGCAAAACAAACAAGGAGTCTTGTGGTACTTTTAATGCAGATGTTAATGCAAAAATTATTTAAAGTGGAACAAGAAGAAAGTTCGTGGGATAAGGATGGTGCTGAATGCTGTTTGTTTTGTTTGTTGTCTCACACAAATTTTAAGAAAAGAAATTAATGATTAGATCTTCATAATCAGAGGAATACTCTGGGTGCAGAGAGCTAGTGAAACCAACTCTAAACCATCCTCTTGCTGCACCTTTTGTTTGCCCATAGCTAAAAGTGTGCAGGTACAGAAACACTGAGAATTTTACCAATGTACATCTGGCAATTCAGCCTATAGACAACTAACAAGGAAAGCCCTGACAAGGAGTGGTGGCAAGATATTAAAGGTTTTGGCTCTAGATTTCACATACCTATTGATCCAAGAGAGTCTGAGTCTACTGACTTTTAGAATATGGGAAAAGTAATAATTTTCTCTGAGGGAATGATGCTGGTGAGGAGATTGACAATAACACGTTTAATATTCATTCAGTTGCACCTGAGGAGGCAAGGAATATAAACTTACAACTAGCCCACTGAGGACTTATGTCACCCTTGCTCTGTAACCTTAGAGGTGTTATACAAAAGCTTGTTGCAGGAACTTCCACATGGGCCACTTACAGTCTTCCAGAATGCAGGTCACACCCTAAGTGGCTATATATGACTACAACCTGTGAACTACATATGGGTTACACTCTGGCTTTTATCTGCCTGGGTTATACAGCCTAAATCCGTTAACACACAGTTGTAGGGACACAAGCCATCGGGACCGTGTGTAAAATAGACCACGTGTAAACGGGACCAAAATGGTGATGAAAAGGAAAAAGAAGGGCTAATAAGCTAATTAATCAGGGGTTAAAGTATAATTTGATGGGCCCCGAAACTCTCCTAATCTCTGGGCCCCCTTCATGCATGTGCGGGCCCCAGCCCAGGTAGGTATTTGCAACCATTTCTCAGTACCACATACATCGGTTATCGCTCGATAAAAAATATTTATATTTTATATGGCATTTATGTCTATAGAAATTATTGTCACAAACTAGCAAACACTGCATAACACAAGAAGAATTGTGATTAACAGTGGTGGGGCATAGGACCTGCCAGCAGCCAGGGCAGGGCAGAACATGCGTTCTACCGAATTTTTCCATTTTTAGGGGTCCCAGAACTCTGGTCCCAGAAATTTATGGGCCCCGGAACAGCGTTCCGGTGCATTCCCCTTACTTTAACCCCTGTAATTAATGCTACAGTACAGTTTTATATACCGTGTGTTAACGAGTTCCACATGTTAAGTTGGTAGCTTTGGGGGACATGACGCTAGCGCATGTTAAACAAATGTGTGGGTAAACCGATTGCGTGTTAACGGATCTGTGCTGTAGTCCTAAGTGACCAAAACTCCCTCAGTCCAGATTTTCCTTCAGAAATATGTTATCTTTTATTCAGCCCTCTTCTGATGCTCCAAATATATTTTCTATTATTCTTTTAATGGCATTATAGACACATAGCTTGCCAAGTAAAATGGAGTTACCCAGATATTTCAATTTATCCACTCTGGATTAGCTATATCATTAAAATGTATGTATCACTAACAAAGGCTATGTCTATACTTGTAATTTTAAGTCGACTTTAACTAAGTCACTTAACTAAGTGGACTTAAAGTCGACTTAGTTAAGTCGGCTTAGTGAATCTACACTTAAAATTAAAGTCGACTTAAAGGGGAACTTACAAAGTTGACCTAGAGCGTCCACACTGGACGCCTAGGTCAACTTCTAGAGCTAGGGGGACCTTGGGCAGGTCCACGGTGTCGGGAGGGCACCCGTTGTGTACAATGGGGCAAAGGGGGACAGGGACCCTGGCAGGGCATGTGGGCAGGGTGTGATACTGTCTGGATTTAGGGAACCATTTATGATATTATTTCCTATTAATATCTCATATATGCTATAATCCATAGGAGCTATGTCATGTTTGGTATCAATAGAAAGGTAGTAATTTGCTGGGAATGATTATATAGTTCATATATAGGAATTGTATTTGTATTAGAAGTTAGGAATATGGTTGTTATATCTATCCTTTAACTTGTGTGAATCTGTGGAAACACCCGAGACAGGCTGTCTACAACCATTGTGTCCTTAATGTTAAGGAAGCTCCCAAGTACAATGGGCCCAGAGAGAAAACTGATGAGCCATTAAGGACACAAAAGTTGTATTCCTTATGTCTTTAATGGCTCATCAGGTTGCTCCCTGGTGTAGAAGGATGTTCCATGCTATTTGGTTGTTTGTTTGTACCTTTTTAGGATTATATATAATTTTTCTTTTGTTTCCACCCCATCTCCCTATCTACTTGACTTTGGTTACTGCTTAAATACAGATTAAGGCAAAAACACATTGCTTTGTTTAGGGAGACCTATTTGCTGAATTCTGTCTGGCCAAGGCTTGGAGTTTGGAACATGTGCTAATAAATTATACAGGGGAATTTTAACATAACATAGAGTATCAGTACCTTTATTTCACTATGGCTATACTAATCAGCAAGTTATGAGTTTTCAAATGACAGATCACAAGGCATACTTTGTACAGAGATTGTAAAAGTGTGTAGGGTTTGAATACCCTGTCATACAGTTCCAATGCACTTCCTTCATGACAAACTCTGTCTTGCCTCCCTCACAGATGGCAAATGACTTTTATCAGGAGGTATTCTTCCAAATACATTACAAGGTGCAATGTACTTTTAGAAAAAAAAAGGTGATGCCCAAGTTATCTTTCTTTCATCTAAGGAGAGAAAAGTACCAGCCCTTGGACTCTGGGGGCAAGATTTGACCCAGGCATTCTGTCAGATAACCTGATGGAATTACGTGTTGTGGATTTTACCTTAAATTATGTCTAGTTTGTAAAGGCTTAGTGAACAGAAAGTGTTATCTTTATTTCCCTCGTAATCTTTTCTGCCTTTAACATATGTGTACTCCCTTAGGCTGTGTCTACACTTGTAAATTAAGTCGACTTAAACTTGCTTAAATCAACTTAATTTACTCTGCATCTACACTACACTTTCCTTAAGTCAACGTAAGCAGCTGCTTAAGTCGATTTAAGGAAAAATTAAGTCAACTTTCTAAAACCTCCTTTTAAGTCGACTTTCTGATTAAGTCGACTTTCTAAAGTCGTCTTAAGCTAGTGTAGATGTGGAGTACTCCTAAGTTGACTCTAAGTCGACTTAGGGGCCTCCAGGGCTTCCCCACTGCCCTCCCTGCCAGGGTGGTTGGCACAAGGAGAGCCTGGCATGCCCCCCCAAAGGGCAGGGCAGAGCCCTGCCCACCTTGCCCCTATGCCCTGCCAGGGTTCCTGTCCCCCTTTGCCCCATTGTACCAAGGTACAATGGGGCAAAGGCTGAGCCCCCTTGCACTTGACAAGGGGTGCCCTCCCTGCCACCGTGGACCTGTCCCAGGTCCACCTAGCCCCTAGAAGTCGACCTAGGCATCCAGTGTGGATGCTCTAGGTCAATTTTGTAGGGTCCCCCCAAAGTCGACTTAAAATTTAGGTGTAGACATGCTAAATCGACTTAATAAAGTTGACTTAGCTAAGTCGACTTAAATTAACAAGTGTAGATGTAGCCTTAGAGCCTATCTCTTTGTAATTAAATAAACTTAAAAAATAAACAAAACCAATCCAGTGTTGTGTTTGAACTGAACAGTTTGGTTACTGCAGCTAATTTAGCAAACTTTTGGATATTTATTCTTTAAAGCAGGAGTTCTCAACCTGTGGCCCACGGGGCTTTTTAAAATGGCCCGCACTGCCTGGCCACTGGCTGGGAGCTGGGCCACAGACGCCCAGTGCCAGTGCACAACTGGGAGCTGTGCTGTGGATACCTGCCTCCCCTCTGGTCCTGGCCAGGGCTCCAGAGGCTGCAGGCAGGGCTGCAGGCCAGCGTAGGAGTGTTGGAGTTGAGGGGCATGGGCCAGCGCGGTGCACCTATAAGGCGTGCTGGCTGCAGGGAGTGGCCATAGGCAGCACAGCGTGACTGGAGGGGAGCAGGGGATGGGGCCATGGGTTGGCATGGCTGCAGAAAGTGATTGGGAGTGTGGGCTGTTGCTGAGGCCCGCACACCTGCCTGAAAACTGGCCTTGTTCATGGGCATCCAGCCCCCACTCCCAGACTTTTAAAAAAAAAAGTTCTTTTTTTTTTTCAATTTTTTTTAAAATTGTTTTTTTGGCTCGAGGGCACAAATATAATTTTTACAACCCTGAAGGGCCACTAGTCTATTTAATTAAAAATTATTTAAATTTTATTAATTAATTTTAATTAAAATTTAATTAAAATTTAATTAATTTAATTGTAATGTACATTTACTTAAATAGACTGCTGGCCCCTCAGAGTTCTAAAAATTATATTTCTGGCCCTAAAGCCAAAAAGGTTGGGAACCACTGCTTTAAAGGAACAACATACCTCACCGTTCCTCTGATTTTTCCAGGACCAGGGTGGACTTTTCAGAATATATGATTTCTTTAGGGCTGAGGAGAATGTGGAATCATCTTATCAGTTGTTGAGCAAGGCTGGTGGAAATCTATAAAAGTCCATTGTATTGCAGGCAGGCTTCTGGTCTCTCTAATACATAGACATAGATAGTGCATGCTTGTTGCTGACTCTGTGAATCCCATGCAGGCGAACTACAGTAGCAAAGATATTAAAAAAGTTATAAACATAAAAAGTGACACAACTCTTCCCTGCCTGGATTGCATCCCAAAACATAACTGACACTGATCATGATATTTTTATTTAGTTAAGTTATGTAATCATAGTTCTAAACATTGTCTCACTCTTTAAAGCAACTGAACTTTATGAATAATCCCAAAGCTATTTAAGATGTGGAAGAGGCAAGGGAAATCTACTTCTATACAAGCCATAGAGATATGTGGATACAAGAGGAAATAACATTACATACCAGTGGGAGGAAGAAACTGACATGTTAACCTCAAAAAAGTCTCTGTTAAATCAGATTGTTTCTTGTAAGTGAATATTGTACTGTTTTGCTTAAATAAGGGTATTCACTGTTACATAATGAAGAGAAAACTAAAATAGCCAGGATCTATGACTATTTTATATTTTATCTGTTGCTGATATGATGATGTAATTCCTGTGAAGATTGAGGGAAAAAGAATGTACATAAGAATGAACACTAATAGGATTGATTTTTGTTAGATTTAAATTATTTAAAATGGGACTAACCATTTCTTAAGAAAAAAATGAAAATCCATTAAAGGAAATTGAGCTATGAAAAAAGGATTAACATTTTTGTGACATATATAATTACAATGATGCATGCTAATTTGGAGTTCAGTAATACTATGTAATAAAATAATGAAGCTGGCTCTTAAAATTCACATCAGATGATGCAATAATAGTAATAAATATATAGCATATAAAATATAACACAAGAACAAGGGGTCACTCAATAAAATCAATTGGCAACAGGTTTAAAACAAACGGAAGTACTCCAGACAATGCACAGTCACCCTCTGGAACTGGTTATCGTGAAATGTTGTGAAGGCCAAAGTACAATTGGGTTACAATAATAATTAAATAAATTCATGAAGGTTAGCTCCATCAATGTCTGTCAAAATGGTCAGGGACACAACTGCATACTATGAGGGTCCTTAAACCTCCAACTGCCAGAAGACTCTGGCACAAGTTATTCTCAGGGACAAGATACTGGGCTACTGACCATTCATCTGACCCAATGTGTTCATTCTTATGTTCCTGTATTCAAAAGCGATAGAGTTTTCTTGGAATGAAGTAACTGGCATAAATAAAATGGCGTATCATTTTGGAATGGATTAGGAATTAGATCTATTTTGATCCTGAACACTAATTGCTATCTCATCATGTGTGGTGCAAGTTATTATTTTGTCCCTCCCTTTTTCAATACCAAAACCTAAAAGATAAGTCATGTCTCAGAGTTGCATCTTCTACCACAGGAAATGGGACCACGTGGAGATCAGCCATTGAACTACACCTGAGCTACTAAGGAGATTTTTGTGAATTGATACGCTGCTATATATCTGGCTGTGTGTGGTAGGACTTATTGGACATAGAGTCTTGCTCTTTTTGCTTCGAATGCTTACTGTTGGCAAACAAACGAACAAAAAAAAACCTCAGGAAATTGTAGAAATTATATTATAAATTATAGAAAGTGGGTATGGATAGGGGTTTATTAAGGGTATTTGCTATAGCTTTAGGCATAGAGTTAGGATAGTTCAGGATGAGTATAGGCCCAAACATGAACCAATTATCAAAGGTCTCTACCTTCTTTGCCCAGCAACAAGTCTCTTGTATCTATGCCAGGAACTCGGCTGTCACTTTACCAGGAACGCGGTGTCTCTATACCAAGAATTCGGCCTCCCGCAACTCGGAAAACTAGGTCGCATGGGGCCCGTCTGCAAAAGGTGTGAAAAACATCTGCAAAAAAGGCAGCTTGTCTGCAAAAAGGTGTGAGGCCAAAAGTGGGGGCAAGAGGGATTAAAACCCTATAAATATAGCCCCGCATCCTGAAGGAGGAGGTTAGCGGAACGCTCCATGGTCTCAAGACGCCCCGATCTCTGGGCTTGCCCTTGGGTTGATAGCCAGTGGGGACCACGGTAGCCAGGGCAGAAGCGTCAGCACCCCCGATCCAGGCAGGTGATGGGACTGGCATGAAGGAGCGGACCAGAAAGGTCAGACCACGATCCTAGGTGTGACGGACCTGACACGGTGGCGTTGAGCTTGGTGAGTAACTAGTTACAAGCACACAGAGACCTCGGTGATTTTTGGTTCATGGTAGCTACAGATTTGTGAAACAGTAACGGGAAGTTTTTAGCACCCCTGAGTCCTGGGGCAAGGACTAAAGTAGTTTAGAAACCTTAGAACCTGAGAGGTCAGGTTGGTTAGGGATAAGGTTAGGGACCAAGTAGTTAGCACCCCTAGAACCTGGGAGGACAGGTTGGTTAGACTGCAGTCCCCTTTAAAGGTAGGGGCAACGGCAGTGTAATAAGAGTAGCTTTAGCATTTAACTTGGGCATTAAGTCCCACATATAATCTTTGCCTTTAAGACTTGCTGCAGCCTAAGAAATATAAAAGAAACCGCATTACAAAATAAGAAACATAGAAAGGCATAGACACCACACACAGACTTCTCCTTTTTGAAACCGCATCACAGCTGTCTGTCACTGTTATCTGTAACTCTTTGAAAGCTTTCTCTAATAAGAAACTTGTAACCATGGTAAATGAAAATAAACCTCCTTTGTTCATAACTGCCCTGATTCTTTTGATGCTACTCTTATTCCTGCTAATTTCCTTTGCACCCCTTGCATTCCCCCTTCTCCCAGCATATGAGCAATACTCGGTCCCCCTGATGCTGGTCTGGGTCACCGGTTGGCTTGGCTCAATCCTCTATTGCTCATACCTTCTGATCCTTTGTCTCATAACAAGAGCCTCCAATCAGTCACCGAACAAAAGTGGAGCTATAACCTCCACGGCCAAAAGGACCCTGGCCTGCCCGCAGCCCCCGACGAATAAGATCCCGGGGGTAGGCCTTAAACACTGTAGCGGCTTCGAGAAATCAGCAGAATTGATTATGGTTGTGATTGCCATCTCTATACATGTTAAAATTAAACTGAAAAAAATACAGTTTGGTTACTGATGACAGAGGGCTATCTGTTTATTTGTATAAATCCATTTATATCTATTCTTGACCGTGAAGAGTTTAGGCCAGAATTCGAGAATGGAGCACTGTCTTCTTTGGACTTTAATTTTACTGAGAAACTGAAGCTCTGTATTGGGGGAGAATAAGCAATGTCACAGAAATGTTCTCAGACAGTTGTCACATTTTATATATCAAGTAATTAAACAGACACAATTTACACACATATAAATAAAGGATTTGTTGTTGTTTTAACATTATAAAAGGTGATAATAGCCAGTTTCTGTTTCTGTGCAGATAAGCAAAATAGTTTGCATTAATTTCCAAAATATAAACTTTAATCTTAAATGTACAATAATAATGTTTTCCTCACTATAAATTAGTTTAAAGAGAATAAGTCAAGTTTTCTTGTAGAACAGTGAAACAGAAGAGCTTTCTACATCTTATGTAAACTGACACCAGTAGAACATTATAATTGTGGTTATCATTATGAACTGAAAGATCCAATATATCAATTCAAATATTCTGTCTGAATTCAGTTAGAATGCAAAGGAAAGTAAACTTAAAACCCCAAAACCTACAACCCTCTAAGAGGATGTGATAGCTCTAGCTAAAATCCCATATATAGCACCATGGCTTGATTCATAAATTCCCAGGCCAGAAAGGACCATAGTGATCTAGTCTGATCTCCTTTTGCTTAAGTACTACAGATATTACTAGGAACACCTGCTGTACTTAATCAAAATTCCCATAAAAACAAATGGAGCATTATCAAAACAAATACTGTGGGATTTATTAATACTGATACTACTACAGTAATACCCAGTGGCCCCTAAGGAACGTTGGAACCATTTTTACTAGAAATAATGAAAAACCCCGAACAAACACATATAAAGATAGGGCATTTTCTCCAAAGAGCTTATACTTTGATGCTTTGATCCCCCCAAAATCATATAAAAGCACATTTCTTTATTTGAATGGATCACACTGATCGCAAGAGGGCATGAACAAAGATATACATATATGTCAGCTTTGCAGAATCAGAGCATAAGAAGTTCTTCTTCAGTAAAATCTAAATTTAACTATCTGGAGAGTTAGAGGAAAACTGATGGAATATAAAATAGTTTCTAATCGTTTGATCTAATTTTAGTAAAGACTAAATCAAAAACAATTTTGTTTTTCTGAATGTCTTATAATACAAAATATAGAATGGCATGAAAGCAGTTTCATATCTGGTATGGATTGGCACAAGAAGATAAGAGAGGCAGCCACAGTTTTGCACAGCTCTTTTTAGATATGAAGCATCAGCACTGCATGTATGTATGTACACAGTAAATCATGTTGTTGCAAAAAATAAAAAACCCACCACATAATTTACCCTAATAGTACTTAAGTCTATCATAGATCTTATTAGGTAACTGTATAAACAAATTTAGTGGGTTAAAATTAAATCTGCGAAACAGTGTCTTTTTGCACTGAGATCATATGCAAAGAGGCACATGATCACATTTCATCCATACTTGTAATTTGAAATTTAGCTCTTCCAGTATGGAATTTAAAGCTAAATTTGTATTTCCTATAGAGGAAGGTAGAAAATTTGTATTGGTTTGTCATTTGAGCTCTCTCAGTAGAGCTCTCTCAATAGAATTTGTACTAAGAAGCATGAAAGTTATTTTTTGTCAATATTCTCTACTCAGAGTGCTCACACAATGCATGTATTTGTTGTTGAACAGATCATTTTGATTTAATTGAAGTATTCTAAGTAACCTACAACAGAGACTGATAATTACACTCTGTATGAACATCAAATGAGGAAAACATATATTGTATTAGAATACAGATACTCTTTTTTTTTCTGCTGCTATTGTTGCAAAGAAAAAGGTCATCATTTAAGCATGGGAGGCTGGATCAGAGTCCATGATGAATTAAACATATTAACTGTATTCATAATCATGTAGGGCCAGATGTTATTCTTTGTATTTCTGAAAAGCCACATTAACAGCTAACCAGCTTTTGTTTCATTTCCAGGCTTGCAGAACTTTAATTTAAAACCTGAGTGAACCTGACATTCTGCTACACTTTAGCAGAGGGTATGTTATATGATTCTGTTTGTCATTGTATCTTTTGATGTGATAGTACTTTGTGGCTGCTCCATTTAAAAAGGGTTAATTTATTTTTAATTAAGTTTATTTAATTAAGTCTCACCCTGTTTTTAATAATTGAATCCCTAATGGAACTCAAAGCTGCAGGGAGCCAAATCATCATTGCTACATGTAGCTCTTAATTGGAAATGATACAACTTTCACAAAATTAATCAAGATCAAGCTCATGGTGAAACACCTTTCAGATGATTTGTAACTCCTTTAAAAAGGAAATAAAATAGTTCCTATAATATTTAGACTCATAAGGTACGTCTACACTGGAGACTCTGTTAAGTCGACTTAACAAAGGTCGACTTTAGGTTGACTTAAAGTCAACCTTGTTACGTCGACTCAGACTCCACAGCCTTGCGTGCTAGGTTGATGGAGAAGTGGCCAGGAACTCAGTGAGGTCAATTAGGTCGACTTAAGGGCTATCTCCTCTCTACACTGGCCTAAGTTAACTTAATAAGGTTGATTTAAGCACTTCCTTAAGTCGACTTAACACCACTTCTGAAGGTCGACTTAAAGCTTAAGTCGACTTAAGAAGCGCCCAGTGTGAATGTAGAGTTCTGTAGGTCGACTTAAGCATCCTTAAGCCGACCTAAGGCTCCAGTGTGGATGTACCCATAGATTCTGAGGTCAGAAGGGACCAATATGATCATCTCCCACAAAATGCAGGCCATAAAATCTTACCTACCCACTCCTGTAATGAACATCTAACCTATGACTGAGTTATTAAAGTCTTTAAATCATGATTTAAAGACTTTAAAATACAGAGAATCAACCTGCAAATGAGCCATGCCCAATGTTATAGAGGAAGGCAAAAAAACCCCAATACTCAAGTCAATTTGCCCTGGTGGAAAATTCCTTCCCGACCCTAAATATGTAGATCAGTTAAAACCTGAACCTGTGGGCAAGTCTCAATAGCCAGTCAAGAAAAAAGTAAAGGCAAGTGATCACAGCAAATTCTTTGCTCAGGGTCTTCTGTCTCCACTGCTTACATTACTTCCTGAAAAGCATTACACTGTGGATAGTAGGTGTAGGGGCTTGTAGGGAGGTGGGAGTTATCTGTTAACTCCTCCCCTCTGCTTTCCTAAAGGAAAAAAAAAAGTAGAAAAAGCTTTCCTTGTTCTTTCTCTGCCATAAGGACAACAGTGAGGCACACTGATTCATACACTGTGAAAGAGGAATTAATTGAAAACTTTCTGGGGCTGCAGGCAGGGGAGGAGCTATGTTACTATGGTGCAACACACTGGAAAAAACAGAAAAGTTGCTCCCTGGCTATAGGGACTTAAATTAGAATTGTAGATTTTGACCTCACTGTTATGCCACTTACAAGGGTGGTATTATCAGATTAAATTACAGTACCACTTAATTCAAACTTAATACTCTGACAATGGAGACACAGCCTGCAGAAGGCCAAGGGAAGCAGCATTACATCAAACTTTACTGTCTGTGTGAACCTGGGATTGTATTCTTGGAGCTGCAGAGCAGGAAAAATGTCAGTGCATGAGTGCAGAAGAAAGGAAAACAGTGTCTGCAGAGGTACAGACTCTCGCTGAATAAGCAAGAATTTGAGATGTTTGAATATGCTGGGTTTACCAGAGTTGTGAGTAAAGCACACATATGTGTAGACAGTATGTGGTGTTCATTCTCCTTTGCTCTGAATGTGCTTTGTTTGGAAAAGACTGCTTAGGCAAACTGTGGACACAATGGGTGTGTCTACATGGGCAAGTTAGGTCAACTTAAGGACGCTTAAGTCAACCTAAACAAAGCCGCGTCCACACTTGGCTTTTCTTAAGTTGACTTAAGCATTTCCTTAAGTCAACTTAAGGAAAGCTTAAGTCGACTTAACACCTCCTTTTAGGTCGACTTAAACCTTAAGTCGACTCCTTAAGTTGACTCCATAGCCAATGATTGCAGCAGCCAAAGGAAAGTGTTGCAGGATAGTTGAATCTAGTTAGGCTTGGTGGGAAATCATTGTTGGTACACAGGATACTGCAACCCAGGGATCCAGTCCGAGTGTGAAGGACTCATAGGATTTGCCCTAGGTGAGGTGAAGGTTCAGTGTCTGTCACCTGAAGAAATATACTTATAAAAACTGAGAGGGGTCAATGGTGCAGATGACTCTGAAATGTGACACTTTTACTACAAAAAGTGCATGTTAATTTAACTGCAAAATATCTATGAACACAGGGATAAATGTATTAATCATATTACTAAAATAGTAGTAGAAAAGAGTAGTATTAGAAAGTAGTATGGGAAAAGAGATGTTTTTGGCTTGAACTCTGATATAGTATTCTTTAAAATCAATGGTGTTCAACTTGTGGTCTGGGGACCCCTGGGAGTTTGCAAACTATGTCTGATATTTCCAAAGGAGCCTGCACCTCCATTTGAAATGTTTTATGGGTCTGCATATGAAAAGAAAGAAAGAAAGAAAGAAAGAAAGAAAGAAAGAAAGAAAGAAAGAAAGAAAACCACTGCTTTACATGAAGGGACACCTGCACAACACAGCTGATCTTGAGACAGGAGAGATACGCAACACCCTCAGGCAACGTCAAAGTGCCAGATAATGGAAACCTATATGTTTAATGTGTATGTTTTAATACAGGTCTGGACATGGTTGCTTGAGATAAATGACAGCTAAGCTCTAGGGAACGGACTGTTTAGCTTTGGTTGAAGGGGTAGATTCCTGTCAACAGGGATATAATTATTGGACGGGATGAGAAAGTAGAAAGATATTATTCCTCTGGAGTCAGAAGCCTGCATCTGTTTAGCCTAATGCACTGCACCTGAGGAAAAAAAAAACTGGAACTTAATGAGATGACCCTCATAAAGGAGGCAGCAGGAACAGAAGAGAAGAAAAGGCAGTCTTCTCTAGAAAATAGAGGGATGGGGAACTTTTTTTAGAAAACCAAATGGACAGAAGAAGAGGCTTTGGGATAAGATCCAGGAAACCTTTCTACTAATGAGGGAGATATATTTGAGCATGGGTTACTTTGCTTGCATAGACTCTGAGGGAAGGATCTGCAAGGGTTTTGATTATGTTTTGTTCAGAAGTCTGAGGTAAAGCAACTATTCCCTGCAGAAACAAGCTTTCCTGATTACATGAAAATCTAGGTTGGAATTAACCCACACAGAGTGAACTCATCCAGCAAGAACAAAGTTTTCTCTGATAGAAGGATGCCTAAAAGTTTACTCCTCTTGCAGGGTTCTTTTTTCTGATTCTATTGAAGTTGAGGTATTTCCCCACCACATCAACCAGTCTTCAGCTCAAAAGATTTACAGGGTGGGCTGAGCTTTTGTGGGAGATTGCTCACTGACTGGTGCAATAGAATTATAGAATCATAGAATCATAGGGCTGGAAGGGACCTCACGAGGTCATCTAGTCCAACCCCCTGCTAAAAAGCAGGACCACTCCCACTAAATCACCCCAGCCAGGGTTTTGTCTAACCGGGCCCTAAGTATCTCCAAAGATGGAGATTCTACCACCTCCCTAGGTAACCCATTCCAATGCTTCACCAGCCTCCTAGTGAGAAAGTTTTTCCTAATATCCAACCTTGACATCCCCAGCTGTAATTTGAAACCATTGCTCCTTATTCTGTCCTTTGTTACCATCGAGAACAGCCTAGCTCCCTCCTCTTTGGAGCACCCCTTCAAGTAGTTGAAAGTTGCTATCAAATCCCCCCTCAGTCTTCTCTTCTGTAGACTAAATAAGCCTAGTTCCTTCAATGTCTCCTCATAAGTCATGTACCCCAGCCCCCTAATCATTTTTGTTGCCCTCTGCTGGACTCTTTCTAATTTGGCCACATCCTTTCTGTAGTGGGGAGCCCAAAACTGGACACAGTATTCCAGATGTGGCCTGACCAGTGTTGAATAGAGGGGAATTATCACATCCCTCGATCTGCTGGCAATGATCCTACTGATGCATCCTAATATGCCATTGGCTTTTTTGGCAACAAGGGCACACTGTTGGCTCATATTCATCTTCCCGCCCACCATAACTCCCAGGTCCTTTTCTACAGCACTGCTACTTAGCCGATTGGTCCCCAACCTGTAGCAATGCATGGGATTTTTCCGTCCTAAGTGCAGTACTTTGCACTTGTCTTTGTTGAACCTCATGAGGTTCCTTTTGGCCCAGTGTTCCAATTTGTCCAAGTCTCCCTGGATCCTATCCCTGGCCTCCAGAGTATCTACCATTTCCCCCAGCTTCATGTCATCTGTGAACTTACTAAGCATGCAGTCTATCCCATCATCAAGATCATTAATGAAAATGTTGAACAGAACCAGCCCCAGGACCGACCCCTGGGGCACTCCACTCATTACTGGTTGCCAACTAGACATTGAGCCATTGATTCTTACCCGCTAAGCCCAGTGATCTAGCCAGTTTTCTATCGACCTTACGATGTATTCGTCCAACCCATACTTCCTTAACTTGCCAATGAGAATGCTGTAGGAAACCGTTATGAAAGCCTTGCTAAAGTCGAGGTATACCATGTCAATGGCTCTTCCCGCATCCACAAATCCAGTCATCTCATCATAGAAGGAAATCAGGTTGGTCAGGCACGATTTGCCCTTGGTGAATCCATGTTGACTGTTCCTGATCACTCTATTTTCCTCCTGAAGTGTTTCAGGATGAATTCTTTGAGGACCTGCTCCATGATTTTTCCAGGGATTGAGGTGAGGCTGACCGGTCTGTAGTTCCCTGGATCCTCCTTTTTCCCTTTCTTGAAGATAGGTACTATATTTGCCTTTTTCCAATACTCTGGGACCTCCCCCATTCTCCACGAGTTCTCAAACATAATGGCCAGCAGCTCTGCAATCACTTCAGCCAACTCCCTCAGCACCCTCGGATGCAGTTCATTCGGCCCCATGGACTTGTGCACATCCAGTTTCTTTAAGTAGTCCCTAACCTGAATTTCCATCACCAAGGGCCACTCTTCTCTCCATTCTGCATTACCCTGTGTAGTAGCCTGGGATCTGGCCCTCCCTGTGAAGACTGAAGTAAAAAAAGCATTGAGTACTTCAGCCTTTTCCGCATCATCCACCACGAGGATGCCTGCCTCATTCAGTAAGGGACCTACACCACCCCTGATCATTTTTGTTGCTGACATACTTATAGAACCCCTTTCTGTTATCCTTCACATCCCTTGCTAGCTGCAACTCCAGTTGCCCTTCGGCCTTTCTGATTTTATCCCTGCAGTCCCAAGAAATATCTTTATATGCCTCCCTTGTCATCTGTCCAAATTTCCATTTCTTGTAAGCTTCCCTTTTATGTTTCAGCTCACCACAGAGTTCTCTGCTTAGCCACACTGGGCGCCGTCCACATTTGCTGTTCTTTCTGCACATTGAAATGGTATCTTCCTGTGCCTTTAACAGGGTTTCTTTAAAATACAGCCAGATGTCTTGGAACACCTTTTCCCTTCAGATCAGCCTCCCAAGGGATCCTGTCCATCAGCTCCCTAAGGGAGCCAAAATCTGCTTTTCTGAAGTTTAGGGTGTGAGTTCTACTTCTTTCCTTCCTTCCATTGATCAGTATCCTGAACTCTACCATCTCATAGTCGCTGCTGCCCCGGTTGCCATTCACTTCTACTTCCCCAATCAATTCTTCTCTCTTTGTGAGCTGTAGGTCTAAAGGTGCAAGGCCCCTAGTTGGTTCCTCCAGCATTTGTACTAGGAAGTTGTCCTCTATATTCTCCAAAAACTTCCTGGATTGTCTGTTCACTGCTGTATTGCCTTCCCAGCAGATGTCAGGATAACAATAGTCTATATGCATGAGGCCTAGGAGTTACGATACAGAAGGTCCCTTGTGTGCTAAATTCTATTCTCCATTTAAAACTGTGTAAATCCATAGTTTCTACACTGAAATCAATGGAGTTACTCAAGACAAAAATATATTTGATAGAGGAAAGTTTACCTTAAGAAAATGCATATAGCTATAATCTACAAAGAAAAAGAATCATACTAAATCATTGCCATGCTGATTGTTATTAGCTCTTAGAAGGCGAGTACCCTCTTTGCTTTGATAGTAATTGCTTAACCAAATAAGAAGTGAGGCAGACTGCCTATGATTATTCTCAATCTCTTAACGTTATGTTTTAGAATAATCAGCCTTGATTAATCAACAAGCAGGTGGATGTTCTAAATACTTAAAGATACCATTTCTGTAGGCAGAACAATTTTTCTTTAGCCAAGAACACTAATTAGGAATCATTATGTCTTTACCTTACTGGAAGGTCCTGTAAAATCATATAAAAACTAATAATATTTTTGTGGGGGATGGGGGTGGAAGGTTATTGAATCATTCTGTGGAATTAAAAAGAAAAGATTCTTCCAACTGCAAAATATATAGGGTGTTTTTAAAAATAATATATCTGTAGAAAACCTCCATTAAACTCTACAGGATTTTAGGTTAATTTCTATAGAGCAAGAAACTTTATCTGTTCAACCACACATAATGAAATATTTCAGTTGCAGGAATGTCAATGTTTTGTTTCCCTTCCCTATAAACACACAGAACAGTCTCCCTGAACCTTCTAACAGTACAACTCTGTACTAGCATATTGAAGACAATAGCCCCCAAAGGCTGTCCCCAGCATGAACTAAGACAGCAGGAAAACCCAGCTTAACCTAGACCTCAGTAGGAATCTGAGACATGTGGTACCAGAAGCAGGGAATTCTTTTTGCCCCACATATTTTTTCATTCAGTTTTACTCCAGCCCACTGCCCATAAGGAAGGGGTCATGGAAATAAATAAAATCTTACAGTGGCTCACAGAATCGCAAGCTCAGCAACACAAGAGACAGGAATAACTGTTAGAGCAGAAGGTAACTCAGTAACAACAAGTAGCTAAAATAGTTGGCAGAAATGGTGCCCACAGTCATGGCACAGGGGTCAATAGCTGCAGGACCCAGCTCCATTACATCAGAAGGGATCACCCCCACCCCTATGTTCACCAACATGACAGCGGGAGATGACCAGGAAGCATTTCTGACTACCTTTGAAAACATAGCCTCTGATTCAAACTGGCATATGACTCAATGGCCAAACTGCCTCACTCCGATTCTCACTGGGGAAACACAGGCTGCCTACCAAGGGCTAGATGGCTATGTCTACACTTGTTAATTTAAGTTGACTTAGCTAAATTGACTTAACAAAGTTGACTTTAAGTCGACTTTAAGTCAACTTAGCATGTCTACACTCAAAAATTAAGTTGACTTAAAGGGGACCCTGCCAAATCGATTTAGAGTGCCCACCTGTAGGGGCTAGGTGGACCTGGGACTGGTCCACGGTGGCAGGGGGGACACCCCTTGCCAAGTGCCAGGGGGCTCAGCATTTGCCCCATTGTACCTGGGTACAATGGGGGCTGAATAGGACAGCGACACTGGCAGGGCATATCAGCAGGGTGGGCAGGACTCTGTCCTGACCTGTGTGGGGGGGGGGGATTGCCAGGCTCTGCCTGTGCCAGCCACCCTGGCAGGGAAGGCAGCGGGGGAGCCCTGAAGCCCTTTAAATTGACTTAAAGTCGATTTAGGGATAATCCGCATCTATGCTGGCTTAAGTCGACTTAAGCACTAGTTCGAATTAAAATAAGGTGTTATTAATTTGAACTAACTTTTCCTTTATTCAATTTAAGGAGCAGCTTAAATCGAATTAAGGAAAATGTAGTGTAGACACAGATTAAATTAAGTTGACTTAAGCAAGCTTAAATTGACTTAATTTGTAAGTGTAGACGCACCCGATGATGTGGCTGATCAAGACTATATGGAATTAAAAGCAGCCATCCTAGACTGGCTAGTCCTAGATGAAGAGGCTTACCGACAACACTTCTGGTGTGTGAGTTATCCCCACAAGGCTTGGCCATGGGCAGCAGCCCAGAAGTTAAAAGATGCCTGCTGGTGATGGCTGAAACCTGAGGCCTGGACTGGATCTCAATTAACCAAAATCTACTCCCTCAGCCTGTTCTAGGTTAAGAACGTGCTTTATTGCTTATATGGGGTGGCCTCCACACTCCAAAGTTTGATGTTTGCTTTGGCCATATAGTCAGTATGCAGCAGAATACTTAGGCTATGTCTATATTGACAGTGGCAGAGTCGCTGCCATCAGTGCACTCTTCCATATTCGATTGAGCGGTCTGTTAAGATATGCTCAATTGAACATGGAATTGGAACTGTAACTTCAGCTCCATAACTGGAGTAGCAGTACGCCAACCAGACGCCATTTCCAGTCGGCTTAGTGCAATGTGTAGGGAGTAGTTAAGAAGTCAGTGGGAGATATGCAAGGTATTTTATGTACCTTGTGTAACTCCTGTTGATTGCCACTGAAAAGTGCAGCAAGTGTAGGCTAGGGCTTAGATAATGTAATCTACAGTAAGGATTGGGACTCCCATCTAAGCCAAGTGGACATGGCCCCTGTTCCCTACGGGCAGCTAGACTAGCAGTAAACCCTGCAAAATGTGCCACTGGGAAAGATGAGGCCCATTACCTAGGACATACAGTGGGTAGGGGTCAGGTCCGTCCGCTAATAGACAAGGAACATGCTCAACAGGCATACAGGACTCCTATGACCAAAAAACAGGTATGCACCTTCTTACGTCTGGCTCACTACTATCAACAGTTTATACCACTCTTTGCTATGATAGCGGCCCCACTAACCAAGCTCTCTAAAGTCACTGCCCCTTCCTGAGTACAATATATACCCAGCTGTAATGCAACCTTCAAAAAACTCAAGACCATACTCTGCAAACACCCAGTGTTGTATAGTTCAGACTTGAAAAGGAGTTCATACTCCAAACAGATGTGTCTGATATTGGGCTGTGGGTGGTTCTCTCATAGGAAGTTAAGGGAGAGGAGGATCCAATAGTCTACATCAGCAAGAAGCTCTTCTCCTGAGAGAAGGCATGCTCAATGATAGGAAAAAACAAAAACAAAAAACGCTTGGCTGCCAGGGGGGTGGTAGAAAGCCTAATATATTACCTGTTGGGAAATTAATTCACTCTGATTACTGATCATGTACCCCTGCACTGGCTGAATGTGATGAAAGATTCAAACCTAAGGATGAGTGGTACCTATCCCTATAGTCATATAAATTCCGAGTACAACACCATGTAAGGAAACTCCCCAGTAACACAGATTTCCTGTCCAGAGAGGTAGCTTATGCAACATAAGACCAGGGCCTGGTCTTGTGGAAGAGGATCTGTAATGGGATCTATATGATATGTAATGGGATCTATAAGTCCCATTCAGGACTTAGGCAGGAGGAGGAGGGGAGCTTCTCTTCTCTACAAACACACAGAACTGCCACACCCAGGCTCAGCTGCAAGAGCTGTCGGACTTGGAGATAGACAGCCACCGAACCCCAAGACACAGTATAAAGAAGGTAGAGCAGCAGGGGAGGGGAGGCAGAGAAAAGCCTAAAATGGTATGGCATGGACCGACAGCCTACTGCCCATAAGGAAGAGGGGTTATGGAGGTAAATCAAATCTTACAGTGGCTCACAGAATTATAAACTGCATTAGGCAGTCTCCTGAAGCCTCCTAACAGGATAACCCTGTACTAGCATATTTAGGACAACAACGGTCCGCAGAGACTGCCCCCATAGCTGGGGGCATGAACTGAGACAGGAAGACAACCCTGCTGGAGCTAGCCTAGGCCCCAGCAGGAACCTGCAACAGAGGGTCACCGGCCCATGAAGGAGCATAAGGGGACATAAGTCCCTGCCTCACCCCTTATTTAGTTGTTTGACTCTGATAATGGTGGAGAGAATAGGGGCAACTTGCACAAAACTCTTTGCTATGAACCAGTGCATGGAGAGGGATGGGGAATGTTAGAAGCCCTGGCTAGACTAACCCACCCATAGATCCAATCCCTCTCTGATTCTCCCCAAGCTCCATGCAGAGTACAAAGTGCAATAGCTCTTCAGGTAGACGTGCAGTAACTTCCTTTTCCTTACAGCAAGGGTGAAGCAGGAGCAGAATTGTGATTCTCTTGGTTACAGTTAGCTTCCCCCAGTCTGCTTCTGGTATAAAGTAGCCATGCACCACTTTTTTTTTCAGAGCAGAGTATAGAGGTAAAATCTTGCCCTTTGAGTACTGCTTCACTCTTCAACTAGTCCCACTGGTTTTAGAGCACTAACTGCACAGTAAAGCACTAAATGTGAGTAAGAGTGGTGAAAAATTTCCCTTACTAATAATTTATCATCTTCTCTCAGGTCTATGAAATAAAATAATAAAGGCACATGAGGAAGTCTCTTCAGCATATTGAATTTGGTGCAACTTTTTTCCTGGAGTGATAAAGGCAAGATCAGCCTGCCTCTTCAACTGATCACCTCCTCCTCCCCCAGCAAAGGGCTGCTCCCGCGGCACCTCCACCTGTGGCTCCCTAGCCACAGCTCCCTGCTTGTGGAAACTCCCCCCCCCCATTCCTCACTGGCTCCCTGACACTCCCACCGGCTCCCTGAGGCCCCCCAACTCTTCCCATTCCCTGGCAACCAGCTCCCCAACCCTCCCAGTCCACCCCACTTTCCTGGCCAGGGCTGCAGGAGCACGTGCCAAGTCACTCCCTGGCCAGGCATCTCCCAACCTGAGACACACGTGTCTGAGCATTCATAGGCTGGATGGGAGATTTGAAAAGTTAAAGTCCCCAGCCTGGCCCCAGCTCCCAGGCCTCTAGCAGGCCAGATTCCAGCCCCTGGTGGGCCAGATTTTGGCCTGCAGGCCGTAGGTTGGACAAGCCTGCTATATACTATACTGTATATTAGTATTATAACTAATACTATACTATAACTAAAATAAATCCAGAGACAAATTCAGTGTTTTCCCCCAAAGTTTGGTTGGACTACATTTACTGAGGCTATGTCTACACTTGTAAATTTAAGTCGACTTTAGCTAAGTCGACTTAGCATGTCTATACCTAAATTTAAAGTCGACTTTGGGGGGAACGTACAAAGTCAACCTAGACCGTCCACATTGGATGCCTAGGTTGACTTCTAGGGGCTAGGGAGACCTAGGGCAGGTCCACGGGAGCAGGGGGGTCACCCCTTGCCCAATGCCAGGGGGCTCAGCCTTTGCCCCAATGTACATGGATACAATGGGGCAAAGGGGGACAGGGACCCTGGCAGGCCATAGGGGCAGGGTGGGCAGAGCTCTGCCCTGTGGGGGGGCATGCCAGGTTCCCCCTGTAACCTCCCCAGCAGGGAGGGCAGTGGTGGAGTCCTGGAGTAGCCCTAAATTGACTTAGGGCTACCCCACGTCTACACTAGTTTAAGTCGACTTGAAATTTTAATTTTAGTTAGTTCAAATTAACTTAATTCAAACTAGAAAAATTTAGTTCAAACTAAGCAAGTGCCATTCATTGCACTTGCTTAGTTCTAATTAGCGAATTGCATTGAGTTCAATGGGCCGGTTAGTTCGAACTAAGCAATTAGTTTGAATTAACATGGCCACATTGGTTAATTCAAACTAACTAGTTCGAATTAACCCTTAGTTCAAATAGCATATTTAAATTTATTAGTTTGAATTAAGGAAGCCCTTAATTCAAACTAATTAAAGCTTAGTGTAGCCATGGCTTTGGTTAGTTCAAATTAAGCTTCCTTAATTCGAACTAACTTGCCAGTGTAGACATAGCCAATGATTCTCACCTCTCTAAACTTTACCACTTTCTGATATGTTGTGCTTGAATCTATACAACTTGTTTGATTTGCTGAAGTAATCTGACTAGATGCAATAAAATGTAATCACAGGATTTTTCTTTGCCTCCCATACTGTAAAGTTTTTTTCACTGTAAGGTCTTTCCCGCCCTGGCATCTTGGCAAAGTGGGACTTTTGCCATGAAAGCTCATGTGAAAAATACATGTATTAGTTTTTAAATGTGCCACAGGACTCCTTGTTTATTTTGCTGAACTAGACTACCATGGCTACCCCTTTGAAAATATCACCAAGTGTCTTGTAATTTTTATTTGGTTGCCATCACAAAGCAAACTGAAGATAAGAAGAGGACAGGGGTAGAGAAAATGCAGAAGTGGACAAACAAAGGCAGGAAGAGGAATAAATAACAATAAAAAGAGCAGAGAAACAGGAGGGGAAAGGGAGGCATAGTATAACAACCTACAGGAACCTCGAGTAGGCCAAAGGAAATGAAAGGAGGGGTGAGGGAAGGATTTGAAAGAAAGAAGTGGAGATGTAGGCAGGTGTAGAGTTTTGAAGGAAATGATAAGAAGCTTAGCCGGCCCTATTTTGGAAGCCACCAGAGAGATCAGAAAAGGGAGTGACTTTATCCAAATAGCAGGGAAGTTAGATGATAATCTCAAAAGTTGCTGCAGATAAAGCCAACAATCTCAAAGGGGCAGCAAGAGTTCTCCCAGAAGGAGTGGGGAGAACAGATTGGATTTTTGAGGATGTTATAAAGGAAAGGAGTGTCAAGATTTGGTACCAATTGGGATAAAGAAGGAAAAAAAATAAAGGAAAGGGTACTGAGATGGGGAGCTTGACAGGCAGGACTGTAGAACTACTGACATGAAAGAAAAGGGAGATGAGCAAACAGATTTGAGGGAGAAATAAAGCTATTTTTGTAAGTCTATTTATGAGATGAGATATGTCTCCTTACTGGAAACTACTGCAGACTAAATAACTGATAGTAGTTTTTGTTCAATTGTTCTTGAATTGGAGATGGGACATCTATAATGAACCACTGGGAGGACAGAGGGCTTCTCTAAACACAGAAGTAATACCAGTTTAACTATAATAATTTTATAATTGATTTAGATGAATTGGTGCAAAGCTCTGTATGGACACATTTTTTTAAATCAATTTAGCTTAATTTTAGATAGCTTACCAAATTACTTACATTTTTCATACTATTAAAATCAAAGTTACATTAAAAGGTCCAGATAAAGTAAAACCACTTTAGTGGAATAACATTCCAATTACTGGAATAAAATAATCAATTCCTTCCTATTAAATTTTGAGACTACTCTGTTACTTTAATGGAATGTTCATATTTGGCAGAGATAGTTTTCTTTTCTTTCTCTGTTTGCCTTAATTAGCTAGTTCATCATAATAAATGCTACATAGAGTTCTCAACTACTATTCTCCAGACAGAGCTAGTCTTGTGAAATAGCAACTAGGAATCTTGAGCTTTACCATGGAAGAGTGCATTGAAGTGTTTAATGTCTTTCAGGCTCCTATTACTTTACCTAGAGCTGCTGTACTTAAACAGACACTCATTTCAAACAGCACTATGTCAAGTGCACTACTGAATTTTCAGGACAAGGTAACAGGGCCTGCATGGTGAATTGTATGGGGCAGGCTAAGGCACTGTACGTTCATGCTTCTGACACGTTCACACTTGTTGACAAGCCTTCAAAGATCTCCAAAGTAAGTCTGCTGTGATCAGCCAGGGCAAAGGAATCACTTTGGCAGAAAATAGAGTGTTAACCACTACCAAAGGAAAGAACAGGAAATATGATGATAAATGCAATGAGATTACTTCACTCATTTGGTTTTAGCAAGGGCTGTTTATTTGTTCCCAAACCAGAACAAAAAATGCATGGACTACCTGCTCCATTTAGGTATGAAAGATTTGACCTCTTTATTGGTTGACTGTTTTTAAGGGGTCACATTCTAAAGGGTTCAGAATACCCTTGAATTCATTGCATTCAACTTCTAATGAATGTCTGAAAAATGGAGTCTGCCTCCCTCCACAATGCTTGCCATTGAAAATGCCATACTTTAGGTTGCTAATCTTTTTCTTTGTTTTCAACAGAGGACTCATTCTAAATCTGAATGTACAGCTTTCATTCTTAAAGGGAGAAGACCTCATTCATGCATCGCATTTATACCAACCCAGCAAATCTTCTATGTTTACTTACAGCTAGACAAAAATAACTTGAATTTGTGGGGGCAAGGAGTCTTTGCACATTATAACGGCATGCAAAATACTGGTCTAATTAAATTAGATCCAACTAATTGGTGGCCATCATGGGATAGTAGTGACCACAAGCTGTGCCTATTCCAAAGGCTTTTTTTATTTTGAGTTAATGGCTTAAGATCATATGCTAAGGCACATTTGCAGTGTAATATGGGAAAGCCTGTATTATGGATAGAGGGCTGCAGCAGCTACAACTTAATGCTGTCACCTATCACAAGTACTATATTAATTAAAAAATAATGGGTTTTCTTCTCCTCTTACTTCAACCAGTTTAATGGTGATATGGTTCCTTTTACCACACTGCTTTAATTGAGAAAAAGCCTGCCCCAATAATTCCAGTTATATACGTATCTTTAATACAAAAATAATCAAGCAATGTACCCGAACAATACATGCTTGTTTGTTCCTTGTTAGAAAATTGTGTGGTACAAATTGCATTCAGTAATAGTGACCATAATGTAATTAAATTTAGTATCCTTTGATGGGGGGACATAAGGAGTATTCTGGTTTTACCATGTTCCACTAATTAACATTGTTCCACCCACTTTCTGTAATGCCTATTATATCAATATGCTTGTTTTATACCAGACACTGAAGTTCACCCATCTTAGTATTTAGTGTTCTTGCATTTGTACACAAGCACTTCTAAAACTTGTCACTGTTTAATGGGCTGCTTCCTGTAGTTTAATTGAATGGGACTCTTTCATTTGACTGTTTCTCTTTAGAACCTATCTATACATTGTCAACTTTTATCCTCTTCTCTTTACTGGGATATATAATGTTCCCTTTAATAAATTCTCCCTTAAAGGATGTGTCTTCCCAAACAACATGTGCCTCCATATCTGTCAGCTTTCCCCCAGCCCTTAGTCTAAAACTCCTTGTTGCAGGCTAAGTCCTCCTACGTTCCCCCAGATAGGGAAAGTTCACAGGTTCAAGCAGGAAGGACATCTCTGCAACCTCACAAAATAAGTGCTCTGCTCTTCAGGTTCAGGGCTACATGGCCTAGCGGACATAGAATCAGTATCTAGCCCCTGAGGTCAGGGTAGCACAGCCTAGCAGCCAGAGTTCATTCACACCCTGTGGTCAGGGCAGCGTAGCCTAGTGGCCAGAGTCTATTATGAGGGAACCTGCCCAGGTGAACCAACACGCTGGATAGGGGGCTCAGGCCCTCCTGCTCCACCAAACCCCAGTCCAGGGCCCTATCACTGCCGGGGGTAAAGCACCAAACCAGTGGGGATCCACACCGAAACACACTGGCTTGAGGGCACACCACACCCAGTTCCCCCCCTTTCAGGTCCCCTGGGTTATTTCCTACACAAGTTGTCGAGATGGTCTTTTCTTGGAGCTCCTGCAGTCGGTGCCAGTCATTCTCCTTTGGGGTCCTGAAGTTCCCTGGTGGCAGTGTGTTCCTGGGCCTCTGCCTCTGGACTGTTTACCAGTAGTGTCTGCTCCCCTCCAAGGTCTACAGGTCTGTGCTGGCTCTGTAGCAGGGGCTGGTGCAGCTCCTCTTCAGGAGCTTCCAGCATGTGGCCTTCCTTCACACTGGCCAGCCTAGACTGAGCTGAGCAGCTTCCTTTCATAGGGAGACAGCAGGCTGAGCATGCCTTCCTCGGCCACCCATAGGGTCTGCTGGGTTTCTGCAGTGCGGGGTGGTCCTGCACCGTCACACTCCTCTACAAACTTCTTTAGTTTTATAAACTAGCAACCAAATTCCATTTTTGTTTAGGTGGCGCCCATCCCTCTATAGGCTCTTCCTTTCCCAAAGGTTCCCTAGTTCCTTATAAATATAATGCCTCTTCCATATCCCATTGTTTCATCTATACATCAAGACACTGCAGTTCTGCTGTCTAACTGACTCTGTCCATGGAATTGCCAGCATTTCAGACAATGCTACTTTGGAGATCTTGGAGGTTAAGCTCTTATCTAGCACTCTAAATTTTGTCCCCAGTGTCTCTCTCTTATTTTTCCTTATGTCACTGGTGTGTTCTTAAGATGACCGGGTGTCCTGGTTTTATAGGGACAGTCCCAATATTCAGGATTTTGTCTTATATAGGTGCCTATTACGTTCCACTCTCTGTCCCAATTTTCTTTGCTTTCTGGTCACCTTACTTCACAATTTGCTTTCTGGTCACCTTATTCCACAACCACTGGATCTCCCTTGTCCCCTGTCCTGCCTAGATGTTTCAAGAGGTCTGCAATCTTTTCACCCAGTAGGCAATTTATCATGTGGTTCTCTCAGCCCTCACAAATCCAATGATCTATATCAGTGGTTTTCAAACTATTTCTCTTGGGACCCAGTTGAAAAATATAATTTATGCCTGAGACCCAACAATTACATCTTTGAGCAATGCATTCCAATCTTTTGGCGGTGGCAGCAGTGGGGTGCTACAACCCATCCCCTGAGGTTCTGTGATCCAGTACTGGGTCCTGATCCTAAGTTTGAAAACCACTAGTAAGCAAATCCCTTACTAGTACATATCTCTTCCTAATAACAGGGGTCCTCTTCCCCAAAAGAGAGGTACCCTCTCACATTGAGGATGACATGACGTCATCTGGAAGGAGGGTACCAACTATGGGATGATTTCCCTCCACCTCAAATTGATGTTCTTCTTCATCAAGACCTTCATCCTCTTTAACTGCTCAGAGGCTGTCAGGCTGATGGTGGGACCACTTTATTAGGTCCCTAAAAATCTTGTCTATGTACCATTCTCCTTCCCTTAGCTACTCCAGTTCAGCCACTCTGGTCTCAAGAGTGCATACCTTGTCTCTGATGGCTGTGAGCTACTTGCACCAAATACGGACATATGCCTCTTGTCCAAAAAACAGATTTACATGCTGTATTTAGTGCAATAAAATGGTTTGCCCCTTCTCTGCTACTGGATTTCAGCATGCATTATTTGTGATCTTGCAAGGTTTTTTGTTTGTTTATTTGTTTGGTCTTTTGAGGGCTATTGACTTAAGTTAAGAGAATGTTTATTAGACATATCTGGCTCCCTTGCTAAACTCGCCTGTTCTCTAATTCCTCTGGTTACTTATGAACTTCTGGCTTTTTAAATTCCCTCTCATCAAGGGATCCTAAAGGAATTAGAGATCAAAGGATAACAGGTGTGATAAAGTTAGGCCAGATGGCAACAGAGGGTATTCCAGGGGAGATATGTGAGCCCCAGACTGTTAAAAGCACTGTTCCCTGAAGATAGGGAGGAGTTAATACAGGACAATTAGAGAAAACTGGACTCATTGAAGGGGCTGTTTCAGGTCTATAAGAGAAGCTTGCCCTGCCAGAAGGGGGTGGGTAGTAAAGGAGCAGAGCAGAGCAGAGCAAAGCAGAGCAAAACAAAACAAAACAAAACAAAACAAGAGAACTACCAGCAGGTTTGAGGCTTCCTGGGGCTAGGGGGAGAACTTTCTCCCTCCCCCAGCTGGAAAGCTGAGGAGGGGAACACAGGCCCAGCCTACTGGAGTGACCATCAGACCAGGAACCTGGAGCTGTCTGGACTGGCTGGGACCTTTAACCACCCCCCGCCCCCCAAGGGCTAAAAGGGGACCGTACTGGGCTTGAGCCCAGGCCACCCTGGGCTCTCTGACAGAGGGAGAGGGGCTAGAGCTCGATTTACTATAGGTCTCTACCGCCAGGAGGTTCATCTGCTGCTGGGCATATGGCCCCCCTGAGGAGGGTACCTTGCCTCACAGGCTAGACCTTTCTTAGAGCTTCTCAGCCATACCTAGCAACTCACGAGGATCAGCACACTGCCTCACAAGAGACCACACTATACATTTCCATCAAGTGGGCAAGCAAGCACATGACAACCAACTAATAGACAATAAATTCACCCCAAGGATCACATAGTCACTCCTCCACGTGAAGAACAACGTATGAAACTACTTTCTTTGCTGTAACTTTAAAATTAGCTAAATTGTAAACAGGAAATGCTTGATCTAATGGTGAACAAGGGCAGAATAAACATTAAAAAATGAGGCAGTTTCCTTGGGGTGTACCAGATAACTGTGATGCCTCTGCTACTTGAACTATGAAATCACACTTTTTAATTAAAAGAATGTGTTCCTAAAAATATAACTTTTTCTCTCACCAAAGAACTAATTATGTCTTTAGACAAAGAGAAAGTCACTTGTCTTTTCATCATTCATCATCTCTCAGAAATTCTGGGTCTGTGAAACTAAACACAATTTCAGCAGTGTTCCCTCAGTTCCCCCACACCTTACCATGATTTTAAATAATATGTTTTTTACACAGTATGTAATTTATAAATATAGAAACCAATATTTTCCATGTTTAGTTAAAAAGACATTTCTTTAAATAATTGGAGGGGTAGGGGGACAGATACATAATGCAGAGATACCTATGACTTTTGTAGAAATCTATCTGGTCTAGCCAATGATGGAGTGCATCCACCCTATTAGCAACATGATTTTGATCAAGAACAGCAGGAGCTGAAGAATTTTTTAGAGAAGTCCCACTATGAGCTCAGGAGCTATTTCAGCAGAGGTGTAGCTATGAGTGGGCCTGGATGGGCTGGGGGCCACCCACTTTGAAAGCTCGCCACCCAATTGGCAGCCACTCCAGCTCTGCTTGTTGTACCTAGAAACCAGAGTGTCTCGGTCTGCTTTCAGCTGGTTGATTGACTGAATGTTCTGCTTTTGACCACATGACCAGAAGCCAAACATTCAGGAATCAACAGGCCAAAAGCTGCCCAATGTTCCAGTTGCTAGGTAACAAGTGAAGTGCAATGGCTGCTGTCAATGTGCTCTGCTTAACTTTCTACCTGACAACTGGAGGCTTCTGACCATGGGACTAGAAGTGACCAGTCAAAAAAAAGCTGCCTTACACAAACACTTCAGCTGTTATGTAGCAAGTTTAAGAGCACCAGAAGCAGCCGTGCTTTTCTTTCACTTGTTTTGTGACTGGTCAGACTTCCCCTAGCCAAAAAACAAGTGAGAGCAGATGCTCCCTTGAAGCCTGGGCTCTCGCTCTTTTTCAGGTTGGCAGGGGTTCTACCAGCCAAAAATCAACTGAAAGCACAAACTCCAGCAGCACTTAACTTCCTACCTAGCACCTGGAGCATCTGCAGCTTCTAAATGTTCTGCTTCTAGCTCACCTGAGGCAATCAAAGGTCCCTCAAGCAAATCAGTTCTGTCTATGCCCCGTATTGATGCACACTGATAATTTGCCCCTCTGCCGTGTAGTACTCTGGACGTCCTGACACTTCTGCTGGCCATTCTCCAATTGCCTTAAAATCCTCTTCCCTCAACTCACCTGTACTGTTCCTACACACTTCCTGACCCTTCCTTATGTACTACTCATCTACCACAAGTGTCTGGTCTCTCCTTGCTAGCATATGGATATGCATATTCTCATCCAAATAAGCATAGTCACACAAACACTATCTTCACATCCTGCTACAAACATTTTTATGAACAATAATTACTCACATGATTATGCAGGTGGAAGATCGAATAAAAATGAGTGGAAGTATGGTCAAATTGAAACAGACTGAGAATTTGACTAAATAATGGAAGAAAAAAACGTTCATGTTATTTACTACACCCTGCTCTTTGTTTAAAATTCATTGAAAGGGAAGTATAGATTTAAAGTCTGACTTAGTGGTTCCATTAGTTAATGATATTCATTAAGAACCAAAGATAAAGTGACCACTCTTTCTCTTTTTCATGGTATTTACAATAAACAATGAAACCATGCATTCAGAGGATCAATTTGTACCTGTTTACTTAAGTACAGTTGCATATTTTGCCACTTCTGTGCATTCTCTGAAGACTATGTACAGGGACAAACACACACATAAACACAGCTACAGTATAACTTGAACTGATGTTAAAGAATTGATCTTTTAACGTCCTTATATACTTATGACAAGAAGGTAAAAATTGTAAGAAATGCTTCTCATGCATCTTTCCTATTGACAATTATTTGCTAATGTAGTGATTGCACTATCTTAAAGATGGATTATTCATCTGCTGAAGATGTTAAAATATTAGTATGAAGAAGCTTTAATTAAAGCATTATGACATTTGTCATACATTACATCCTATAAATGTGGGTGGCAATGTTAATAATAAAATGTGGGTGGCCATGTTAGCTGGATTTTTCACATAGGAATGTTTCTAAAATGATTTGCTAATACAGCATGAAATTTGTTCACCACTGTAACTGCTATAATGCAATGCCTAAAGAAATGAGGTATTGGCTAATGAATGCTAGAATAGGTCAAGCTATTAGTCATCTATACTAAAACATTAGAAATTAGTTATAAAAAAGTTTAAGATGCTTTTATTGTAATCTATATGAAGCAAAATGAATTCACAACAGCTTCTTTCATTTGTTTTTAACTATAAAATAGAATCATGCTACCAAAGATAAAGAAAAAAAAGACTATCACCAATAAAAACCTTTATCTTTCTTAATATGAAGAGACCCTTGAAATCAGTAAAGGGCCTCTTTTCATACTAGCCCGATAAAAAGGGAGAAAAAAATGGAACTGTCACTTATTTTTATTCAATTTATTTAAATATATATTTATTTATAATTAGGCATTTATTTTCTTTAAGAAGAGAGAAAGAGGTCTTGATTTTGATTTCACGTATACCAAACTAAAATCAAAGTCATTATACTGATACAAAATGGATACAAGCAATATCAGAGTATATGTACAAGTTGAATATTCATACTTTGATGTCAGTGGTGTTTGTTTGTCTTAAATATGAAAATATAGCCCTAATGCATTAATAGTCTTTAATTCGGAACACACATTATGAAATTTTTGTGCCAATGATCAGTAATAGATAAATCTCAACATTGCTTGGTTGCAAGAGAGCGAATACCTGAAATTCAGATGTATATATAAACCATTTGTGTTCTTTTTCATCCTTCTTCTTTACCTACTGTTCTGATCTGTTGTCTCTTTCTGAGCCTCTTTAGACCCTTGTCTCATTCCTTTACATTCTCCAACTCATCCTGCACTTGTAGGTGTCATATCTCTTCTTAACCAACTACAGACCACCAAAAACCATTGGGTCTCAAGCAAGCCTCAAAATGTTTAAATACCCAGTTCAGACAAGTAGCCTATTATTATCAAGAAACTGAAAAATTACTCCAGGAAATAAAAAAATCTATGAACAACTATAAGCACAGAATTGATCTAACAGTAAATGATGACATCACACATTAAGAGGCCTAGTGAAAATCATCACCAGAAATGTGAAAGAGAGCTAGTAGAAGACTTAATACCACAATGCTCAAGCTGGAACATTGCAGCCTCTGCCAGTAACAGTGCAAAAGTATTGGCACTCCTCAAAGAAAAGCCAAGCACCATCCTCTCACCTAGCTGTCACAAGAAAGTGGCTTACAAGGAGGACACCAAAGTGCCTAAACAGGAAATATGTGCCCAGTGTAAATCACAAACCATACAAAATCCCAATAGATAAACATTCACCACATATAACAACACATAACGTAACCTATGCCTGTTAGGTGTGATATGATGTCCCCCTCTGCTGGCACGCAGGTCTATCTAAGGATTGTTGAGTCTGCTCCAGCCTTGATTAGGGGGCATGTATTTTTCAGCTTACTCAGTAGAGGTTCATACACTAAGCTTCAGTAGTACCAAGTTTGATCCCACCTGCCAGCAAGCAGTGTCTATCAGCAATACAGTGGAAGCAGGTGAATATTGGACATGCATTTATTTGCAATCGAGCACAGAGGATGGCTGGAAACACTATTATCAGTTGGTTTTCTTTTCCATGTACTATTGTGCCTTTTACTGTGACTGGGACCAATCACTTAAGCTAACTTGCCCTTAAAGTGCAATACAGAAGACACTTGTCAATATAAAGATCAACTGTGTAACAACTTAGAAACTGATCTTGCAAAGAAATATGCCTAATATTATTCAAATAGGATTCAAATAGGTTAATCCCTATACAGTTTCAGGGTCTAATATGGGAAATAATATGGTTATAATATAGGGTCATAATATATAATATAATATAGAGTTATAATATATGCAGGGGTTAAAGTAAGGGAGAACACACTGGAATGCCGTTCTGGGGTCCACAATTTCTAGGGGCCAGTGTTCTGGGGCCCCTAAAAATAGAAAAAGGAGGCAGAATGCTGCGTACCAGGGTGTTCCGCCCAGGGGGCCCAGCAAAGCTGCAGACTCAGGTGGAATGCTTGTTCTGTCCTGTCCTGCTGTGGCCAGGCTGGAGAGTTTCAAATCTACCGCCCTGAGCATGCTCAGATAGAGCATGCTCAGGAAGGAAGGGACCTGGCCCAGGAGCAGTTCTGCCAGCCATCCCTACAGCTCCGGGCCTCCAGCCAGTAACAGGGACTGGGAAGGGGCTGCGAGGGCAGGCAGAGGAGTGGGGAAGGAGCCGGGGGAGGGAGGGGTAAAGGAGCCGGGAAGGGGCCGCAGGGTGGGCAGAGGAGCCGGGAAGGGTCTGTGGGAGCAGGGAAGGGGCTGCGGGAGGGCAGAGGAGCTGGAAAGGAGCCATCGGGGGAGGGCAGAGAAGCAAGGAAGGGGCCTGGTGTTTGGGGTGCTGGAAGTTGGGTAGGGAAGGGGCCTGGGGGGTGAAAGGAGTGGGGAAGGGACTTGGGGGGGTTCAGAGAGCCAGCATTTGGGCGGGGAAGAGGCTGCAGGGAGTGAGAGGAGCGGGGAAGGGGCTGGGGTGGTCGGGGAGCCAACGGGCAGGCGGGAAGGGGTAGGGGGAGTCAGGGATCTGGCCTTCAGAAGGGGAGAGAGGACCAGGATAGAGGCCTGGGGGGAACAAAAGATTAGGGGAGCTGGTCGACAGGTGGTGAAGGGGCCCAGGGAGGCTTGGGGGTGGGGGACCAATGGCAGGTGCAGCAGAAGGCCCCATTTGGGGACAACACCAGGGAAGCCCAGTGAAAGGATCTTCTGCCAGTGCTCCCCATAGCTCTCTGACACCCCATCCAACCTCTGCCCTGTCTTCCTAAGCTCCCCAGCCATTCCTACTTTGCAGTGGTTAAAGTATAATTTGACGGGCCACAGAACCCTCCTAATCTTCGGGCTCCCTTCCCGTATTGTCTGGGCCCTCTTCATGTATGTACGGGCCCCAGCTCTGGTAGGCATTTGCAACCACTTCTCAGTACCACATGCATCGATTATTGTTCCATAAAAATATTTATAATTTTAAATGGCATTTATGTTGATAGCAATTATTGTCACAAACTAGCAAACACTGAATAACACAGTAAGTATTGTGAGTAACAATGTGATAATTAAATAAAAGGTGATATGTAAGCAAATAAACAGACACAATTTTGCATGATAAATTGGTAGTTCCCAACTTTTTTGGTTGAGGGCCTAAAATGCAGAATTTAGAACCCTGAAGGGCACCCAGTTTGTTTAATTAATATTAAATTTAAAATTAATTAATTGAATTTAAATGGATTGTAAAACAAATTAATTGTTTAAATTTTAATTAATTGAATTTGAAAAATTTTAATTGACATTTAATTTTTAGAAAGGTTTTTTTTAAAATCCTTTTTTAAAAAGGCATTTAATTCAAATTCATTTTTAAAGCTGTTGATGCCCCTCGCTGTGTTTGGGGTTGCGCACTGGGTAACTCGAGGGGGTGGAAGGCCACAGTGTCGATGAAGCCCCTTTGCTCCAGACTCAGACACAGCTAGGACATAACTGACACCCAACAATCCAAATAACATAGCCTTGATGTTTCCCAGTTGCAGAAACTGGTAACCTGTTCCCCATAACGGAATAACAGTACTAGTCTCAGCCAGCCTCTGCTTGCAATAATAATACAGCCTTGAAAGTTTGGTTTTTGTCCAAGGAGAAGAGAAGGGGGGTAGAATCCTTTATACACACAGACTGGGAAATGCTGACAGCCCAGGTTCAGCTAGTATTCAACTATATAAAAGCAATTGTAACCAAAGGGGGGTTGCACATGATTTGAGACTTGTCTGTCTCCGTGTGCCTGCTGGAGATCTCAAATAAATCTTAGGGTGCTTCTCCGCCCTGGTGTGTTTATTGGTGCTGCGCACTCCGGGCAACGAATCCACCACTGTTGCTAGCCCCAGCCTGTCTTCAGGCCACTCCCTGCAACAGTTTTTGGCGACTCCGCCGGGACTTAGGGGCTCTAAACAGCCTTGCTCGGACCCCTCTGAGGGCCAGGGCAGCCACCACTTCGACGCCCACGCGCACTGGCATTTTGCCAGAGGGCCTCGTTGCGTGAGACTGTCCTGCCCGGAGGGCACTCCGGTGCAAAGCACCTCTGATAAGCGGAGAGGCACAGGCACAAGGTGGGACCGGTCCATTTGGTGGTAAGTCCGCTTCCCTGGGGACGCCCAGGGGTAGTCTCTGGTATGGGGCAAGGACAAGCAAAGGGCCCGGGGTATTGCACCCCTTTGGAATGCATTCTGTTAAATTGGAAGGAGTTGGGGTCAGACCCCATGACTAAGATACAATTGAAAAGGTTTTGTTCTGTTGATTGGCCACAGTATCAGCTGGGGAATCAGGAGCAGTGGCCTCAAGGGGGATCCCTTAATTATAACACCATTCTCCAGCTTTTTTTGTTTTGTCAGCGAACCGGGAAGTGGAACGAGCACATGTATGCCCAGCTGTTTATGGCTCTACGAGACCGAACGGAGCTGTTGCAGAAATGTGGTCTGGTCGCGACCGGGTCGGAGATGTTTTCATATCTGTCACCCCCTCCCCCGGTTGTAATGGTGGAACCGGAGCCCCCTTCGGCCCAATACCTCCCCCAGCTAGGGATAAGGGCCCCGGAGTTCAGGGAGCGGGTGGGGCCCTGGGCATGTACCCTCTTGTAACTGAGACTGCTATCTCTCGTCAAGGGGGTGATAATCGACCGGCTACAACCATGCAGGTCTATACCCATGTCCCCTTTAACCCGGTGGATTTGGCTGCCGTCAAGGCACAAGCCGGGGAATTTTCAACCAACCCCAGACGCTTTATGCCTGTGTTTGAAGGGTGTCTGGCAAGTCACAAGCCTGACTGGGACGACAGTATTCATCAAAATACTAATGCTGACCCTGATGCTGTGGCAATGGAAGCCATAGTAAAAGGTATTTTTACCAGCCAAGCAGCCCCTGACATTCTGCAGAAGCTGCAGAAGGAGGAGGATTTAATGGGCATGACAATAGCCCAGATTCTGGAGATTGCCAATCGGGCCTACGCTCTCCGAGAAGATGAGAACGACAAATGCCAGATAAAGATGATGGTAGCCGCAGTCTCGGCTAATGACCACAGAAGAGCACAGGACAGGAGACCACACAGAGGGCGAGGACGAGGTAGGCCAGGACGGTTGGGGCGAAATCAGTGTGCCAGATGCCAGAGGGAGGGGCACTGGAAGAACGAGTGCCCAGAATGGGAGGTGACCCCCCTGATGGAAGTGGCAAGTACTGAGTAGGGAGGACGGCAGGGCCTACCCCCTGAACCCTGTGCAAAGATAAAGGTGGCCAACACAGAAATAAGTTTTCTAGTGGATTCAGGGGCAGTTTGGATGGCGGTCAACCAATCATTAGACCTGCCCGTCGAAGATTCCCTGACAGTAATTGAGGTAACTGGAGGGGGGGGGGTTGAATGCCCTGTCTATGCCCCCCAGAGAATGTACCTTGGGAGACAAACATATTTTCCATCATATAGTATATCTCCCCCACTGCCCCACCTCTCTGCTGGGAAGGGACCTCCCCTAAAGGAGGGAGCCACTCTGCATTTTATACAGGATGAAATCACACTTAACTTACCCCCAGAGCATGCCTGGCTAATAGTAGTGAAACCTCAGGAAAAAAAAAAAAAAAGCCCAAGAAGCACAGGATCGGGCACACTGGGAGGATCAGGTTTATCCCCTAGTGTGGGCTCCAGAGGCTCCAGGGAAAGTTTCTCACATTACTCCGGTTACAATCCAGCTCCTCCCAGGGAAAACACCAGTGAGAATTCACCAGTATCCCATACGGCAAGAAGCGCGGGAGGGGCTGCAGAATACCATTGAAACATTCCTAAGGTGTGGGGTTCTCCGAGAGTGTTAGTCGGCTTGGAACACTCTCATTCTGCCAGTTAAGAAACCGGATGGCACCTACCGCTTGGTGCAGGATCTTAAGTCTGTGAACGAGCGGGTGAAACCCCTGCACCCTCTGGTGCCAAATCCCTATACACTACTTGCTTCTATAGGGGAACAATATATGTACTTTACTGTTCTCGATTTAAAGGATGCCTTCTTTACCATCCCAGTGGAATGACAGTCCCAGGAACTCTTTGCCTTTGAGTGGGAGGACAGAAAGCAGGTAAAGAAACAAATGTGCTGGACTGTTTTAGCCCAAGGATTCAAAAACTCCACCACCATTTTCGGCCAGGCACCTGCTGGAGACCTACAGGAGTGGGACAACCAGGAGGGGGTACTCCTGTTATAATACATAGATGATCTCCTCCTGGCAGCCGGAGGACTGGAGGACTGCCTGAAAGCTACGGTAAGCCTGCTAAACTTTCTCGGGCTCAGGGGATACCATGTCACGTAAGAAGGCTCAGATCACTGAGGTTCGGTATCTGGGGTTCCACATTCAGCAAGGGCAGAGGCGGCTCTCTAATGAAAGAAAGGAGGCAGTCTGCCAAGTTCCCACCCCGCTGCTACAGCCTTGATCATTAAAGAGGCTGAAAAGTTAACCCTTGGGAGCAAGGGCCAAGCTTATTGAAAACCCGGAGGTGCAACTGCGGACCTGTTCAACTCTTAATCCGGCCACCCTCCTTTCTGACTAGGAGGGTATGGAATATAATTGCTTAGAGACTGTGGACTTACAACATTCCAGCAGGGCAGATCTGAGGGACCAGCCCCTGCCTAACCCAGACTTTGCATGGTATACTGATGGGAGTAGCATGGTGGTTAATGGCCAGTGTAAGGCAGGATATGCTGTGGTTTCTCTTTTTGACACCATTGAAGCACAGCCCCTACCACCTGGGACCTCCGCACAACTGGCAGAGCTAATTGCCCTCACCCGAGCACTTGAGCTGGCCACCGATAAGCGAGTTAACATCTTCACCGATTCCAGGTATGCTTTTGGGGTACTGCATGCCCATGCCAGGCTATGGAAGCAGCGGGGAATGCTTACACCCCAAGGGAATCCTGTTAAGTAAGGCCCACAAATGCTCCGCTTGCTGACAGCTGTTCAATTGCCTGCCGAAGTAGCTGTAGTACACTGCAGGGCCTATCAGAGGGAGGACCAAGATGTAACTCGGGGAAATGCCCGAGCTGACCGAGAAGCCAAATGTGCAGCCTCCGCCCTCCCCCCCCATGGAGGAAACGGCCTTAGTGGGTGCTCTCATTCCGGCCCTAGAAGATCGTCCCGATCCGGTTTACTCACAAAGTGAGCAAGAGATGGCTGCAAAGCTTCAGCTCGTGAAAACAGATGGGTGGTGGCACACCTCGGACAGAAAGGTCCTCCTGCCAAGTGCTCTTGTGTCTCATGTTTTGAATCAATTACACCTAGCAACCTATGCGGGGAGGGAAGCCCTAGTCCAGATGGCTACCAAGTATTTCCTCGCCAGTAGTCTCTGCCCTCAGGACTCCCGAATTGTGGCAGGGTGCCCCATTTGCCAGAAGAACAACCCTCGTTCCGGAGGAGCCCACCAGCCAGCATCGCTTGAACAGACCCCCGGACCCGGTGTTGTGTGGCAAATTGATTTTACTGAACTGCTACGGACCTAGGGGTATCGGTATTTACTGGTGATGATGGATCATTTTACTGGATGGACAGAAGCATTCCCTTGCCGAAATTGCAGCGCTAGGACGGTGGCTGTAAAATTAATGAAAGAACTGATCCCTAGGTTTGGACTACCCCAATGGATTGAGTCTGATAATGGAACTCATTTTACTGCAAACATCGTAAAAATCATCGCTGAGACTCTGCAACTACAGTGGAAGCTACACTCTCCCTGGAGACCCCAGGCCAATGGGGTCATTGAACAAACCAATCAGACTCTCAAACGACATTTCTTTAAAATTTGCCAGGAAACTGTTCTCAAGTGGCCAGATGCCTTGCCACTGGCCCTGCTTCGGGTACTGCCTAGGGGAGGTTGGGTTTAAGTTCCTTTGAGATCCTTTTTGGACGCCCCTGGCCAATGAATGGTGCCCCGGTTCCGCTAGGGGAGTAGGTCCTAGGAAAGTCAATGTTATCCAAATATTTGTCCTCGTTGTCTGCTGTTCTTTCTTTTCTTCATAGGTGTGAAAGATGCTCAGCCTGTTCCACTAGAAACCCCGGCTCACTCGCTCCAGCCCAGAGATGCCATCCTCGTCCGGAGCTGGAAAGATGAACCCCTCCAGGAGCGGTGGAAAGGACCCTTTACAGTTCTCCTGGTTACCCACACCCCGGCGAAGATTGAGGGACACAAGAATTGGATCCACTACTCCTGGCTGATGCCAGTACCCCAGCCTCAGGATCAGGATACGTGGACTGTAAAACCCTCCGAAGACTCAGGCAATTCGGACTTTGGACTGAAACTCTTGTTTAAACGCAAGCCTCGCTGAGTCCTCACTGAGTGCAAACGCCCCTCCTTCTTTGTTGCGGGGTGAGGCGTGTTAACCTTTGCTTGTCACAGCACCGGAGCTCCAGGCCCTTAATGCCATGCTTTCGTTCCTGATTTCTTCTGGCTGCCAACTGTAACAACCATCCACGCCCATGCGGGCTGGCAGGGGGACTTTAACTAACTCTAAAGACTGCCGTCAATACCTTTGAAGCTTTGAAAAGACAATTTGCCTGCTCGTTTAATTTTTTTAATTGTTGAATTAGTTCCCAGATCCCTTTCCCCTTTAACTGGTTAGATTTCTGTCAAAGTGCCATCGCGGGGAAATGGGATTTCACCCGGGATGACCACAAGCTTTTAGTTTTCAACGTGATTGTACTTTGGAGGCCAATTATTCCCTTATTGGCCCCCATGACCCAGCCGGTGACAGACCCATTGACTATGTCTGGAAACCTGATTTTAATCCAAACCAAAAACCTGTGCCCATTAGATTAAGAACCCCCCTTCTGGCTTAATCTGCTGCTGCTCATATGATAATCAAACTGCTTGGTTTGCAGGGAATAGCTCCTGCCGTTATTATCTTGTACGCTGGGGCACTTTATCCATCCCTATTTTAGACTCCTCCGGAGCGGACTCAGGGGAGGGTCTCTTAACCTGGGATGCTGGCTCCCCCGATGCTGCCATTATGAATGGTTTAGTTGCTAATACTAATTATTTTTTTATTTGTGGCCGTAATGCTTATTCTTGGCTTCCCCATGGCTGGTGTGGCAGCTGCTATTTGGGAATTTTGGCCCCTCCCCTCCGGGTGTTGTCTCATACCCCTGTTGGTCGGCACCCTGGAGCCTATTGGGGAGGGTGACCGTTTTGGTATGATTATTCTGCCACAGTATGGGGTGGGCCGTTTAGCCCAATTGTACCGCAAGCTATCTATATTTCTTACCCAATTTGCTAATGATACCTTAAATGTCAACCATGACCTCATTGCTGAGCTGTACCAGCTTCGGCTCCTGGCACTTCAGAACAGAGAGGCCCTTGATTTTGTACTAGCTGCTCAAGGGGGGGTCTGTGCCCTTATTGTTGTACCTATGTACCTGAAAATTCCGAAGATGTTAATGCTCATATTTTATCTGCTCAAAAGGCCCTGGATCAATGGAAAGCTGGGGAACGGGAACCCACAGTATTTGATACCCTTTGGAGTTGGCTCCCCAATTTTGGCTTAAATACTTTGGGGACTAGCATTGTACACCTTTTCCTCACCAGCTTAGTTTTGTGTATTTGCTGCCTTTTGTTTTTAGTTTGCTGTAAAGTTATTTTGGCCCGCCTCTGTGCTGCCCCTGCCCCATCCATACCGGTTCTATATACTCAGACCTCTGATTTAAATTCCCTTTTGTCACAGGAATATGTGAGGACTCAGCTTTCTAGAATCTGAGCCCTCCCAAAGGGGGGAATTGTTGATGCCCCTGGCTGTGTTTGGGGTTGCGCACTGGGTAACTCGAGGGGGTGGAAGGCCACAGTGTCGATGAAGCCCCTTTGCTCCAGACTCAGACACAGATAGGACATAACTGACGCCCAACAATCCAAATAACATAGCCTTGATGTTTCCCAGTTGCAGAAACTGATAACCTGTTCCCCATAATGGAATAACAGTACTAGTCTCAGCCAGCCTCTGCTTGCAATAATAATACAGCCTTGAAAGTTTGGTTTTTGTCCAAGGAGAAGAGAAGGGGGGTAGAATCCTTTATACACACAGACTGGGAAATGCTGACAGCCCAGGTTCAGCTAGTATTCAACTATATAAAAGCAATTGTAACCAAAGGGGGGTTGCACATGATTTGAGACTTGTCTGTCTCCGTGTGCCTGCTTGAGATCTCAAATAAATCTTAGGGTGCTTCTCCGCCCTGGTGTGTTTATTGGTGCTGCGCACTCCGGGCAACGAATCCACCACTGTTGCTAGCCCCAGCCTGTCTTCAGGCCACTCCCTGCAACAAAGCTTTAAAAAAAAATAAAGAAGAAAGAAAAGGAAAGAAAGAGACGAGAAAGAAAGGACTGCATGCATCCCCAAGCCCGGAGGGGAGGCAAGCAGCTATAGCCCACCTCCCAGCTGCACGCCAGGCCTGGGCTGGAGGCGGGCCCGGGCCGGGCAGAGCCCCCCATGGAAACACTTCCCACACCCCCAGGCCTCTTAGAACTGGGCCCTGGCCACCTGCTACGGCCCCCACCGGGAATCCGGGGTCAGTCTGCCACAGGCTGCCCGATCCGGACCCACTGGGGCCGAGGACCCAGGTCTGGTCACTGCCAGCAGCCCAATGCAGCCCCTGCTAGGGTCGGGGCTGGGGACACCAAACCTGGGGTTGGCTCCATGCAGTCCCAGCCAGGGCCTGGCTGCCACAGATGGCCCAATCTGGCTCCCACCAGGACCAGTGACCCAGGCCTGACCTGACTGCAGCCCAGGCTGCGAATCCAGGGCCTGCCCACTGCCAGTGGCCCAATCTGGCCCTTGCTGGAAAGAAAGAAAGAAAGAAAGAAAGAAAGAAAGAAAGAAAGAAAGAAACCCCGGAGCCCAGCTGACCAGTTTGTGGGGGCGGCAGGGGCTGCCCTGGCAGACCAGCAGCCCGAGAGCCCAGCTGCTGAGCTCGGTGGGGCTGTGGGGGCTGCTGCGGCTGGGCCCAAGCCCCAGGGAGCCCAGCTGCCACGCTCCAGGGGTGGCGGGGGCTGCCGCGGCTGGGTCTGAGCCACAGGGAGCCCAGCTGCCGTGCTCTGGGGAGTGTTGGGGGCTGCCGGGCTGCACGGGGCTCCCTCTAAGCTGCGTGGGGGACACCTGTGCAGCTTAGAGGGAACACCAGTAAACCCCCGATTCTCTAAAGAATCGCAAATTGAAGAATGGTAATCACCGCTGGGTGTGAGGGAGGGCAGCCGTGCGTGCGAGCTATCTAATCCACAGACTTATGCACGTGGATTCAGCTGCTGCGCACGCACAGCTGTGTCAGTTATATGCGCGCGCAGGAGCGGCATCCACGTCCCGCCGTGCATATATACAACTGTGGTTTAGTTATATAGATGGACTGGATCCCCACGTGGGCAGCGGCCAAAGAATCAGCCCCTCCATTCCAGCTGCAGGATCCGTCCCTGGTACAGAGGACCCAGCTGGATGAGGGGGGCTGGGGGGAGGAAGGCAGGTCCTAGGCGGTGGCTGGAGCCATAAGAACAATCAAGCCGCCTTCTCTTGGCTCGACAGCGCTGTCGGGAATTCTCTGTCCTGGCTCCAGGTCAGACCATGTGGGAGCTGCTCTGTGCAGCCACCGCGGAGAGCCGGTGAGTAGCACGCTTTCACCGGGCCCCTGGGAACTTCCCGTCCCAATGGACCCCTTGTGGGGGGGGCTTTCTGCACTCCCGGCATTGCAGACTCCAGGCTGCCCCTGGGGAGGCAAGAGCAATGAGCTCGGAGACGCCGAGGGACCCGGACACGCACCTTCCCCGTTACACCCCGGCTGCCCACGTTGGCTCGGCCGGTCCACGTAGCCAGGCGGCCTCTGGTGAATGTGGCGCCTCCTGCAGCTCTCACACCGGGGCAGAATCCATCACCCCCCCATCACCTGCCCCCCATATCCTCCTCAGCGCCCCCCAGCTCCCCACTCCCTCCTCAGCGCCCCCATCACCGGCCCCTCACCCCTCCTCAGCACCCCCATCACCTGCCCCCCACATCCTCCTCAGCCCCCCAAGATCCCCACTCCATCATCTGCCCCCACTTCCTCCTCAGCACCCCCAGCTCCCCACCTCATCATCTGCCCCACACTTCCTCCTCCGCGCCCCCCAGCTCCACAACCCATCACCAGCCCCCCATCACCTGCCCCCCACTTCCTCCTCAGCCCCTCCAGCTCCCCACTCCATCATTTGCCACCACTTCCTTCTCAGCACCCCCAGACTCCCCCCCCACTCCCTCATCAGTGCACCATCACCTGCCCCCCATATCCTCCTCAGTGCCCCCCCAGCTCCCCACTCCATCACCTGCCCCCACTTCCTCCTCAGCACCCCCCAGCTCCCCAGCCCATCAATTGCCCCACTCCCTGCTCAGCACTCCCCCAGACTGCAGTTCCCCCTCCTAGCCAGGGGCGGTGCTGCGCGGCACCGGCTTGGGTCGCTTCTCGGGGCCAGATGGAGCCTCTTGCCCGGCCGGGCCGGGCGCGGCCGCCTCCTCGGCAGGGCCGGGCAGACGGAGCGACGGTCGAGGGGGGCAGAGCCTTTGTGCGGAGCCAAGCGTGGATGTGCCCGGAGCCGGTGGGTAAGGACCCCCCCTGCCCCATGGGACCGCCCCCCCCCACGGGAGACCCCTCCCCCCAGAACCTCCGCTTCTCCCCCATGGGACCGACCGCCCCCCCCGCCCGCCCGCCCATGGGATTGCCCACCCCCCCCAGAACCCACGCCCATGGGACTGCCCTCCGGACCCTCCGTGCATATATACAACTGTGGTTTAGTTATATAGATAGCTCTGCAGCCCCTTGCCCGGGTCCTCTGCTCCCCTCCCCTGCTGCTCTCCTTACCCAGCTGCAGGCCCGAAGCTGCAGGTGTGGCCGGCCTCTCCCACCCTGAGGACACTCTGTCTGAGCATGCTCAGGGTGGGAGATTTGAAATTCCCCAGCCGGTCGCAGCAGGACAGGGTGGAATAAGATTTCCGCCTGAGTCTACTGCTTAGTGGGCCCCCTGGGCAGAACTCACCGGAGCGAAGCGTTCCGCCCAGTTTTTCTATTTTTAGGGGCCCCAGAACCCTGGCCCTCTAAATTTGTGGGCCCCAGAATGGCATTCCTATACGTTCCGGACTTCTTTAACCCCTGCTACTTTGCCACCCATCCCTGCTACACTTCCCTGACACGGTACCCCTGCCTTTCCTGCCACTCCGCAGTTTCTATGCCTTGTCTAGCCAAAATTTGCTCACTGAACCCAGTGACAAAACATCCTTTGACTTCAGTGTGACTGAAGATCAGGACCTGTATTTGTTGCTTAGAAGAGAGGGGAAAAGGTGAACAGTTTTTGCTTGCTGTGAACAAAACACAGAGCCACAAGAATATAAAACTGCCACAAAACTAATACCTTTAGTATTAATAGCACCAGTTAAGTGTATTGGCCCTGATTCCCCCACCACCACACATATAATGTTCTTAATTGTGTTGACCTGTACCACGTTGTATGATGGTTTTGTGATATGGACGTATATCAGATTCACCCCTGATATAACTCAGCTGCCTTCATTAGAATGTGCCACACTTGAATCATGGTATTCTTTTTCTCTGATGCAGTGGTTAAAGTAAGTTGTTTGGTACTGCTCATCTCTTATTGGAAAATGGCTAAGACATATAGGATCCAAACATTGCTCCTGTTACATTTTTTTGTTTTTATCTGGTTGAACTAGGGAGTAATGATGCTTATGGTGTAGAATTAGCTTTGCTGCAGCGTCTGACAGCTCATGGGTTCACCGAGGAATTTCTTAAAGATAATTGGATTGGTTTAGGTGGAGATGGAGTTTCTGTCATGTTAGGCAGTAAGGCTGGTGTTGCCACAAAATTAAAGACACAATTTCCACTTCTGATAAGTTGGCATTGTTTTAATAACAGGTTGGAATTGGCCATGGCTGATGCTATCAAATGCTGCAGTGAAGTTAATCACTTTAAATTATTTGTGGATTAATTCTTTGCTCTGTACAGTCAGTCTCCAAAGTGCTTGAGAGAGTTGGCTGAATGTGTGAGTGATCAGGAAGTCCAGCTTAATAGGATTGGACACCTATCTGATGTACGTTGGGTTGCCTCTAGCTATCACACTGTATGTGCTGTTTGGTGGTCATATGCAGCCTCCATAGCCACTTCTTGAAAAAAATCAACTGATTTCTTATTAGAAGGGAAAGATAAAGCAAAATTTGCTGGCACGGCAAAAAAAACTGGAGAATCCAGTTTTTGTTAAACACTTGGGTCTCATGCTTGATGCTCTGGAGGAACTTGCAGACCTGCCCTTGGCATTGCAAAAGTCTGATGTAACATTATCTACTGCAAGTAAGTTGATAAGTCAACAAGTTCAGGTGTTTATGCTCTTAGAGAGTGTGATTCAGAGTTCTACCAAGAGGCTTGTGAGTCGATTGCTGAGGTTGCTTTAAAGGTGTATGTGTAAATATGTCTGTGGATGCTGGCAAGCAAATTGAAATTTCTAAATGTCAGTTTTACCAGGCCTTAGTGGACTGTATGAAGGCTAGATTGTTGCCAGACTCAAAAGAACATCTAAACAGTGCTGTTGAAGCGCTTGACTCATCACGTTTCACTACAGAACTGTCACTGGACTCTGGTGAAAGTGACACAAAATTTTTGTGTTCCACGTTTGGCATTGTATTTAATGAAGTGAAATGTGCATATCAGGAATATAAAGATCACAATACTTATTGTGTTAAGCAGTGTTTGCTAGTTTGTGACATTAATTACTATGGACATGAGTGCCATATCAAATTATAAATATTTTTATGGCATGATAACCAGTGCACATGGTACTAAGAAGTGGTTGAAAATGCATACCTAGGCTGAGGTCCGCACATGCATGTAGGGGGCCCAGACAATACAGGAAAGGGGCCCAGGCATTAGGAGGGTTCTGGGGCCCAGCAAATTATACTTTAACCACTGAATATATGGTTATAATATAATAATAGTTTTAGGAATAAACAACCTATTAAATAGGTTAATCCCTGTACAGTTTTAGTGTCTAATATGGTAGCAGAGGAAGAAGCACATACTCTTTTTGAGTTGCAAGGCTAAGATAAAGGGAACATGGCCAAGACTCCAGTGTTAACTCTACTACACTTACCTAATGTGCCAATAGCTTTTGACAAATAGTCAGGAGCTTGGTTTTACATCTCATCCAAATCCTGATTTTTAAAAACTACATTATTCTATAATATTTATCATTAAAAATATTTTTAGCAGTTACCTGCACTGATTCATTTAAAGGCAGAGAAACATGAAGGATATAAAATGCAAGTCCACCAATCCCCTTCTAGAATCCATTCAATCTTTCAGTTATCATATGTTGCTCACCACCTATTTTCAGTCACTTGAGATCCCCCTTTTTGCTTGTAGCTCTTTCTACAGTGTTAAAGAAACCTAGCATTGGCTCTGTCTCCTCACATGATCTTAATTCAGAGCTGTTAAATCATCCTAGAAAAGATTTACTAGCTCACCAGATTTACAGTGAGTTATAGAGGAAGCACTCAAAATATTCTGTAACATTCAGACCAAACATTTTCTCTGCTTTCTGGCAGTAAATAAGTAACAACAAAGAAAAAAAAATCTAAATTACTGATTTGATCTGCCTCCATGAAGAAAATGAAAGAAAACAAAATCTCTCTTCTACAGTTAAAGTCTCTTTGAAACCTGTTTTTTCTTTTGGCATAAGTTTTAAAGATGAATGCTTATACGGTTTGTATCTGCATTTTGGGATGAGGTTTCTGCCAGAATAAAAGTATTTTCTATTCATTTGAATACATAATAATGTAGTTCTGGTATATGGCACAGGCATATGTTGATGCAAAAATAAAGGTATTGTTTCTATTTAAAATAGGAACACTTTCTCTTCTGTAATTGACCTATTAAGACCCCTGCTGATGGAGTGTCCTGACTGATCTGATTGGTTTGAGAATGTTCCTTTTTCATATCTGGGTTTGTTAAACACATTATAGTCCTTCAGGTATTAAATTACAACTGTTGGCTGTAGGCAGAATGGAATGAGGTAAGATAGAGGTGATTAAGCTTTTGGTTGACTTTCTATCTGTGTTACTGACACTCTTCTCCTATCCTATTTTCAAATGCCAGGAACCAGAACAATTCAGAGACTCTTGATGAAGGCCCTCTTTAGTTAATTTCTCTTTAGTCAGACTCTTGAAAAGTCAGGCAATTCAATGCGTCAAAAAGATACAGGGCATAGCTTTAAGCACAAGGCTGTGTTATTTGAAGTGAAATGATTAGGCATTTATTTTAGCATCCTCTTTGGATATTACTTTCTCTCTGTAGCCAACCATTCACATAATAAAGGACTGCATAAGCTGAGGAAAAACAAAGTTAAATTAATTACTGGATTTTTCTCCTGCTCAATTTGGAAGGTTAGGTTGTCTCTTGATGGTCACTTCAGTGCTCCTCTCATTGTGGTTCCATAAATTGTTTCCTGAGTCAACTCTTAAAATCCCCAAACAGGTGGGCAAGGACGGAACAGAACCATGGTTTTCCCCATATAACACACAAACCAGCAGGGTTGAGTTAGTAATAAGGGGAAATAGGCTCTATAATGGCAATAAGGCCAAAAAAAGAGAAAAAAGTTGCAAGTAATGTCTCATGTGACTTCATCCAGGGTAGGGCTCTTAGCCTGAGCCAAAGTTTAGGAAAATAGATGAACTTGAAATCTTTCTGTGAAACTCATTACTTCTGAGATACTTCAGACCAATGATGACGAGGACACACCTGACAGAGCAATAGTTTTCTAAAAAGTAATCTAATTGACAGGCTTCTTTTCTCCTCTTTCAAACACCTTTTTGAAACCAGAAGGTTGATAAATAGAGTGACTTTGCAGTATCATTTCCCAGGGAGAGAGGTGGACTTTCAAGAAAGCAGACCCCAGCTATGGGTGGCTACTAGGTCAAAAATAACACCTTAAACTTCATGAAGAATCCAGTATATTCTATAAAACATCAGTTGTATACACTAAGCATGATAAACAATTTATCAGGCAAACCATAATGATTTTAACATGTATGGTAGCAGTATAATCTCAAAGTCAGAAAAGTATGAATGATGGTGGCAAGGAATCATCTCAAAAAAAGGATCACAGTCTTCTGGCCAAGCAAAGTTGTGATAAAGTCAGTTTTGGACATACTTGATATCTGATCACTTAGAAGCAATAGAGAATCTAACATGATCCCCTAATTCTGCAATCAAATACAAAATAGCAAGGCCATTTTCAACCTCTGCTATTTCTTCCAAATGCTTGTCTCAGTTCACCTCAGTTTTATCTAGATTGAGTCACAGTCAGTAGATCTAAGTTTCAGACACTGAGTATCGCATTCAATTGCACCATCTTGGTCAATGAGATTGAGACATACAGATAAGTATAATTATCACATTGAAGTTACTTAGGCCTTTAATTACTCCATAAACACATTGAACAAGATGGCTGACTGGATGGAACTCTGGGAAATCCTGGAGAAAAGATTCCAGAATGTAGAGAAGTAATTGGCTCTGGGGTCATATAAAGTGAAAAGGCTGAAACCACCTGAAAGCAAGTCAATTCACTCGCGCTTGGATCTACAAGTGGTTCAGCACTTCATGTTTATTATTCATATTACAATAGTATGCACTGGCCCAATCCAAATGGAGCTCCATTTGTCTGGGTGTTATAGAAACACAAAGTAAGAGATTGTCCCTGCCTCTAAGAAATTACAATTTAAATGAGTACTCCATTTACCAAACAGGCATAACAAATTGGTTGAGAGAGGAAGGAAGGAATGGAGAATTAAGACCAATAGCAATAAGCATGTGCCATTATGTAGTCTGATTATACACACGAGTTTATAATCTCTCTTTTATTAAAGATATAAGCCAAGACTCATTGGCTATGTCTACACTTGCACTTTTAAGTCGACTTTAACTAAGTCGACTTAGTGTGTCTACACTTAAAATTAAAGTCGACCTAAAGGGGAACTTACAAAGTCGACCTAGAGCATCCACACTGGAGGCTCTAGGTTGACTTTGTGGGCCTAGGAGGACCTTGGGCAGGTCCATGGTGGTGGTGGGGCAACCCCTGTGTACAATGGGGCAAAGGGGTACAGGGACCCTGGCAACGCAGAGCCCTCTGTGTGATGCTGTCTGGATTTAGGGAAGCATTTATGATATTATTTTCAATGGATATCTCATAAATGCCATAATCCATAGGAACTATGTCATGTTTGGTATCAATAGAAAGGTAGTAATTTGCTGGGAATGAATATATAGTTTATGTCTAGAAATTCTATTTTGATTAGAAGTTAAGAATTTGATGTTATATCCATACTTTAACTTGTGTCATTCTGGACAAATGCCTTAGACAGGAGGGTGTGAACAACCATTGTCTCCTTAATGTTAAGGAATCTGCCAGGTGATATGGTCCCAGGGAGTAAACTGATGAGCCATTAAGGACACAATGGTTGTATTCGACCAGTGACGAATAGAGGGGAATTATCACATCCCTTGATTTGCTGGCAATACTCCTACTGATGCAGCCTAATATGCCATTGGCATTTCTGGCAACAAGAGCACACTGTTGGCTCATATTCATCCTCCCATCCATTATACCCCCAGATCCTTTTCTACAGCACTGCTACTTAGCCGATCGGTCCCCAGCCTGCATACTTTGAATACTTTTTTTTTTCATTTGTAGCCCATTTCATGACTTGGATGCATAATTTACATTCATGATTTATCACTGTCATTGAAGAAAATATGCTTGCTGTAAAATGGCCAATAGGTTCACAATATCGCAGTAGGGCTCTCACTTCACTTCACTTCACTGACTGACTAGTGAGACCTCACCCCCAAGGTATGGCTGACAACGTTCTGGGAAGTTAGAGGAAAATGTAGTTCTCAGAAAGTCCTGAAAGTACCATGAGATTCTACAAAGATCCAGGATATTCCATGAGGTTAGTGAAAAATGAATCCACATACAGAATGCCTGAAACGTTTTACTTCAAACATTTTATTGTCCCTTTTGTTGCTAACAGTAGAAACAGTACCCTGAGTTTGGGGTCACTTAGGTCTCCTGGGCCCCTAAATCTAGCTGGACAGAGAACAGAAAGGTAGCAGAAAGTCATCTTCGCCCTCTCCCCAACCCCAACCCCAACATACACTAGTGTGCTGAAGACTGATGTATCACACTTGAGAATACAACCCAATGACCTTAAATTCAGATACCACAGACATAATTACATGGCTCCCATCACTAGGAAGATAATATTTGAACTGATTCCTGTGATAACTTTTTTGAGTTCGCCCGAATCCTGTGATTAGTCCCATCCATTACAGCGTAACTCCTATCACTAACGTTGTACAGGATTGGGCCTTTGACTGGCATTTAGCAACAAAGTGACTCTTAGCTTGAGCTGCGTAACACTTACTATGCAATCAACAGGCATCATAGAAAAGTATTTAGTTCTGCAAACTTTTATTGCTTAATGTGAAGGGCTCCCATCAATTTTGAAATGTACAGGCCTCATTCAGAGTAGCTATTTGCAACTTCTTTGTGAACATTCCCCTGCATTATCCTCCTTCCTCTATCTCACTTAATAGAAGGTGCATTAGTTCTGAAAAGCACTGAATAATGTGGTCAATTAAGTAGCTTAGAGGAAAAAAATAAGAAATACAAAGACAAATGACAAAATGTGATTTCATTACTTCAAATATATGGAGCTTGTATTTATAAGTTAGCACGTAATAGCAGTGAATATGGGCTTCATTGTGTTATTTTGTGATTTATACTCTATCATTACATGCTGAAAAATATAGTATTATAAAGAGGTATTGTGTACAAATTAGATAAGGGATGAACCTCCTCCCAAGACTCTCCCATGAGTCAAACTCAAATAGTTAGCTTCAAGAACTATGTTAAAGGGGACTGGGTCTCTCAGGTTATGTCTACAGTTCTTAATTTAGGTCGACTTAGCATGTCCACACTTAAATTTTAAGTCGACTTCGGGGGGACCCTACAAAATCGACCTAGAGCATCCACACTGGATGCCTAAGTCAACTTCTAGGGACTAGATGGACCTGGGACAGGCCCACAGTGGCGGGGGGGGCACCCCTTGCTAAGTGCCAGGGGGCTCAGACTTTGCCTCATTGTACCTGCGTACAATGGGGCAAAGGGGGACAGCAACCCTGGCAGGGCATAGGGGCAGGGTGGGCAGGGATCTGCCCTGCCCTGTGGGGGGGGCATGTCTACACTGGCTTAAGTCGACTTTAGAAAGTCGACTTAAGCAGAAAGTCGACTTAAAAGGAGGTTTTAGAAAGTCGACTTACTTTTTCCTTAAGTTGACTTAAGCAGCTGCTTAAGTCGACTTAAGGAAAGTGTTGTGTAGATGCAGAGATGCATGTAGATGCAGCAAGCTTAAATCGACTTAATTTACAAGTGTAGACACACCCTCAGGTATTAGAAATGGTAACTTGCTATTTTCCCTGTTCTCCAGGATGTATGAACAAGTGAACATTATCTTGGAAGGAAGTCTATAGACAGGTGTATGGAAGGGCCATAAAATAGGAGACTTAAAGCTGGAAATTAGAAGCTGAAAGGAGTCTAAAGCAAGAAGAAAGAGGAAGCACAACAAGGATTTTAAGGATGCCTTACTAAAAGAAGGAAACTAGAACACGTCAAAATTATTCAAATGCCTAAGGATTCCATCATTTATGATTTTTGCAGACTTTTTAATCGTTGTATAAAAATACTAAATACTGCATTTAAATTATTGGTACAACATAATTTAAATATTTTGTATACTGTGGCTTATTTACCATTATTCTTTGGATTAGGAAACTACTTAATCAGATACTGTGATTAAATATCTGGGGTCTTTTATGATTTCTTTTTTTGCTGTTAATTTTGAATAATATATATGAACAACAGCCTGTGGGTGGTATCTTATCCTGCACTAGATACATTCAAGCATTGATCAGTTTACAGGATCCTGATTTCTCTTATTTTTAGTATATCTCTGATGCTAATTTTATTAAAAAGATATCCATTTGATATAGCTTTGTGGTTCACACATAATTTGCCTTAGTTGTCTTTTTATTTGCATACAATATTTAAGGGACCGTATACATTTATACTTATTAGAAAAGCTGCTGATGGAGGAATTAACTCACTCTCATTCACATTTAGGGGTTGTCTAGAATAGGATAAAGGTGGGGGGTTTTTTGTTTTTTTTTTTTAAAGAAAACAAATAATCTAAAATGTTAAAATATTTTAAAACTGTAGCATAGAAATGGCAAGTCCTCCTTTCATCTGATCCTCCAGTGTCACCTTATCCAGGAGTAGCATGGCTGCAGAAGCTGGGCATCTTTCTTCACAATGACCTTTAGTGTAGACAGTTGGTACTGGTTGGGTTAGGGTGTTAACTCTGTTAAAGAGAAAAGGAACTGAAAGAGAACCCTGGAGAGAGAATTCCACAATGGCTGCTTGGGCACTCTCTTCCCCTGTGGCCCCCCCCCCCCCCCCTAGGGATTGGGAATATATAAAGACAGGCTAGATATTCTTGGTGGATTTAGAATCAATTACAAGAAAAAAAAATATCCAGGTTGTATTTTAAAAACAACAAAGCATTTTAAGGCTAATTACCAAAAAGAAAAAAAAGGTCTGATTCATGATACCAAAGACCTTATTCTCCTACCCATGACCCATTGATTCTTTTGCTGACTAACTGATAATTTGTTAACTTTCATTGGCACTGTCTTTTCTTCCACCACCCAAGTTGAGTAGAAAAAATTATAAAAGGCCCCTTTGTTAGCTTTATTTCTAAAGTCAGAATTAAGATTTAAACCAGAACTCTCCCAACATCTCTCCCATCTCTGGTAACAATCTGAGCAAAAATTTAAGAAATATGTGTCTGATTATATACATACATATGTGAAAAGAGGCTTTTTAAAAATTTCATAATGCTTTTTACATAATGAGTTAGCAAGCCTATTGGAACAGTCTTTGTTCCCTACTAACTTTATGGTATGTGACAGTGCTGATAAAGGGTGATAGATAATATTCTGGAGCACCGCAGCATGAACAGGTATTTATAATACAGAGATGAAAGGTTCTGCATATGAAAACTTCCACAGCCTCTCCTCAGAAAATTTCATTCTTGCATCAATAATGTATAATAGGTAAGAAGCCTATTTTTTTGTTTCATTTGGCATCAATGGCAGTAGGGGGAAATTTAAGGAAGTTCTTTTTAGCTTTATTGTCACTTGGCATGCTAATATTTTGTTAATGCAAAACTGCATTGTCAAGCATAAATATATGTATGAAATCAGATGATTAATTTGAAATATAAACTAGAAGTTCTTAATACTATATATATATTTTTTTAAATTAAGAGGCTTGTTAAGTTGTCTGTAGATTTGTTTCCTACTGAAAAGAAAGGGAATAATAAGAGAAGTTCATGCTGTACTTGAATGCCAGAGGAGTTCTAGCCTGATTTTTTATTGTTTTTATTTTATTTATTTATTGCTTTCCCTAGTTCTGAAACCTTGTGTGTAAATAATGATTTTTTTTTAACAAATATTATTTAGCACCAGCTCTTTAGAAATTCATGACAAAAATGGACTTAATTCCAGTGGCTTTTGGATAAGTAAAATTGTGTAAAATCAACAAGTTGGCTTTGCAATAAATCAAAGAGGAACCGTAAAATTCTTTGGCCCTATATTAACATTACAGCAAAACAAGGAAGGAGTCCAGTGGCACTTTTAAAGACTAACAAATTGATTTAATGCATAAACTTTCATGGGCATAATCCCATTTCCTCAGATGCATGAAATGCAAACTGCAGTATATTAAGTATATATACCTATGTACACATGTATAAGTGTAGCTATATATACACATGTATATCTGTTAGGTAAATACACACTTGCAAAGAAGGTTGAGTCACAAGGTCAATTCAAACAGCCGGAGACTCACCATTCTCTGCTTGTGTATATATACCTAACATACTACAGTTTCCATTTCATGCATCTGAGGAAGTGAAATTATTCCGATGAAACTTTATGCATTAAATCAATGTGTTAGTCTTTAAGGCTATGTCTACACTTGCACTTTTAAATCGACTTAGCGTGTCTACACTTAAAATTAAAGTTGACTTAAAGGGGAACTTACAAAGTTGACCTAGAGCGTCCACACTGGATGCTCTAGGTCGACTTTCTGGGGCTACGGGGACCTTGGGCAGGTCCATGGTGGCAGGGGGGCACCCCCTGTGTGCAATGGGGCAAAGGAGGACAGGGATCCTGGCAGGGCAGAGCCCTGTGTGTGATGCTGTCTGGATTTAGGGAAGCATTTATGATATTATTTTCAATGGATATTTCATAAATGCTATAATACATAGGAACTATGTCATGTTTGGTATCAATAGAAAGGTAGTAATTTGCTGGCAATGATTATATAGTTTATGTCTAGGAATTCTATTTTGATTAGAAGTTAGGAATTTGATGTTATATCCATACTTTAACTTGTGTCATTCTGGAGGATTGCCTTAGACGGGAGGGTGTGAATAACCATTGTCTCCTTAATGTTTAGGAATTTTCCAGGTAGAATGGTCCCAGGGAGTATCCTGATGAGCCTCTAAGAACATAAAGAATACAACCATTGTGTTCTTAATGGCTCATCAGTTTACTCCCTGGGACCATATCACCTGGCAGATTCCTTAACATTCAGGAGACAATGGTTGTTCACACCCTCCCATCTAAGGCATTCCTCCAGAATGACACAAGTTAAAGTATGGCTAAAACATCAAATTCCTAACTTCTAATCGAGATAGAATTCCTAGATATAAACTATATATTCATTCCTAGCAAATTACTACCTTTCTATTTATACCAAACATGACATAGTTCCAATGGATTATAGCATTTATGAGATATCCATAGAAAATAATATCATAAATGCTTCCCTAAATCCAGACAGTGTCACACCCTGCCCAGATGCCCTGCCCTTTATTTTGCTTAAATTGACTTAAGCAAAGTGTAGTGTAGACGCAGGGCAAATTAAGTCGATTTAAGCCAATCTTAGACGAAACCTAAAAGTGCCACTGGACTCCTTCCTTGTTTTAGTGAAATAGACTAACATGGATACCCCTCTGAAACTTATTACAGTTACTGCTGCTGTGCTCATTCTTAAGCCTGGGTTTTTATTACAAGCCTTTGGGGTTGGGAGGGGGGATAACAAATAGCAAATGAGAAATTAAAGTGTTAATTGATTGACAGTTTGATTACAAACTGGAAAGATATAAAAATTACATAGCACCCAATAAATGGATTAAAACAATCTAACTCATAGGTCTCAAAATATAAATGAGGAATCATTATCAAACAGATTTGTTTCTAATGAAGTTTCTCAGGAATTGGTTCTTAGCTATATTGTATTTAATATTTTTATTAGTTACCTGAAAGAAAACATAAAATCATCATTCATAAAGTTTTCAGATGAGGCAATAAATGGAAGAGTGATAATGAAGAGGAAAGCTTACTGATACGTAACAATCTGTATTGCTTGGTAAACTAGGTGCAAATACATAATACACATTTTAATAAGGTAAACATAAGGTATAATCTAGGAACAAAGATTATGGGCCATCCTTGCAGAACGGAGTATTCTGTCTTGGAAAGCAGTGACATTTGGTGGATAATCAGCTAGCCATAAGCTCTGAGTGTGACTTTGTCACCAAAAGGGCTAATGAAATCCTTAGAAGCATGAACGGGACTCTCGATTAGAAGTAGAAAGGTCATTTTACTTCTGCATCTGGCACAGGGGTGACCGATACAGGAATATGGTGTCCAGTTCTGGAGTCCAAAAATCAATAATAAATAAATAAATTATCAATAAGGTTCTTGATAAATGGGAGAGGCTTCAGGGAACAGCTATATTAATGATTAAAATATTTCAAAATATGCTTTATAGGGATAAACTAAATAGATTAAGCTCCTGATTCTAACAAAGAGAAGGTTAAAAGGTGACTTGATTAGTCCATAAGCACCTTCATGGGGAATAAATATTTAATAATGGACTCTTCCGTGTAGCAGAGAAAGGTATACAATTATTCAATGGCTGGAAATGGAAGCTAGACAAATTAGGATTTGAAATAAGATGCCATTCTTTTTAAAAGTGAGGGTAATTAACCACTGACAAAACTTACCAAGGGTCATGGTTGGGTCTCCATCACTGACAATATTTAAATTAAGATTAGATTTTTTTTTCCCTTAAAAGATATGCTCTAGAAATTCTTTTAGGGGAGTTCTATGACCTGTGATATACAGCAGGTCAGACTAGTTGATCACAATGATCTCTTCTGTTTCAGGAAACTATGTATTTATGAACAATGCACTGGGGAACCATTCAGTTTAGTTCCTCATCAATGTTTTTTTCTATGCTTATTTTTCAAATCTTGCTATATTTGTTTCATCTATGCTATATTCTTCATCCTGTCTTTTTTACACCCTTAGGCTATGTCTACACGTGTTAATTTAAGTCGACTTAGCATGTCCACATTCACATTCAAAAATTAAGTTGACTTACAGGGGACCCTGCCAAATCAATCTAGAGCTTCCACACTGGATGCCTAGGTCGACTTGTAGGGGCTAGGTGGACCTGGGAAAGGTCCACGGCGGCAGGGGGAGCACCCTTTGCCAAGTGCCAGGGGGCTCAGCCTTTGCCCCATTGTACCCAATGGGTCAAAGGGGGACAGGGACTCTGGCAGGGCATAGGGGACCCTGTGGGGGGGGCATGTCAGGCTGTGGCTGTGTCAGCCACCCTGGCAGGGAGGGCAGTGGGGAAGCCCTAAAGCCCCCTAAGTTGATTTAAAGTCAATTTAGGGCTACTGTATGTTCACACTGGCTAAGTCGACTTTCTAAAGTCGACTTAGCCAGAAAAGTCGACTTAAAAGGAAGTTTAAGAAAGTTGACTTTAATTTTCCTTAAGTCAACTTAAGGAACTGCTTAAGGCGATTTAAGGAAAATGTAGTATGGACACAGATTAAATTAAGTCTATTTAAGCAATCTTAAATTTACTTAATTTCTAAGTGTAGACACACCCTTAGATTTTTACCTACCTATTCCTCATTTTACCAACTCTGATCCTTCCCTGAACTCTGCCCTCCACCCCCAAACTCTGATAACCAAAGCACAAATATAAAAACATTGAAGTTGATATTCTGACCACACAATATTTAAATGAGGTATAGTTGCCCAGATTTTTACTGTGGCTTTAAAGCATACAAGACAACTGGGAGAAGAATGCACCAAAGTGGATATGAGAGAGTACAGGGTGCTGAAAAGTCCCACCTATGCCACTTTTCCAGGCAAACTGTTAAGCATTAGCTCTGAAAAGGGTGAAAGGTCATTACATTTGATCTATATCATTTGAGGTGACATGATGATGCTTCAATGACAGCTATCTGTATGGTGACTTTAGGGATAGTATATGGAAGCTAGGCAGAGCAAATCTCCCTGAATGCAAAGGGAGAATTTGGGCACACAAATTCACTCATCCCTAGGAGCACTGAGAGAATAATGGTTTCTTCATTTCAATGCCTAACTAATTTTTTTAAAATAGTTTTAATTCAGACTGAACTATTTTTTCCCTTACCAAAACAAATAACAGAAAAGCAAAAATCACTCTAAGTCAAATTAAACATTAAGTTCAACCTGATTTTTTTTTCATTTAATTTTTGGATGTTTTATACCTTTTCTTTAAATTAGTTAAATTTCAAAACAAAATACCATTTTGAAATGAAAAATCAAAATGTTTCATTTCAAAATTAAGGAAACAAAATGTTATTTCAGAAACTTCAAAGCAAAATGTTTCCATGTTTGCTATTTTATACCGTCCAAACTATTCACTGAATTCACAAATAGCTTTGGTGACCTTAAAAGTGTGTTTTCCATCATATTTATTATTTGTCTTCCAGCGCTAATCCCTAACAAGAAGCGAAGTAGTGACCATTTTTGTTAATCTTTGTTACCTTTGTGTTATAACACCGAGAGATTGGAAAGTAATAAGGTGCTTTTGCTGCAGTTTTTTGCCTTCCTGTAATACTGGGTAGTAATGTTCTTTCAAGATAAATTGTTAGTGCTGTAATAGGTAATTCAGAAATGTGTCTTAGACAGATCAACAAGTGTATTGATTCATTCCTTCATTACCGCATAGGACTAGACAATGGCTATGAAAGGAAAGCATTCTCAGGGGTTGAAAGGCTTCATGGTGAGAATGTACTTAAAGTTAAAATTATTACATACAGAAAATAAACAATTTTTTAAAAAAGTTTCCACTCCCTCAGTAGTGTCTTATTTTCTCAGCAGCTTTTAACAGTCTCCATCTTCCTTCGTATTCGTAAAATACAAAGCTTTACTTACAAATATGCTGTAATTTGTGAGTGCAGTCACTTGACCAGCTACTGGATCAAACACCTATTTAAATATATCAAAATATAAATACAGTGAACTACTGTTCATCAGAAGACACACTGATGGGCCGATCTACTCTTTAAGAATAAACATCTATGCCTTAAACTGATGCTGACTTAATTTATAAGAAGAATATGCAACTGTTATTTAATTAGTATAATGCACTGAATTCCATAACACAGTCGACGTCTACATCTCTGTGTGTATAGAGAATATCATAGTACACACTGGTAAGACAGTGTTGCTTTCTCTGCTTTTTGGAGAGACCATATCTAACAGTGACTAAGCCCAGCTTCCACGTACATTCAGTTCTGGGCAACTTAGCTGAGTGTGCCAACTCTTATGTTGCTTTATATGAAGTAGATAGCTAAGCCGTAAAAACAGAAACTCATTTTGGATAAGCCAAGAAATGTGTTGGAGAGAGAGAGAGAGATGTGTTGACATATGTTGGCCGAAGAAAACAGGAAGGTAAAAATTTGAAAGAACTGACAGAAGATTTGGTAAAGAAACCATAGCAAAGTTGTTGGGACGATTTTTGATCATTATAGTTCTGAGTCTGATGCAGTACATCTGGAACAAAGTCTATCATATACTGAATACAGGCCAAAACCTAATCTCCACATGCAAATCTACCTCAAGAAATGACTCCACTTAGACATATAAGGCAGAGAAAACATTCCTTCGCAGCTTGCCAAAGTTCCTCCAACAAAGATGTATAATAAAAACCAGCACCACTGTCTTTCTTCCAAACCTGAATCTTGCAAAGAAGGAAAAGTCCTTATAGAAAAGTTACCCTGAGTTTTTTCACCCAGATGGTGGGAGAACCTGATCACACCCACTTATTTAGACTGGATGTCTTCAACCTAGGTCAAAACTCATTACAAGTTGCAAGGAGGCAGCCTTCTCTCCTCACCCTGGTATTTTACTGCACTCTGCATAGGATCAGGGTGAAGCTCTCCTGACTGGGAGCTTCCTCTGCCTTCAGAAGTCCCCCGCAAACAATCTCTTGCTTAAAATAATCCTGCAGCTTCCTCCCATTACAAGTCTTCCTCCCTACCACACATGATTTACAGGTCCAAAAGTGTGGGATTAGCCTTCCCCCAGCAACCTCTTTAGCACCTTCTTCATCATTGTAGGGTCTATATACCCCATAACACCTTTTTAAAAAAATGAATGTGTAACAATGTCATCTGTGGCCTTTTGCATGACAATATAGTGCAGTTCACACACAGCATGATAGTATTTGTCTTCTATTATATGAAAGGGAGTAGGGAGTTCAACAACCTCTAAAACCCTACAAATACTACTCAGACTTTGGGTTTGGTTACTTAGGTTGAAGTTGGGCTGCTCGAAGTATTCTTCATTTATCACAGTAAAAATAGTCTTTTTTTAGGTTCAATTACTTAGTTTTCAAACATTATATATAGAGAAATCTGTAGTTTCTTCTGTTGGTGTAAATAACTATGACCCCACTTCTTTGTGCCAGACTCTGAACAGTCTTGTATGATATTATAAGAAATTCAATATAAAAGGAACAAAACACTCAATGTGCCTAACATAATCCCTCATCTTCTGCTCACTAAAACCTAACCAACTTCCTGTCCTTTGAATGTGGTCAGAATGGCAGCAAAGGTGTCACTTCCACCAAAAAAAAAAAAGACTGCATGTACAATATTTGTCGTTCACATTAAATAATATTGGATTGACACTTGTGTCATATGAAGATGATGTTTCAAAGCAAAATTTTTTCTTGGCATTTCAAGAAGCACCCTTACTGTAATGATTCAGATAATATTTTAGTTCATATCTACGGATATCAGTCTTGGACAAGAATTAACTCTTTTAAGCAATAGTTTCTCTCTTGTTCTGAAGTGAAGACAAATGTTTGAGACTGGCACAGTGTTGCATTAACAATTTTGTTTTCCTATAAAGGTTTATTCTGAATCAATCTTATCAAGGTTTATTCTGAATCAATACAATCTAAGAAAGTTTAAATAGAGTCTTCTCTGCTCTATTATGCCTAAGGGCACATAACTTCAGTCTTGACAGCATGTGCTCTGCACTTACCATTAATTTAATAAATGAGAACTTATGAAAATGCAAAGAAGGTAGACAGCCTCAGCACATGACTGTATATGGGTCTGAACTGGCAGCCCTTATGAATACATAACTACCATCAAAATCAATGGGAGTTTTATGCACACAATGACTACAGGATCTAGCGCACAGATTCTTGTCTGGGTCTTTGGAAGTTGAGAGATATTTCTTTTCTTTTGTAGTAGCTGAAATTTGTCACTCATGTTTTAATCATACACAAACATCCCCACTAACTCTATATGGTTACTTAATTCAGGTACTTCATTTCTATATTTAATTCAACAATGTACTAACAATAAGAGATTACTGTACTAGCAGATTGCTTCTACTCAGGATGTCCTTTCAAACTTAAGTACTCAAACTTAAGTCTTAAAAATACAAAAGAAAATTTTGATAGGATCATTTTATTGAAAAATCGACATTCCAGTGCTGGCCTTTGGAACTGTGTGAGATGATAAAGCAAATTTTTATTCTCTACTTGCACAAAATAGGACTTTAGAAAATTGCATATGTTCCAAAAACCTGCTGTCCTTTCTCTGTCATTAAAATGGTTCATTGTGACAGATTAAATAATGCCCCTTGTTTATAAACCATAGGTGATAGAATCCAGAAATACACACACATACTGTGGTTTAAGTGACCAATCACACAAATGAATAACAAATAACCATATTACTCAGTGCAGAGGAAATCAGTAGGTTGTAATGAATAAATTCAGGGGAGTGGAACAAACTCCCAAAGAAACTTAAAACACCACTAATCTTACCACTTTTTGCTCTAAGTGGAAACAACACATCTTTTTAACTTGCCTTCACCAGTAGAAGCAAACAAAAATCAAGTACCAAAGAACTGGACCATGCTGGGTCAGATCTAGTCCCTCTGGTCTGGAGTCCTCAGTGTTTGAGAGGTAATGGACAGAATATACCCTTTCATCAATGTCCAGCATCTGGCAAACAGAGGCTAAGGACACTTCAGAGCATGGTTTTCATCCCTGCTCATCATTGCTAACTGCCACTGATGGACCTATCCTCTGTGAACTTATATTGGTTTTTTTTTTATATATATATATATATAACCTTGTTATAGTCTTGCCTTCACAATAGCTTCTGGCAAAGAGTTCCATGGATTGACTGTGTGTGAAGACATGTTTCCTTTTGTTCACTTTAAACCTGCTGCCTATTATTTTCATTTGGTGAGCCCTAGTTCTAGTGTTATGAGAACGAGTAAATAACACTTCCTTATTTGCTTTCTCCACAACTGTCATAATTTTAAAGATCTTTATCATATACCCCACCCAGTTGTCTGAAAAGTCCCCAGACTCCTAATATGTTCCATAAACATAATATTTTTGTTACTTTTTCCTGTATCTTTTTTCAATTCTGATTCCATATACATCTTTTTCCTAGTGTGATGAACAATGGAAGAATGAACCATAAAAGAGAGATGCTAGCTATGTTGTTATTGGAAAGTGTTTTGATACCAAGGCAGTTTAAGAATCTGAATGGAATACATTTACATATAAGAAACCATAATGAGATAATCATACATACTTTATAAGTAACTAAAACAGAAAAAGATTTAAACTCTTCAAACAAATTGTTTCTTGTGACTAGCTTATTGGGACCAAAATGAGAATTGTGCTCACTTATTCCAGAAGGCATTCAGTTAAATTTGGCTATCAGTTTTGTTTTTGTTTTTAAAAGGAAAGGAACTTAAGAGAACTGACAGAGTCAAAAGGGGATGAACAGGAACATCTGGGAAGCAAAGAATTTAACTATTAAACAGAGAAAGAGAGAGAGAGAGAGAGAGAGAGAGAGAGAGAGAGAGAGAGAGAGAGA